>VWZX01000315.1:0-419391 GCA_013399015.1 Galbula dea | reverse complement strand
CCCCCCGGTACCGTCCCGTCCCCGCCCCGTGTCCCTCTGGGCTGCGCTCGGCAGCAGATCCTGGCGGCTGCGGTCCCCTGCCTGGCACGGGAACTGTCTCCGCTTCCTGCTGCCAGGCAATCGGGACCTGTTTCCATCGGGAGAACTATGCTTCGGAAGGAAGGTTGCAGGGGTGGAGAGTCTGTGGTATCCTTACTCTTACCCCCTCTGCCTTAAACATTGGAAGAAAGGTTCAACACGGTAGACAGCTCTGGATAATTTTGAGCAGGCTTAATCAGATTAAAACTAGATGTGTTCTAACACTAGAGGATTAAGACAGGTACTTTCCACAGCTTGTCCTAAACGGTTTTCTTCCTATACTTTCATTAAAAAACAAACAAAACCAACCAAACAAAACCCAAACCCCAAACACTCCTTTGTCCCTGTTGCCTCTGAGACCTGACAGACAGCAATGTCTCTCTCTCATTTCAGCTCCTGATGAGGATGTACTTATGAAAGGAAAGCAATCCATCAAGAGTCAAGTTTTAGGAAATCAGAACTCAGAAAGTGAGATTCTCTTGGAAGGTGATGACGATATCATGTCATTCATGGAGGAAAGAGAAGTGGAGAATTTAACAGGTAACTGCAGCTATCTCATTTTCTCCTCAGCTTCTCTACTGTTTAAGTTCTGACCTTCTCTCCTCTGCAGTCTGTCACGTTTTGGGATAAACACAGATAAATTGTTCCTTCCCATAACTGTGTCATTAAGGTAATTTTCAGTGTCCCTCAGATGCTGAGGGTTTATATGAGGAGAGTTGAACACTCTCTTTCTCTAGCTTTTATAACCTCCTTGTGCCTGCAGTAGATTTCTGTACTCCAGGAAACCTTCCTCAGAGGAAGTAGCCCTACCGTGAAAAAGGCTTCCTTCCTTCTGTCCTGCCTGCCTTCCTTTGTTTTTGACTTCTTTCCACTCCTCAAACCATTAGACTCAGTGGACAGTTAGGCAAGTTGTCTGTAATTAAAGGCTTTGGAGAGGTTTAATATTTTCCTGAGTTTACCAAATTGTGCATACTGGTTATTAACTTGAATCTGAAGGATCTGTACATTCCCTGGATTGAACTCCTTTAAACCCCTGGTCATTCCCCCACTGAAGTCCTTTCTCCACAGACAATCATTCTAGTAGACTTCACTTCTTTTAAACAGGACTTTAGGTCTTTAAAGAGGTTGCAGACCGAGTGGAGTGGGCCCATTTCTGTACAGTTGAAAGTGTAAAACCAGAGTAACCCCCTGAGTTGAGGGACTGGGAGTTAGAAAGCCTCTCCATTGTTATTCGAGGAATGTGGGCTGTACAGAAAAAAAATTGCAAACTTCTGTGTTCTCTCTCAACTGGTATCCCATGTACATTTGCTTTAGAGAAAAATGTCATTTCCTGGATAATTCTGGTTCCCTGAGAAGCTAGTAGTATAGTCTTACATTGATGCATATCATACATATGATAATTCAGGGAAATCACTGGAAATGATTATTTATTGGCAGTTTGCTTATCTGTGGGCTGCATTCCACTCTATTTTTTTTTCCTTAAAAGCATAGTTAAAAATGCAGCATAATAAAAAAAGAAAACCTGTGTAGGAAGAATGAAGTAAAATAAAGCAGTGGGAGAATAATACAATGTCATTTTCTGTATATGAATCCTTTTTGTTTTACCCTTTCTACCACAAGCTTCCTTCTCAACAGCCTTCTCTGTGTTTCCTTCTCTTTTATTATTCATTCATTGGTTTGAGTAATACATTCATACTGTAATAGAGGTGAAAGGGGAGTTTAATTATATAATCCTGACAATGGCAATAGGATTAAGTAGTAATCCTCACTAATAAAGCAGTGTGGGTTAGAAATGAAGTGGAAATTGTCAGGGGTCTTCTACAGGACCTGGACTGCCCCAGCTTCTGCAGCTGTCTGCTTGCCCTGTAATTGAATGTCTGCAAGTGATTGAAAAAATGTTATTTCTCCTCTGGATTACATGCTAATGTACAGAGGGCAAAGGGAGACAGCAAAAGAACACATAGCTGCTTATTTCATCCATTTGTGGGGGTGAGCTTTGGGAAATCATGGCAGTTCCGCAGCTATCTCATGCCCATCTGCAAACACAATGTATTTGTACGTTGGGAATAGAGGGCAAAGCTGCTCTGATCTCAGCAGAGCATCTCTTCTTTTGTCCTAGTGGCACACATTGAGATTGATGTGAGATTAAGGACCATCACCCTCCTAACAATCGATGGAAATGACAATTCATCTGAATTTTTTGTCAGTTATTCTCACGTTGATTACCTGAACGTGTGTACCTCATTTATAGATGCTTTATTAAAACAAAATTGTCTGTGTCACTTTCATACCTTCCCCTGTTCTACCAAAGTCAGATAATACTGCAGCCAGGTAACTTCATTTCCTTACCTCTTCATCAGCTGGCTGATTAACCTAACCTGTTTTCTTCTATATAGTAGGTTCTGCATTGTCAAACCTATGCTGAACCTATTGTTTCCAGTAGTAGTCTGGTTCGTCCCTGTGATAAGCCCTGTGGAGATGTGATTATTCCAATAAAAAATGCATTCAGTTGGAAACCAACCCTCCAGCTGTTTACTCCCACAGTCCCCGAGCTACACTAACACTGTATGGAATCCTTGAACAATATTTAATGCAGAATCAAAAAAAACATCTTTAAAACATTTTGCTGTAGGCTCTGTAACACTGTGTAACCTCAGCAATAGATTTCTAGCATCCGTGAGGGAACACTTCACAGTTAGACAACTTTGAGCCCTGGCTGCTAACGTTCCTCTTGGTGGAACAGCTATCGAAACTCTCCAGTACCTCAAGAACGCAGCTGACAGCAAGATCTTGAGTGTGTTCATGTGTGCACTCTGTTGTATAGAACAGAAGGAATGCAAAGCTTGAAATTTCTTCAAAAGAAAAAGGAAAAAGAAAAAAAGGATCTGAGTAAAAACTCTCTGCTGCCATGCTAGAGCCAGCTCTGGCATGTAGAGACCATGCGTCGGTTTGAAATTGTAGCCGCTTCAGCGTGCGGCAGCACAGAGACACTGCAAATCTGTTACATATGTTCTTTTTCCAGGATAGAAAAAGAGGTTTTGCTTTTTAAGGAAGAGCCTATGCTCTTTGCTTTATTTATTTTCATGTTCTTAGCTTGAAAAGCAGCTGATTTGCCCTCGTGCTCTTTTCTCTTCTGAATGGTGTTGGTGTTTTTGCTCTCTGGCAGGTCCAGTTGCCCTGAGCACATCAGCTCAGCTCGTGGCACCCTCAGTGGTGGTGAAAGGCACCCTTTCCATCACCCTTTCTGAGCTCTATTTTGAGGTGGATGAAGAAGATCCCAGTTTTAAGAAAATCGACACGAAGGTAAGAGACCATTGACCCTGAGCTCTTGAGAGATGATGACAAATTACCCCAGACCTTTAATTCTTCATTCAACTTCCTTTACCTCTACTGGTCTGCAGTGTTCCTCCTTGAATAAATTGAGGACTGACCATTATACCTTACTGAACTTCACCTAGGTGACACCTCCCACAATTCGAACCCTACTTGAATGTTAATTAGCTTGCTGCGAATAAAGCTCCAGGGAGGCATCTTAAATAAAGACATCTTGAATCGCAGGCCTGTGTGAATACTGGGAAGTTCAAGCAGGCTTTCAGCCGAAATGCTTTGTTCTACTTTCCTATTTTTATCTAGTGCTGGTGTAACATAGCACTAGAGGTCCTACGCTCCTGAGTGTTGAGGGCTTCTGTATTGTGTTAGCCTAGGACAGATTTTACAGGGCCTGTTATTATTTATTGTGCCTAAGCAGAAACCATAACTGCCCTCCTAAAACACATTTCTGAACTGACTTGCTCATTTCCACAAACTTTATTTGCTTCGAGTCACTTGATTACTAGGCTTTTGTTTAAAATGTGTAACCTTCAGTAAAAATCCTCTATCAAAGGCAGTACATTGTGCAATTAGCTTAATAAGGTTGCACTTGGTTGTTTTCTACAGTACAACAGCAACATTTCAGTGTGGCACGACTGGTAGTTATTCTTGCATCTCAATTTAAGCATGGTGATGGCTCCTGGGTTGTTAAATACCTTGNGGGGGGGGGGGGGAAGTCACTGGAAGAAGTGGTGGTTTTCTGCTTGTCTATGAAGAATACCTTGTGTGTTAAGTGCCAATTCAGTTCTTTGTTCCTGTTGAGTAAATTGCTCTTGTCTCTATTTAAAATCCAAAAATTTAGATCCAAAAGCTGGATTATCAAATCCTGTCAAGGAGTAGGTCTGTTTTGAAAAACAACGCTCTCAGATTCTTAGCATTAAAATTTAATATAAGCAGTTAATGCTTCTAAGTGTTACAGCATTATTAACAATTACAAACAGAATTGTGACTTTTATGTGATACTGTCTTTTGGTCCCAAAGAATTTTTGGAGTATTTTTGAAATTCTTTTAAGTAATTTTGATATCCTTACTGCTTCTATAGTGTTTGGGTGTGGTTGGTTTATTTTTTTTTAACCATTGAGTGGTAAAAAAGGTATAAAATATAAAGACAGTTTGATATGTTACTGCATTGCATTTTCCATCTAAAATGTTCTGCTTTGTATTGCATTAGCATGAGAAAAGTCTTACAGATCTGCATTGCTCTGCGTTTTTGTTTTCTCTGTTTGGCACCTAGGGAGTTTGAGTACAGTTACTGATCCTTACCTTTCCTATTCTGTGTTTCAATGGGGACATTGACATGCAACATACATTGAGCTTGCTTTCTTTTATCCTGGTTTTGAGTATTTGGTAGTGGTTGTTTTCCAGTGTGTTTTGTTGTGTTGTGGTGAGTAGCCATTCTGGTTTGATTGGACTGTATTTGTAACTGTAACAGAGAGATTTTGTGGTTTTTTGTAGTTGGGTACGTGAAATACAGGCTACACCTCTTACATCCTACTTGTGATGCTACTTTAGCTGGAGGTCTTAAAGGTGGGGGGGGGAGAGAAAGACCTTTTGTGATATCTCTTGCCAGTATGAAGGGGGAGCTAAAAATCAAATCTGATTATTTCTATTTTAAAAGCCAAACAAGCATACAGCACAGTTTGCTTGCAGGCTTTAACACCTCTTTGCCCCACCCTTTGCTTAAGTTATTGGACCTTGACTAGAGAGAGCTGCTGTAGAAAATGCCCCTTGGAAAAAAAAAAGGGAAATAAATAGCTCAGAATGGCTATTTAATTAATGAGGCTTCATCTGCTTGGTAAATTTAAGTTCCTTGTATATTTGTCTGAACTACTGAAAAGAAAACATTGTGACAAGTCCTTCAAGGCGCAGAGATAGCGTCAGGAGCGATAAGAGTAGAGCTGGTGCGGGGAGGGACGGCATCATCCTCCCAGGTGAGCCAAGACCAGAGCTCCCAGGGCTCTACAGGGACCTGTGGACCACAGCCGGGATTTACCCCGCAGCGGAGGATGCTCCGGGCAGAGCGGGGCCGGGGCGGCCGGTACCTTCCAGCCGCCGGGCAGGGCTCACTCCGCGCTCTGCCGAGCTCATTCCCCGGGCTCCTTCCTTTCCCTTTTTCACTTAAAAGACAAAAGCAACTCAAATTTGAACGGCTATTTTTCCCCGGATCCATCCGCAAAGAAACGGAAGTGGTGTTTTGGGGCAAGAAATGACATTTTTACAGCCATCACCCCCAGAAAGGACAGGAAAACTTGGTGGAAATGCTCCGAGCAGGCGTAGAAATCTTTCGGGCTGCTCGAGCAGGGAACGCGAAGGCTTTTAAAGCTTTGAATGCGTCCCCAGTTAAAATCATAATAATACAAAATTATAGTTAAAATAATAATTTAAAAATCTGCAAATATTTCGAAGTCGTCCCGGGAAAACTTAAAGCGAAATGGCCGCAGCCCGAAATAGAAGGAACCGGGTAGAGGTTGACTTTGGGTCTCCCCAGAGCTAAGGAGCTCTGCGGGCAGGGATGGAGGCACAGAGGGATGTGAGCACAGAGAGCGCCCGGGACTTCCCGTAGGATCGAGCCGTTTCCCTGCGGGTTGCCTCTCTGCGGTGCGATTTTATGCTGTACTTAAAAATCCAGGGAAAACAAATGTTTGTTTTAAAAAAATATCGACCGGTTGCTGTAAAGTGCATTAATTATTTAGGGTGAATCTATACTTCCTTGGTGTCAAAGTCAAAGGGCGAGAGAGAGTTGGAAGCGAAAGCGAAGAGTGATGGGTTTGTAAAACAAAATAGATGCATGTGAGATTTGCCGAGGGGGGAAAAAAAGGAAAGAAAGGTGTAAAGAAAAAAAAATCAGGGGATCGACCCGTAGGGTGGGAAAGGGCATGCTCCAGTTCTGTTTGAGTTCTGTGCCGAGCTCTGAATATTCTCAAGATTTAGAGAGAAAGCATAAAGTCATAGCAGATGTTGTCACATGGTGAATAGAGAATATATAAGATTTCGGGTTTTTTCCTGGATGCACTATTTTTCTAGAAACTAGAAGTTTAGAAAATGTCAGTGAATATGCCAAGCTAAGGATCCGGCTAGGTATCATGTTCAGACTATCTTTACACCTCGTGTTTCTGTTTCTTTTAAACATTTTAATTCTGAGGTTCAGAAATAATCTACTTGCCTGAATTTAAGAACCATTCACGAAAAGTCAGCGTAAAGTTAAAGTAATATTTTTATTACTATTTGCAACAAGTCAGTTGTGGGGCACAAAATCTGACCTTGGCACTGAAATACATTTAACATCAGTAAAACTTTTTTTTAAAAGGGAGATTTGTACATATAGTTAAATAATTTTTTTTCACTTGGTGACAACATTCAGGCAAACGAGAGAGCATAAGAAAAGAAAAAAAAAACAGGACTATACATGGATTGGAAAGAATGTACCTTTCGGGTTTCGTTTTGAAGTGGCAAAAGTCCGATCGCTTCTTTTTGTGACTTTTTAAAAATTCACATCGGAGGGCAGGCAGGAGGAGAGGCTCTTCCCTTCTCCGAGCTGGGCAGGGAGGGTTTGACACCGGGAAAACACCGTCTGCGAGTGTCTGAAGGCCGGGAGGTGCGGTGGGGGGTGGCTGGGGCGCGTCTCTTCCCCTCCGCCTTGGCTGAGTTAAATAAAAAGTTTTTTGTTGTTTTAATTTTAGGCGCTGTCGTTGTTTTACGGAGAGCGAGTTTAGTGCGCGGGGTAGGGGTGTTGTTAACCCTATAGCTTGTCGAGGCTTTTGGGATTGGTGAGGATCTCCCTGGCTAGCCTCCAGGTCTGTTTGGCAGCGCTTTCCAGGGCCGAGTGGGGTTTGCCCTGAAAGAGGTCTAGGTTGGGCAGGAAGTAGTGGGGGCAGCGCCGGCACTGCAGGCAAGAGATGAGCTGCAGTAAGATGCCGTTCAGCCGGTCGCCCAGGCACGCTTCGTCCCAGTCGGTCTCCCGCGGGTGTTTCTCGCACTCGTACAGCAGCAGCGTCTTCATGTGGTAGTTGTTGAGGGGCTGGCCGGGCAGCTCCAGGTGCCGGTCCCGCAGCGTCTTCAGCACCGAGAGGCACTTGTTCCTGCAGCCCCCCATCAGCAGCCGGTTCTCGGCCTCGCCGAACTGCAGCACCCAGGCGTCGCTCTCGGCCGAGCTCTGCTTGCCCGTTAGCGAGTAGCACTCCTTGGAGAGCAGGTTGAAGCCCTCCGCCTTCACCTCGGCCACCCGGTTGGGGCCAGGCCAGGGGATGTGGGGCATGGGCCACTGCGCCGCGCTGCGCGGCCAGATCCCGGTGCACTTGAAAGCGGGCGTGATCTGCACCACGTACCGCTCCCGGATGCGGAGCTTCACCTCGCTGGTGTCCGCGATCATCTTCACCACGTCCCGGTAGCTGCACTTGTCCACGGCCTGGGCCACCAGCGTCTGGAAACGGGAGCGGATCTTGCGGGCCGACAGGTAGCCCGAGGCGGTGATGAACTCCACCCAGAGCGACATGCTGCGCTTGCGGCCGTCGCTTAGCTTGAGCACGGCGCAGCCCGGCAGGGAGCCGTCGTCCACGAAGTTGAAGACGCCCATCTGGTTGAGGTAAAGCACCACCTCGAACTCGGTGGGCGAGATCACCTCCAGCCCCTCGTAGCGTGCGTCGATCTCGCTGAGGGAGCTGATGAAGCGCGGCTCCTGCACCTCCACCTCCTTCAGCACGTCCGACACGACCTTGCACACCTCCCGGATGGTCTTGGCGATGGCCGCTTTGCGCGCCTGGCACCGCTCCGTGTAGTATTTGTTGAGCTGGTAGACCAGCTTGGCCTGGGCGGCGATCATGTTGGGGCACAGGTCCGGGCTGTACACCGGGCTCTCGCAGTACGTTGAGGGATCCAATGCTTTAGCGGTGGCTGCAGCTTTGCGGAGGGCACCGGCCAAATCGCGGACCCCCACCCCCTTCGGGAAGAAGGCGGCAGGGCACGGAGGGAGAGCGAGCGAGAAGAAACAACCCGGGGAGGACGACGAGACACAAAGGAGGAGGAGGAAGGTGCGTGCTGGGCGGCGGGGCCGGGGCCAGAGCAACCCACGCGGGCTCCCGGAGAGCAAAGTTATGGGTGGCGGTGGGGGCAGGGAGCTCTGCGCTGCCTCTGCGCTCCGGCACCCACCCCCCCTGCGCAGCGACAAAAAAGGCTGTTTTAGTAGTTCATGGGGAAAAAAAGAAACACACCAGAAGAACCCAAAGAAAGTTCCCCAGGACTCTCAGAAGGTTCCCGCAGACAAGCCGGTCGGCAGCGAAGTTTGAAAGCGCACACGATAGGAGAGGAGGAGAAGAATGCGAGCAATGCCCAGAGCGGAAGAGTGAGCTCTCTGTCAGTCTGTCTGTCTGCCTCTCTCTCTCTCTCAGTCCGTGGCACCGGCAGGGATGTGCCTGAGTCTGGCTGCCGCTGGCTCAGCCTGTCAGGGGTGTTGCTGATCTCCCTTTTCCTGCTGCAGGCGTTGGCCGAACCCGGAGGCTCTGTGGCTTGCTCTATCTTTACGCGTAGACGTGTGCACTTGCTCTGTGATCTCTCATTCCTGTCCTGCAGCTCTATATAGATTGTTTTGAGATATAGCTATATATAGGTTGTTGTTGGCTTTTTTTTTTCTTTGCACAGACTGTGTTTTATCCTGAGCGGGAGGAGGGCGCAGTGCTGTGCCCGGGATAGCTTCTCCTCCCCCTCCCCACCCCTGGAAGTGCGCGACGAGGCTCTCCCTTTCCACGCCTCTCCTCCTCCTCGGCCGTGCGCTGTCTCTTCCCGGCGCTGCCCCGGGCCCGCTACTTTATGAATGGGGCCGGGACCCGGCCGGGGGGCGGGGCCACACCTCCTATACTCGCCAATCGCCGGTGAGCTGTCAGCGGCGCGGCCAATGGCGGCGGGCGCGAGGGTGCGCACAGTCCCGCCTCCTCCCCGGCAGCAGCCGGGCAGTGGAGCCTGGTGCGGTCCGCGTCGTGCCAGGGCTGGCTGGCGTTAAAACCGGGCCAGGGGGGATCCGGAGCTGTGAGCGTCCTTAGAGACGGAGGGGGGTGTGTGTGTGAGAAGCTCCCTGCTTTCGGTGTTCGGAGAGCCCAAGGCACTGTGCCGGTCGATGTGTGTGTGTGTGGGGGGGGGATGTGCAGAGGCGTGCTGGTGCTTCACCGGTGGCATAAATCTCCTTCCGCTACCGGCGAGCTGCAGCAGTGAAAGTGAGGCCGTCACCCCCTGTTTTGACTGCTTTCGGCCATGTTAATTTGGATAAATCCTGTGCTATAAAGTTCCTCTCCTCCTCCTAAATCGCAGGGTCGAGCTGTTCGAAAGGAAACGATATTTTACGCGAGTTTGCATTAGAAAGATCCGGACATAAACCCGTAGTTCGGTTACGCCGGATGGGAAGGAGCAGCTCCCTCGCACCGCTCCAACCTCCCCCTACTCCCGGGCGGTACCTGCTGTCGAGCAACCGGGAATGTTTCTCCTGCGGGAACTTGCGCTGGTGGGAGGACGCTTCCCGCATCTTCTGTGCGGTTTTCCACCGCCTTTCCCCGGGCTCTTCGTCCCCGCAGCGGGCACCGGAGAGCCGCCGGGGCCAGTCCCTCGGTAGGTCCCTGCTGCGCGGGGGCGGCTCCTACGTGCGGAGCCTCTGTGTTACCGGCTGCGCTCGGTGTCCTGGTCTGTCCTCCTGCCGCCGCAGCCGGGGTGATGTTAATAAAGACACTGTCGCCGTCAGCTTACCGTGCGCCTCTCGGTTAGAACCGCGCCTTGTGCCCCCCGTGCCGCTGCCAGAAGTAAGTACGGACGTACCCGGCGCCGCCGAGGCTCCGTTTTCCCCGAGGAGAGTTGCGGCTCGGTGCTTCCCCCGGGGCCGCCGGTGTCAGGTGTCCCCATCGAGAGGGAGACGACCCCGGGGCAGGCTCCGAGGAGAGCAGCTTCCAAAGCGTGGGGGAGAGGGGACAGCGAAAGTACCGGCGCCGTGGCTTGCGCTGTTTCTCAGGCGTCCCGGCGATGCGGAGACCGGAGCGGGGCTCTGCGTCCCGGGGATGCGCGGGTTGGAGTGGGCTCTCTTTCCCAAGATATGGGAATTGGAGCGGGGCTCTCCGTCCCGGGATGCGGAGACCAGAACGAGGTTCTCCTCCCCGAATGCGGAGACCGGAGCCGGGACTCTGTCCCGGGGATGTTCGCGTTGGAGCGGGGCTCTCCTCTGCGGGATGTGCAGCGACTGGAGCGGGGCTCTCCGTCCCGTGGACGCGCGGGTGTTTTTGGGGTAAAAGCAGGAGGGGAGGATTCCCCTACCACCCCCCCGCCCCAGTAAGGTGGCTAATGATGAAGCATTACTAGCGTTCAGAATTAAAACAATTCATTCCCAGTTTTCCCGTCTGGGATTGAAGCTCTAGTAAATAATAAATCAGCTAAACAAAAGGTGGCTTTAATTTATTGCCCCCGCGCTAATTAGAAACATCATTTGAGCAATAAACTTAAACACTTCCAGCAAATAATGCACGTGAAACGCTTCTCTCCTGTGCCTGGGGCGCTTGTGGCACTGCGTTAAGAGCAGCTTCATCCCTGGCGGAATTTGCTCTCTCCGGGATGAATAACTGAAGGGGGATCGGATCCGAGGAGGCTATAACTGAAGAGCCCTTGTTACCTCTGCTTTTATGTGTGTTAGTGTAGAAGTCCTTCAGCAGCTCCAAGGCGGAGCGGCAGCAGGAGATAACTGTATTCCATGGAGGATCTGGATGCGTGCGGCGGCGAGGGAAACTCCGGGCTGAAAGCCACTTGAAGCCTTCAGTCCGATTGATCTGTATTCTCTCCTTATAATCCGTCTCATCATACTTGAGTTAATGAGGCAGGGGCGGGGGTGATCTGATGGTCCTTGACAAATTCATTAGGGAGGCTGCGGGACATTTTATTTGACTGTTAAACATCGTGTTTGTTTGGTTTAAGCAGTGCCAACATCAGCATGCCGCTGCCTGGAGCAATAGTGTTTTGTTAGCGAGGTCTGCTGCTGTGAAAGGAGCCTGGAAGGGGAGCTTGGGGTACGGAATGTGTTTGCCCCTGCCCCTCCTTCCTTCCTTTCCTCACGCCCGGGGGTAAATCCACGCATCTAGACGTGGTACATGCAATCCTGTCGAGACGTTGTACATGCAAACGTTATCTTCTTCACAACAAGGGTGGTAAGGTAGCAGAGAAGTGCTACTATTAAACGTGCAAAGACTTCTTTCCCCCCACTTTTCTTTTAAGATAATGCTTTGTGTTTGTGATAACCCTGAAAAAACAACAGCAGGATAGAAGCACTGGAAAAACAGCTCTGAGTTTAGCAAGAAGCTCACAATTTTCTCATGGTAGGGTTTAGCATGCTTGCAGTTTTTGCCTAGCCAGCTTACCAAAACGGCAAAGTTACATATTTCAGAGTGGTTTTTTTTTTTAATCCTGAACGGTGTATTTTAAAGTATTTGTAACATGTTGCTGAGAGAAGGTTTAATTTTTAAGCTGAATCAAAGCTTAATCAAATTAACTTGAGGCTATTAAGGGATTTCTGCCAATCTGCCTTTTTTCTCTTCTTCTCCCCTTGCTGGGAGGGGAGGGAAAAGTGAATGCAGGAACAGGTGCTCCTAAAAGGGATAAGAAGTGTTTTTATGAATAGTGTATGAAATATGTATGTGTATGTGCACACTTTGTTCGTAACAGCTTTGTAGGTGAGACCCAGCTAGTGTTCCATTATTTTGTAGTGGTTGGTTTCCTCTCTGTCCTTTCATTTAAGGGAAGCAGTTTTGCAGAAAACAGAATAATTAATCTGCTCATGGAACCTAACATCATAATATTTTTTTTTTCCTGGAGATCAGTCTTCAAGCATTCTCAGCTTTAAGTGCTTTGTAGGGCTCTGCTTCCATTTATAGAAGAACAGTATGGGAAAAGAACTAGTGCCCTTTGCCTGTCATTTTCGTACATTCCTGCACTGCTGATGGAGCTTGAACTGCTGCAGGGAATGTATGGGTTTGAAAAGAAATGATTCAGTAATGCATGTTGCATTTCTCCACAGCAAAACCAGGCTCATAGTTAGAGTAAATGCTGCTGTGTTCGACAGATACAAGCCCTGTTTACGCTCGCTAGCATACAGGGTGTACCTTTTCCTGAAAGTCATGGCTCAGCTTCACTATCCACCATCCATTCTAGAAGTTAGTTGATAGCACATGCTGGGGGAAAAAAAGGTGGTTTCATTTCTACACATGTCATTAATGCATCTTCTCAGTTAAGAGTGTTGCATAAATCTTACACTTTTTTTTTCCACAAGGGTTCAGTGGTTTGGTAGTTAAATAACTTCTCCATCCTTCTAAGTCTCCCCTAGCTTTTGTTTCTGTAGGGAGAAAAGGGAGAGTTCCAACTGCTCCTTTAAGTACCTAATTTTTGCTTTCTTATGCAGCTTTAAAATGTGAACGTGTTCCTATTCTTCTCTTTAACCTCAAGCAGCCTTCAGCTGGAGGCTCTCTCTAGTGCTTTGAACCTTGTATGAAAGGTAGCATCTTCTCTTTTCTTGTGATGAAGTCACTAGTGGTGACTTTTTAGATGTAAGATTGCTTTGGATCCTAACTACTCTTTTGTAAGCTTGTCTTCAGTAAGTTGGCAATCAAGGAAAATCAAACATGTGCTCTAGAAAAGAACATTTTGAGTGCTTTTGTAGCATTTTATTCTTGTTAAAACTTACTGTGGACCTTTTGTTTCGTTGGGATGCAGTTGGGGTGGGTGCATGCTGTTTTATCCAGTAGAAATAACCAAATGAATGTGTGTTAGAGGGTCTTTATTTGCAATAAATAATTAATTACATCCATTTTTTGAAGTGTGAGAGCATGTAACATGCCAGGATTTTGTCAACTTGACCTCCAGTTGAATGCAAAACCACTTTTTTGCTTGAGAAAAATGTAAAGTGGGTCTGTAGAGATAATGCGTTGTCTGGTTCTTTAAAGTGCTGGGAGGCTAAATCAGCACTTCTTGAACAAATACAAAAATCCTGTAGATATTCTCAGCAAAGTCAGAGTTCTAGAAATTAAAAAGTTCAAATTAATTAAGTTTTTAAGATATATTAATTTGCAAGCATTTGGCTATACCGTCTCTTTTTATCAGTAGCTGCATGATGATCACTCTGCTTATTGTCTTAGATGTTCACGTAGCTGTGCATATGTGTAAGTAATTGTTCCAAGAAACAATAGCCTGTGTGGTTTCATTGGTTACTCAGTTCTTTTAAAAGATCAAAAACTTCATGCAGCTAGCCAAGATGAAGCATATTTCTAAGTTAACTTAGAATTCTCTGAACTGTAGCTTTTAAAAAGGTCAGCTTCTAGCCTCAGAAGTGAAAGCTTCCCATTCATTTGCTTACATTTTAAAAAGCACTTTCTGAAATGCCACCTATAGCAAGGTAAAATCCTCTGCTCCTCCCCAGCCACTGTGCAGGTTACAGCCTTTTGGTGAGTTTCTATGAGTGCAGTTTATAAGGGGAAGGAGTGTTTGGGAGGAGGGAGCAGAGGGGGCTTAATCTTCTCCATAGCACTGGGGACCAGCATGGAATATATCGAGCGGCTCGCTCTCTCCTTCCCATATTTGAAGATGGTTTTGTTTCAACTTTGGATCTGGTAGAAAAGGCATGTCCTGTTTGAATTGTTCCCTCATTCAAATATTTAAATGCAGTTTAAATGCATCTACTTTTCTGCTTGGGCTTCGTAGGATTGAATTTTTACCTTTGGAAGTACTATGTTGACATAAAAGTGGTTATAAAATCATTGTAGGGGTTTTGTTGCTCTTTCTAACGAGAGAATCAAATCCTAGCTGTTCCTCTTTTGTATCTTGCTGTGCAGATCTTATTTCAAAATAACTCCATGAGGCTATGCTGCTCTCTTTTTAGTTTCCTTATGAATTAGGCAAAACCTGTGTGCAGAGTAGTTCAAGGGACCATCTCCCATCGCTGGGAAGGGGAAGCTGTGCTGGCTCAAGTAATGTATAGGAGCCATCTGCATAGTTTAATTGAAATAATATTTGGTGATCTAAGGGATGGAAATTGTTTCTTTTCTTTAACCATCTGAAATAAAACTAGGATGTAAACCAGCTGTCTTGGCCTATGGAAACCAAGGTTCTGCCAGTCTGTTTCTTTTCTTCATTTTCTACTTCTATCATCCTTTATTATCTTTGGATCCCAAAGAGTCTTTCTTATTTTCTAACTGGTTTTGTCTGCAACAAGGGGCTGGGCTGGTGGGTTTAAATAGACTTTGGATAGAGTGAAAAATCTTTGATCTATGGCTATGACTGCTTCCAAATGATTTGCTTGCTGGGACTGGACACTGTCCATGCCCTTTCACTTTGCTATCAGATAGGCTCACAAAAAGGACTTGACATGCTACCAGATGCATAGTTAATCATTGTGTTAGGTCTCTAAAGGGTCCATCCAGGCTCAATTAGCTCTACCATTTTTAACTAGTGTTTGCTCTGCAGTTTGTTTAGAGTACAATATTAATTCTAACTGATGTTCTCTTTATTTAAAAGTGCTTTAGCACAGTTCTGTGCATTTATTTCCAAGGAGCCTTCTCTGCATTTGTTCTATGTATCGTTAGAACTGAGTGCTACAGTAGAAAAATACTATTGCAGCACAACATCTTATCTGAAGCTTTAAGGAAAGAAGTGTTTGTCTTTCTGTAATTCAGCTCTTTTCCTTTCTCAGTACTGATTTCTAAAAGTGAACTTGAAATAAGCTGAGAGCAGTACTGGCATGTATTGAGGCAGTGTTCAGAAGAAAAGCTTGTAAGGTCTTCTAGACATTTGGAACTGAATCTTAAACTTTGAAAACCAAACAGAAGCAGTTTTCCTATCACTTATTTACCTAAGAGCTCATTCTTCTCCCTGGCACTGGATGTTTTTGTGTGAGAAGGGTTTTAAGGGTTAAATAGCTAAGGAGTTAAAAAGGTTCAGCCGCAGGGTAAAAAGCACTAGGGTAAATTATTGCTCTGAATCAGATTTCCAGGAGTAGTTTGTATATTTGCATTGAAAGTTGTTAACCATATGTCCTGAATAAAGTGCACTGAAAATGCCTGGTGTCCTCAGAGTTTAAAAAAATAATAATAATTGGAGCTGGTAGGGGTAGCCACTCCTTTCATGGCGTGAAGAAGCTCGTTTGTTCAAATTGGGTAAGTTGTTTTGCTTATACATGCTGTCTGTTTTTCCCAGTGATAGATGTGTACAATCCCAGTAATGCTTATACTGAGAATGGTAAGCCCGTGGAAGCAGGAGCAATAATAGGACATAAACTCCTGGTTGCTTGAAAATTGTTCTCTTAGAAAGGAGCACTAATCAGAGAATTTAAAAATATTTTCATTTCATTGCATTTAGTTGTTTAGGAGGAAAGAAGGAGCAAGGCATTCAGCTGTTATTTTAAAATGGTGTGGTTACTGAAGCTGTTGTATTTAACTTCAGGATATAGTTCAACCTTCACTTTAGATCTGATATTTCTTGCTTTACTTTGCTTTATGGTTGCCAGTATTCTTTGAAGGAGGGCAGATGCATTAAAAGGTAACATTTATCATTTGACTCTAGTCACAGGGATATTCAGATGTTGCTAATAGACTTCAGAGATAGAGGATGTATGAGTGAGTACTACTCCCAAGTGCCAGCTAGGGCTCTCTGTGGATTTTTAAAGGACTTACGCCTACCTGCTGCTCCGAAATAGAGGTGTGTGCATGTGCGTAATCCATTAATGGTTAGTACTCATGCCTAGAAATCTGCCATGGAGAATAAGCTTCACATGAGACTCCCTAAGAGGCACAGGCAGGTAGCTTTTCCCCATTCATCACCTCTCTTGGAAGTTCATTCTAACTGGCACCCGAGTGCCAGGGTGCCTGCGGAGGGGAAATGTTTACTTGTACTCTGTGGGTTTCCCGAGTGCGAACGCGATCGCAAGTGGGACTGGAAACGCGAGGTCAGTTGTGAATTTATGGTTTATCTCCCTTCACTTGAAAATTTATGAGGAGAGTGACTTAGGGTGCTTGCGTTGTGTGTTCCAGGGCTTGCCCCCACTGATAACACCCTTGTTGGCGTGAAAGTGCAATGCAAATTATGACAGTTACAACCTTCTGTTTTGTTTAACCTGTCAGTGGATTTCCTGGCTCAGTGCTGGGGGCAATGGCGTGTTCAGCTAGTTCCATATTCACCTAAACTTAAAAGGTCAGGTTTCTACAGGCAAGCCTAGTCAAAGCCTAATTGATGAGGAGGGCAGGGGGACAGAATTTACTGTTCTGTTGGCTAGTTTCATATCGTTAGGTTGTCCTGAAAGCATCAGGCAGTCACAGCCCCTTTCATGTAAGTGCTGACCCTAGACAGGAGCTGACAATCAAAGGAGGCAGCCACAGGAACCAGTGCAAGTAGGCTATTGATTTTTCAGTTAGGTCTAAGTAGTTTGTAGTATGGGTAATGGGTGACAGAGGCAGGTATGTCATTATCAATGAGCTCCCGAATGGGAGCGACAGCCCCCTCTCATATTTCCTTCAGCACTGACAGTAGGCATCCAGCAGTGGTCAATAAATCGCCCAACCTTTTACTGACAAGTGACTCAGGGGTGGGGGTGGGAGTCAAAGAGCTAAACTTTACTACTTGAACTTGATGTGGACGTGGAGCAAGGATCTTGACATCTGCATCCCTGGCTTGTCAGGCAGGGGAGCCAAGGAGAAGGTGGAGAACAAAACGATGGTCGATGTGCGACCAGAGATGCTTCGCTTTATTTTCTGCCCTCTGGAAAGTCAGAGTTTTTTGTCGAGATCAAGTAGAACAGCTTAAACACCAGCTTCCTGTCCAAACATGGTCTGGTTCAGTAGTTAATTTAGGTTACCATGGCAGGGTTTTGTTTTTACTTTAGCATCGCTCTGCATTTAATCAAGGTTAGACTGCCGTAGCGGTACAACAATCACAGCCTGCCATTCACAATCCGCTTTTAATTCCTACTTTCCTCTTCTTAAATTTCATATATGGAGACTATTCAAAGATATTGAAGCCTTCTTATTAATCCCAAGTGCTAGCAAGAGTTTCTGTTCTGACTACCAGTGCTGGTTTAGGGCAGTAGTGGAGTACCAGTACATTAGGAAGCTGAATAAAGTTTTTATTACTTGTGTTTTACTAGCTGTGGTTACTGAATTTAATAGAGGTAGGTCCACATTTTCGTTTTACACTTAATTAAATTCTGCAGGATACTGGGGGAATGCAACAAGGGTGATAGGTGCTGGTGTTTTAAAAAACCCTCTACACTTGTGTGAAAAATCAACTCAGTGAACTCGAGTATCTTGTCTGCATCTCCTGAAGTTTTCTAACGTCGTTACTTTATTTGAGGGCTGTAAGTTAATCTGCATTTGTTCAGAAGTTGGAATTCAGTCAGGTTTGATGCTGTGCACAGATGTTAACAAAATAGCATATGCTTATAATTAAAAAAAAAATCTTTAGACAAATTGAAATAAAGCAGAAGAGTAAATGTTTTGAAAAACTTCCTTAAAATAACTCATTGCTATGGTATCTCGTTCAACAATGTTTGTAATGTTACACAGAGCAGGAATCTGAGACTGTGCATGTTGAATGGCTGCAGAGTATCATACATGACTGCAACTTTTTCATCTGCCTGCAGCAGCTGAAGCTGTTTTCCTTGTGACTGGCTTTTTAACTACAAGAGCAGTGTTGACACAGACTCCAGAAGTGAGGTTGAAATGTATCACTGGGTTATGAAATCCTTTACTAAATGTTTGTATGAGCTAAAAACCCCAGTACCTGTGTGTTTGATAGAATTAATAGGTTATAAAAAATCCTATGTAGATGTTGTTACGTTGCCTATTGAACATCACTTTGGAAGAAGGGCTGGTTAGTTGTCTTCCAGAGGAAAAAATACTCAATTAGTTGGATCAAAGGTTGTTGGAGACCTTGGCTGTTTAATGAGAGTTTTTCCTCTGTCAGCAGCTAGTTGTTTACTACGTCTTGCAGAGCCTTTTTCCTTTCCCCCCCCTTGTTAAACTGAGTACAGCCATGCAGTCTGCATCTTTTCTTAGTACAGCATCTTCCAGTGCATTTGTAGTGTCTCTGGCAGGTTGTGTTGTTGCAGAAACATAAAAAAGAGCTGCAGAAAGGCGACAAATTAAATTTTCATTAAAGAAAACCCTAATCAGCAGTGACAGGGGGAGAGAAAGATGATTGCCACTTGGTCATTGTGGAGAGGCACTTAGACTTGGTGTCAGTGCTTCTGTTAATGATGACTAATGTCTTTCTCAGAGAAAACGCATGCTCCAACATAATGCTGCAGTCCAGGGGCAGAACAGCGAGCTAGGCACTGCTAAGGGAAAAGGCTCTGAATCCTAACCCAAAAGCTCAGGTCTCCAGATGAGAAGGTTCCAGTGTTTGTGCAGTGCCAGAAAGCACAGCTGTAAAAGCATTCTTGTTTCACTCTTTAGGCAAAATAATAATAATAAAAAATAGATAATGCATCTGTGTCTTATGTGCTACCTATTATCTACAGCTTTAATTAAGAAAGAAAATAGAGATGGCACGCTAGGCAGAATTAAACAGTCACATTTTATTCCTCTTCTGTTAATGAAGCTTGCTTTTTTTAACAGAACAAAAGCTGCTGCAATAGATTCTCTCCAAAGCACAGTGCTACATTCTGGGTAAACCTTTCAGAGTCAAATGGAAAATGACTCAAAAGACCTTTTCAAATCTTGAAGCTTTGGCTGTTAGGTATATTGGCAAAAAAGAGGTGGCATGTGTCATTTCTTCAGCTTTTCCCAAAGTGAGACCTTTCAGAAGGGCATTTGCAATGCTTGTCATATTTTTTCATATACATCTTGTTGGCCTGACAAGTCTAGAGGACCATGAGAAAACAGATGTCATTGCATTCAGACAACACTAATTACTCTGGGATTTTTGCAGCCTCAGTGCCCGCATGTAACTGTCGATGATGACTGTTTATGTGCCCTGCCGTGGGTACACGTTGCACGTTCAGATGATGCCACTAGTCTTTGTGTTTCCTGTCGTCACCCAGAACGGGGTAAAAATCAGGAACAAGCACCACAGCAAAGAGATGCCTTAGTGTGTGACTTTTAGATGTTTAAAATGCATTTAGCTGAAGATTGCGTTCATGTTTGTTACTGGATGCGTTTGAGTGTCTGGTTGGTAGCTGCAGTGCTTCAGCTGTCATTTTTCACTGTGGTTTTGTGTCACAGCCTTTACTTTTCTGCAGTTGCATGAAGACTATCTGAGAAATGCTGTTTGTCCTAGCAGCTGTCAGAAACTTCCCATGTCTCACCTTCATACCAAACGGATAGATTTTGCTGTGATCTTATTTTTGTGCCGTGTCACAGTTTGCCTTAGAAGCCAACAGTCTAATTCTCTGACAGGCTGTGGTGGTGGTGGTGATTTTCTTTGTTAAATTTTCTCAGTGGCTCTGCCATTTCCGAATCTGTTCTTCCTGCAGCAGTAACTGCTGCATGATTTTTAACACCCAGTTCAGTCAGTGGTCACGTCGTGGCCTTACTCTGTCCCTTATCTGGAAGGCTGGTACACGTTGCATAAGCAGAACCACCAATGTTAATCACAGATAAGAAAATAAAAGCCCCAATAATGTAACTTCACATGCTGATGAAGCAGAAATAGAAGCAGCTTTATCAAAGATGTATGATGAGATAAAACTGCAGTCTCTGCTGTACAGTTATAGTAATTATGACTAATGAACCGTCCAGTCTGGATGAAATGGCATGCCCACAGGGACTGGGGCCAATCACTTGTGACTTATGCAAGCTGAACAAAACACTGATGGTGTTCCAGATTCCCTGTCGGAGCAGGAAGCGTGGTCTTTGTTTGGAACATCAGCTCTGTCAAGCCGTTTGCAAGCAGTCTAGGAACCAACGGCGGTTAGTAAATCAAGGGCTGCAGAGCTAGGGGTTGGGTTTGCAAAGGGGCATAAAGAATTGCAGTTTGCCATCACCAAATGTAGCTGAATAAACCCCACTGTGTCTGTGGCACAGTCCTGGGGTGATTTGCTTCCAGGTTGTTCTGATCATCTTGCTAACCTAGGTGACTGATAGCACATGTTCTATTTTAGGTTATGTTTTAAGATGCTGAATTCCATGAAAGGAAACCATCAAGACCTGTTCCCAGTAAGCATCTCTCTATTTAGGCTTGCTGTGGTAACTTGTTTTTTAGCAGATTTGTTTGAGACCTAATAGTTCTCTCTTAATTTTTGCAGCACACTGCATTTGAAACCAGTCTCTAATTTGTAAGTAAAAGAACACAGATATTTCATAGTATAAACACCCCAAAGGCAGTTTCTTACTGTGGGAAGGTGAATTGATGCAGGCAACAGAAAATGGAGTTCCTGTACATTTTGACAATGTATAGACTAGCAGAGTAATCCTTTTAAGCTAGCTTCTCTTCATGAAGACAGTGTGTGTGTAGCTGTAAAAATAAATGAAAACAAAACAATTCTAAATGCTAAAATCCAGATTATATTGTGACCTCAGAAGTTAATTGCAGGACCATAGCACAGCACATAAAATGCTTTTCTAAATTGAAGTTTGTGTTGAGTTGTTTTGGTTCAGTCTGGAAGCAGTTGTGGATCAGCTGCTGTCCTCAAGTGCAAATGTTGGAAGGATTTGGGAGTGAAATGGTCAACGTGTTGCAAATGTTAGCAGTACATTACAATCAATTGAGTATTTTGCCTGGACCCTTCCAGAAGGCTGCAAAGAAAAATAATTTTAAAAATGATTTGCAAAAAAACCCCACCAACTATGGGAAAAGTAAGGAAAAAATACCCCAAACAACAAAAACCCACAACCACCCAGCTTCAAAAACCCCCCAACCAACCAAAAAAACCACCCCAAAATCCAAAACAAAATCCCAACCTTAAAACACGAAGAACAAAATCAAAACATTGTTTGACAAAAGCCATTTTAGACTCTTGTGCTGTTTCAACATGATCCATATTTAGGAAGATTCATGATAGATTGGTTTTTAATGAATTTAATTAATTCTAAATTACTAAATTGTCAAGGAAAATGGCAATTAAAAGAGTGGCCTACCTGAAATCTGAGGTCATTACTGTTCTTCTGGGTTGCTTGACAGAAGGGTGGGTAGTGATGTGTCACATCTGTGATTTTTCAGAGTTTTTTTAAGTAATAATTTTCCTTAATCTTTTTTTTTTTTGCTACTGTATTGAAACTAAAACTGCCACTTTCTACACTGTGGTTTTCTTTGTATGAAATGGAGGAAATCACCAGCATATCTCCAATATTGACCATCTTTTATTCTGAACAAACCTCCAAGTGCTGCTAGATGTGTGTTTAGTAAATGTAGATCTTTTGTTTTGTTTTGACCTCTTGGCTTTCAGTATCAACCACTTAGCACTTTCAGGGGGTGTGTCAGTCATAGAAAGCAATGATCAATAGCTTTCAAAATTTAACTAAGCAGTCAAAACCAAGGCATTTTTTTGGAATCAAAATGCTTGGTTTGTTTGAGAACATCAACATTTATTTTTTTAAATAAACATTACTTTCAAGCCTTTCCTCCACAGTGTTGAATTTGATGACTAAAGGAACATTTGTCCTGAGCAACTTCTACTTGAACAGATATACAACAATTTGATGGATAACCATTTCCAACAGTGAATCAAGATATAGATATGTATCAGCCTAAATACTATTGGAGGATTTTTTCCCTGTCTCCACTGTGGAGATGTGTATGTTGTGTCACAGGTGTTTGCTTTTCAAGGGTATCCACCAAGACCTTTGCAGATCCTATTCTGTTGCTTGTTGGAGGCTGGATTCTAGATGCTTTTGTAGTTCTGCCTCCTACCTCTCTTTTGCTGGTTTTAGGGATTATGTTTAACCTTGGATGTTTTGTGTTTCTCTTTGATGCAAAACAAATCTTAATATCTTATGCTTTCTTGTTGCTTGTAGGTAAGTGTTGCTTTGCTTTTTCCCCCCACCCCTAACTCTAAACTAATAAAGTAAATATTACTCCCAGTGCATAATATTAATCTTTTAGAAGTTTGTCCTGTGCTGGAGAAAATAAATAACTAGAGAGAGGTAAGAGGTGAATGATGTGTAGGTATAAATAGTCTGTGGATTTAGACCTGCTGCATGGCAACTAGGTCTCTTTTGAGGTAGTCATGAAAACTTAAATTGTGTGCCTCATATATTAAAGGCCAGTGAGCCTATATGATTTTATTAATGTGCTATAAATCTTATATTCATGCATGGTGTTTACTGCTGTGCAGTATATTTAAAGGAAAATATATGCCTTGCTGCAGAAAGAAGATAGGCTAGTGAAAAAATACAAGGGTGGATCTCAAACATTTATCCAAATCTGACAAGTATTTGCAAAGAATTTACTCCTGTAAATTTCTGCTGAGAGCAAATGGTACCTGTTCTAGCCTTGATTTTAATAAAACCCATGCACAGGTAAAACAAGGACATGTCTCTTGTCAGTTTCTGTGCACAGGAACCGTGGATGTGTTCATGGAAGACACATGCTGGATCATGGGATGAGCTGTGTTACTTCTGGTTTAAAGTGGATCATTTTTCATTGTAGAGTAGTACCTAGAAGACCTTACTGGACACCCTGGCCCATTTTCTGAAGGAATACTGGTCTTCTTGGTGAAGCACATCTTGGCAGCCTTTGGCCACGTGCATTTTCCCTGCGCCTCCCCTTTCTTCAAGACTCAACAGTATTCCTGAATGGAATGGGTTCCAAAAAAAAAAAAAAAAGAACCATTCCCAAAATGCAGAGGTTGTTACACTCAGTGTGTAAGTTAGGATGAGTCACAGAAACTCCAGACAGGTCATCTCCCATTTAGAAGACAGGGTTGATCTTCTTTTGGTAGACAGCTTGTGTTTTCCTCCTGTATAGCACCTAGGAAAAATGTTTCTTGCCTGATGCTGCTGAAAGGGCATTGGCTGTTTCACCAAGGAAACATTTTTTATTTGTATGAGTGCATTGTAGATTGCACAGAAAAATACAGTTAATGTACCATGGGTAACCTTCCATGCCCTTTAAACTTGTACTTCCACCTTGCAGTGGCTAAAATATTAGTCAGCAGTACAAAACATGCCTTAAGATGCTGTTAAAAGTTTTGCTATGCTCTTTGTGCTTTTACACTGTCCAGGATTAAATACCAGCTTCTCTTGCCATTTAAAAGGAAGGCATATGCATGTTATTATGCAGTTTTCAATTCCATAGGTAAACAAAGGCATTCCTCCTGATGGAGAGGTGCACAGAACAATTGAAAAAAGCCCATCATGGAATGTGTGAAACTTCTCCACCCTGACATATTGATCACTGGATTCAGTCTTGTAGATATGTGATTACAGAATTAGTTTCTTCATGTGTAGTGTTAGAGATTCTCTCTTTATTATTGTGAACATTTAAATAATCTAAGTAGCCTCAGTAAGAGGAGCTCTTTTATAGGTGGTTTGGTTTTGTTGGGGTTTTTGCTTGGGTTTGTTTGTTTGGGGTTTTTTTTGTTGTTGGTTGTTGTTTTAGTTTGGGGGATTTTTAGGTTGCTCATCCATAGCACTTTTTTCTATCCTCCCTGCAGCCTTCAGAAACTTTATGATAAAAAAGAATTATTCTTTTTGCCATGTCCCATCAGTATGGAATATTGCTGTAACTGGTGAGAAAGAGCTAAATGGGATGTTATACAATATCAAGCTGTTTGGGGTCCCTTCTTTTGGGTGTGGGTAGTAACATGCAACTTACAACTACAGTTAGCTTGGGTAACTTGGAGCAAGTTTGGTCTGAGCTGCTGTGATCCTGCCCTTCCTGCTCTGACTGCCATTGTAGCAGCTCTGCAGCACATGCTGGGCAGCTCAGGAGGCTGATCCATTAAAACAGACTCCCTCAGCCTAACAGAGCCAGTTCTCAGCTGGCTGAGCTCCCTGGAAGAGTTTTCTCTAAATCCTTACCTGCTGTTTGTGCTAGGGCAAGATACTCTTGGTATAGCAAATATCAAATACCTGCTGCAGCCTGGATTCATGGTTTTTGTGGAAATGATGCTCTCAGTCTGCATTCCACAGGGGTTACTCCTTTGTGCATCCTCTGGGTTGCAGGAGGAGGTGCAGGTTTTTCACCTGGAAAGGTAATGTCTTTTTGCTTCCAAGAATTTTGTAGACATGAGGGTTTGGATATCAAAATATTTGTTATCTCTTGGCTTGTATAAGAAATGACAGCAAGGATCTGTTGTGTTTGGATATAGACTCAGCCATTTTGCTGCATTCCTTCTGAGTAGCTCTAGTTATTAAAAGATTCTTCTCCTTCTGACCCCAATGACACAAGCTTTCAACCCCTGCAGCTTTTTAGACACATGTTCTGTCACCCTTTGGATACTCTGGAGAACATGGAGAATTGAGGCATGCACTAATGTGTCCTAGTACCCTAGTTCACAGATTTATTATACTCCTGGGAGAGCACTGCCTTGATGTATCCTATTATCTTGAAATCATCCTTAACTCAATCCAGGCTAGGGTAAAACAGAGATTTCTTACATTTCTTACGTGTTCAGAAGGGAAAATACAAGTAGGTATGTGTATAAAAATAGAGGTGAAGGAATAAAATAGAAGGTCCCACTTGCACAGAGATGAAATCTAAATGTTTCTCTCTGATGGATACAGTCTCATTTGACTGTGACTTGAGGCACAGAGTATGCAGAAAGGGAGAATCATTGCTGCCTAGACATACACGTCAGGAAATCATGTGTAGCAAGTCAGCTGGATCCATAGAAGGAAACCTTCAGGTGGAAGAAATGCCTTCCAGTGACCTGGAGTAACCAAGAGGAATCTTTGGCCAGCAGTTAAAGTGGTGGGAAGCACATTTGGACCCCCAGGATTCTGGAGTAAGTGTCATAGCTGGATCCAGCAGACAGCAGCGTGAACTCTTCCTATAGGAAGTTGTCATGAACGAGGGCCTTGAGCATTCTCCTTCAGTATCCTCATTGTCTTAATTTGCAGTTAGGAAAACATAGGCTAAAGGGTACATGAAGAGGTTAGCTGTCTAGTGGCATTGTGCCTCTGCTGCCCAGCATTCTGTGCTTTGTGAACATTTCAAATAGATGTTCATTATTGTCTCTCAGAAGGAGCTGGTGTCTATATTTCACCTGTTCTAGTTTCCTGTAAAAGCAGCTTGGGAGCTGACATTATTTTTGCAGAGTTAAATACTTTGCTGTTAAACTTTTGGTAGTTGTTCCCATCATGAAGCAAAGAGAAATTCTGCAGGAGTTAAGATACAACTTAACCTCTGCCTGTAGGAACCGAGGAAGTCTTGCTATCCACTTCCCCTTCCAGAAACAGATGAGTTTCTTTAGCCATCTCTCTCTATTGCCTTTATGTATTAGGAGTTCTCTGTTGCCAACCATTAAAATGAGACTGAAGTTTTTCTGAGGAAAGCCACTATGGAGTGGCAGCAGTTACTCAATACCATCTGGTCACACAGCAAAACTTCATTTACACTTTACTTATTTCTTTGTGAGGTCTCAAAAGGGATAAAAGCTTTTTAAAGCTTAACTGTTATATGGCGTTTGGAAACTTTAACTTGGGAGAAGTTTCGGGGTGTTCCCATAGAGGCTGAATTTGCAGGATGAGTGATTTTACCCTTTAAGGGATATTCTGTCCATTTAGGTCTGCTCTGTCCATTTGTGCATCCAAATGTGCATCCATTTACCTATGGGTATTCATTAGAGGGGAGGTGCTAGGCAGAGGAACAGCGTTAGATGTTGCTTTGTTTTCTCCTAAGCCATTTTTTTTTCATTTTCACTTTACTTTTTGTTTTGATAGCCAAGTTATATCTGAAGGCAGAGTCTATTTATTTAGAAAGTTACCTGTTTAAGGAAACAATTCATTATGTGTCGTGGAGCTGATGAGTTCAGAGGAGGCACCTTTTAATCCTCGATTCCCTGTGGATTTTCTTTCACAATATCTTTCTCCTTTAAGTCCCTAAAACTACAGTCCTTTTGAGTGAATAGGGGCTATTTTATACACCACTCTGCTTCCAATCCAATTAAAGGCTCAATAATAGATGGATTAGGGAAAGTTTACTTCTTAGTAGAAGTGCAGCTTTGGAAAAAGAGTGCCTTGATAGCAAGAGGGAATGTGAAGGAAAGCGGAGAAAATTAAGGAGATAATGGTGGGTAATCTTAACTTGTCTGATGTTTGCGCTGGGCACAATGCAGCAGACTCTCAAAATACGCAGAACAATGATTCAGATTCTTTAACCATTTTGTTGCTGGAGTTTGCCTGTCTCTTCAATTTTCTTCACTCTTGCTTTTGTTATCTGCATCTTGCACAAATGCCACCTAATCCTTTACTTTTAAAGTCTCCAGAGTAGGAGACTTTTGTAGTGTTTTCTTTTGGGGGGGGGAGTTGAGGAGAAATGTAGGAAAGCAGTGAGTTGATGACAAAGTTAATCTGTGGTATTATGAAAGTAGTTAAGTATCAAAGTTTGTACAACATGTTTCAATTAGGCTTTTTAGGAGAACTGCCATTTAAGAACCTTTGTGACAAATAACAAGCTCCCTGTAGAAGGGTTTGAGTGAAATGATCGGTTTTAAAGAGAGCACTCAAAAAATGTGATGTAGAACAGAAAATGCAGTATTAAATATCCAGGAGTGTTGTTTGGTGCATAATAAATACATTAGGTCAAAGTAAAAAAAAATACATATAACATAAAGCCCATGTTTCATGTTCACTACCTTGCCTGTCACCTCACCTTACAGCTCGGTTCCAGAGCAGATAGTTGCACTGTAGAGCAGTGAAGGAGCCAAGTCCCTCAGAATTACACTTGGAACTGTAGCCTCTGCATGTCTCTAAGAGGATGCTCTGACTGTATCGATCAGTGCCAGTGTTTAGCAAACTCTTCAGGCTGTGCTCTTTTTTCAGAGCACTGAGTTAGGTGGTTGAATGAGGAATGCTGCTTTGTGCCATCAAACCTTTCTCCTCCCCCCCCCTTCCTTTTTTTTTTTGGGGGGGGGGCAGATAAATTAAGCCTTCTCCATTTTGTAGAACAACAAGCAGTCATTATTTTCAGCTGCTTTGCTACCTTATTATTGCCAAGGTCTCTACAGAGCCTTTTTCTTTGCCTACCATAGTGGATTGTAGCGGGCTAAATGTTTAATGAGTCAATGCGTTAAAGGCTTCACTTTTCTTCCAATTAACCCCAAGACCACTCTGGCATTTTTGTAAATCCACAGAAGTATTTTGTGAGGCCTAAAGGGTAAGCTGCAGGCAGGCTGTGAAGAATGTAAAAAGACTAACCTGCTAACAAACACTGTGCAATAGGACAAAGAGGGTTTAATCCGTATTATGGTAAATGCTGGCTTAGTGTCCCAAAAGGGCTTTGCAGAGTGGAACAAAACAAAGAGGGCAGCACCAATAAAAATCCAGTGCTTTTATTTTTATACACAAAATTGTTGCCAAAGAAAAACTGATAATAGCATTAAGAAAAGGTTTGAATGGTGCTTTTAAATATGATACTAAACATTGCAATTGTTCCCCATTTGAATACTGTTTGTTGTACATAAAGAAGCTAAAAGCAACACGGAGGCTCCAGGCGCTTGAATATTCATGGAAAGTGGTCAGATGAGTACCTCCACTTAAATTTGAAATGTTTGGGAGTTAGTATATCATAAGGTAATGTATAACTCACATGTTCATTGGTGTGTGTGTTTCTAAAGAGACAAATGTAGGAGTATATTTTATGGGTGTGTGTGCAAAATGCAAGGACATTTATAAAAGAGGGAGTAAAATACTGAAGATTCTGATCGTCTTCTTAAAAGGCAAACAAAAACCCCAAGGGTAGTCACTGTTATCTTAGTCAAAACCTACTGGAGATTGAGAGGTCTGCAGAGTACAGTATTATGCTCAAATTCTTAATATTAGAAAGAGACTGGCTGTGCTTATACTTTAGAAATGGGAATGGATGAGAAAAGTAATTATTTTTTAGAGCTTTAACACTAATTGTGATTTCATCTCCAATTATTTTGATAAGAGGAGTATCATAGACTCAAATGTAAAAAAAGCTTATAACTATGAAGAAAGAGGAGAAAATAACTAGCATAGCAGGCATGGAAGGAATAGTGAAAAGGGCACTATGTTCCTGGTGCTGCTTTAAATGCAAGGTCATCAGCTGTAAAATTAAACCCACAAAGTTCTGAGCAGTGCACAGGGTAATTGAGGAAGTGTTTTCCTGTCCTTAAAAATATGAAGTTACTTTAATGATAGCCATCTCTTCTCCTGACTATATGGGTAAATCTCTTAGATGTTAGTTATTCCCCTCAATCCTGAACTGAACTTCTAGAGGAGTGATCTGTCTTCTCCTGAGCCTTGCTGCATCACCTCCTAAGCGTCCTACCCACGTTTGGTTTGATTTTGCTACCGTCACAGGAAGGAATGAGCTTTGTGCTCTGATGCGTTGGAGAGCGATTTGTAATTGAGGTTGTAATTAACAAATGTGATTAATGTAATCTTGGATAGCAAAAGCAGATCTTCAGCTGAGTGTTCTGCTAGGATAGTGTCATTGCTGTCCTTGGGAACTGGGAGGGATGCTCAGAAAAAGACCCAGGTCTCAGCTGACGTCTTTGTGGGGATGGTCCAGCAAGGGCACTCAATGGAAGCTTGCTGTAAGGTAAGCCCCTAGGAGTGGCAGAGTGACCTTCTGTGGTGCTGTGGGCACAGAACCTGCTCAGTGACTCTGCAGAATAAATGGTGTGGTGGAGCTCCCTATGCTTTTGACACAAAGGGAATAGTAAAGCATCTTTTGGTGTGAGATTTTGTGCCGAGACACTGAACAAATTCATGGTGATATTCCCTAGATAGAGGGGGCTGCCTGCTGGCAACAGATACAGGAGTTCAATGTGTAAACTCTGATAAGGATGACGTGTAATTTGTGTTACAGTTTGACTGTTAATTGTTTATGAAGCAGCAGCCTTTACAGATCTTTCACTGAGAGCCCTTAATTGGGAAAAGCAAATCCATGGCATTAAGAGTATGTCCTTTCAGAAGAAGGAAGGTAACTGGTTTTGAATTAAGCATTGCAGGTGCTTTTAGTGTGGTGGAGTTAGTCCAGCAGTCTCATGTGGGTTTGCTATGAGAGAAAGTTTTTCCCCAGCATCACGTCTGCTGTCCTGCTGTTGTTCCTGACACTCCCAGAGGCAGGGTCTCCATCTGCACCAGTCTGCATCCTTGAAGGGCAGCAAGCTCCTGCCTGGCAGCACCTCTTTGCTTAGGTCTGTCCTTGTCTCCTCCCACACCCTGGGGTTGAGCATGGGCTAGTTCAGACTGGCCTCCATCAGGATCCTGGAGCCTCATCACTGCCTCCCTCCATCCCAGTTCAGGATCCAGGATGCATCCTGGACCTGGGTATGAGGCCACTTGTTCCCTGGTGCTCCCTAAGCACAGCCAGAGGGTAACAGGTGAATTAGGATTTTAATTGAGATCCTTTAGATAGGTTGGAAATATATGGGGAGGGTGTTGTAATAAGAATCATGGAAGTGGGAAGTTGAGTCTTTTCAGACTTAAATCACTGTGTTGCCAAGAGCTCTGTCCTCTGGGGAGAAAGTGCCTGGTGTTATAACAGTATGAGATGTACCAGATAGTATTGTTTACTGCCATTGATGCCTACTGTTGTTTTAATGTAACAGTTAATGTGGGTTTTGTGATGTGTATGGCTGCAGGCACACCTGTGTTCTTTAGAAACTGCTTTTAATTATGGCTCTTACATGTAAAAATATTTCTGTCATACCTTTGTCTCTCTTGCATTTAAAGAACCCTGTGCAGAGGTGCTTCTGTTTCCCTGCAGAATGTTTTCTAGATGGATGATACTTGGAAAGTAAGAGTTGAGTTTTACTTTTTTAATGATGCCTTTTTTTTTCCTTGACAGATTCCCATTTTTGTTTTTATTTTCAAGTCTTCTGGACCCTCCTTGGCTCTGTATTTTGAACCTTGACATAACTAGTTAATCCTGTTAGAAGACTCTTGTGGGGGAGCCCTGCTTACAGGAGTTTGATAAAGTAGTTAATATACTAGTTAGGTTCATTTCTTTCCTTGGCCTGTGATTTCTGCACCTTAGCTTTCTGGACTTGGGAAAATGGCATAAGGGCATTATCATTCATCTAAAAATGGGAGTCAGATTTTTTTCTGTTTGCTTTTAAAGAGCTTCCAGAGTTAATTTCCCAAGCTGTTTGCAAAGCCACAGAATATTTTGATTTATTCTGGTTGGTTTATTTTATATTTATTGCCAAATGGCATGTTCATAAAATGCAAAATCATACAGTGTAATGACTCTGGAAATTCTCTTGGCATACTCAATCTAGATTACTTTAAACAACTCTATCTGATTGCCATTTAAAAAATAAAAAGAACTGAGTAATTACTAAACTGAATTCCAACAATAAACACAGGTTTGCTGGAAGGAGGAGCAGATAAAGCAGATGCTTACATGACTTACACAATGAATGGTTTCCCTATAGTTTGCAAATAGTGATTATAATTTCATGTTAATAAGATGCAGGAAAATGTGCTGAAGGAGTAGTTGCTTTGCTGCTTTTGTCACAGTTTCATCAAACTGATTTTGTCAGCACTGGAGCATAATCCTTGCCACATCAGTTTGAGTGCTCATTAGGCAGCCGATTTGTCTGAATCCTCATTAAATTGATTAACTCATTTCCTTATGGATGATGACATGTTATGTGGTACAGGAATGGTGGTTAGAGACTAGAATCAAGACACATGTTGACTTGCTTAGTCATTCATTTTTCCAGTCCTGTAGTATCAGTGGTTTGCAGTTTGCAGAAGTGTGGCATCAGCTGCAGGGCTGAGCTTGTGTAAACTTCCACTTCTGTTGGTAAACGAGGGACAGCAATTGAGAAGCTGCTTAGGTTTATAGCTGGCTTTAATTCCCTATTTATTTCACTTGAGTACTTGACTTGCTCATAAAGAACCTAAAAGGCTCTCTTGAACATCTGCTTTAGTGTAAATTAAATAATGGAAGGGAAACAAGTAGAAAACCTCTTCAGTTATAGGTGGGAAGGAGACATTATCCAGAGAGGATACTTAAAGCAGTTTTCTGAAAGACAGCATTCAGAAAAATGGTCAAAATGAAACAAAAGAAATCAGTTGATGATTTAGATCAAATTCTGTGTAGGCACATGGTCAAGAAATCTGTATTCCTGAAATTGGTCATGCTGATATGCCTCTGATATTTGCAGGTGCTACCTGGAAGCACTGACTATGTGCAAGTCATGCTGGAATTGGAGTTACAGAAACCAGCAACGATTTTGGTCTTCCTAAGTGAAGCTAGAAAAGAAGTTTAGGCATGCTGGTTTTAGCAAATAATATTTTTGGTCTAATTCAGTGACTCTGCAGTGAGTGGAGGGCGAGCATATGAACTCATTTATGTATTTTTTGAGTCAAGGTTAAATGGAGTTTGGGATAGCTCAAAAAGTTGAGTGCTTCACTAGGCTACCTTCTGTCTGAATCACTTAATGTGACTCCAGCTTACTGCATGACCAACAGACTGCTGTTAGCACAGGGGGTTTGGGGTAGAAGCAGAAAGAGGATGGAGATGGATGAGATGAGGAGCAACATGAGCTGGGCAGCCACCTGCAAGAATGCTTGAGAAACTGCAGCTTGATTGGAAGATGATGGAGCAGGAGAGAGGAAATGGTGTTTGAATGGCTTGGGAAAGAAGACAAACTTCTAATGCCCAAGAGAGCTGGAAAAAAGGTAGACTATTGGGGAAAATACAGAAGGGATTTTACCTCTTTTTATGAGTTAATTAGAGCTGTGTGTTTGTACTTTGCTTTAATGTAAAAGACAGTCATTGCTTCATTTTTTTAATCATGTTTCTAATATATATATATATATATACACACACACACACTGTAGCACTAAGTATTACAAGTTTTTATGGTGGTAAGAATGACTGTCTCCCTAATTCAGTCTTTGCTGAATAAAGGTAGGAACTTTGATGTTCTCAGTCTTCTTCAAAGATCAACACTAAGTGTCCATGGAATTGAGATGGGACAAAACATGGCAAAATACCTTTATATTTAACAGTTGCAAGGTGTTTGTGGTCATATTTGTTCTTCCTGATATGCAGTGTTATCGAGGAGCTAGTCAAACCAGTCATGTTTCATTGAGATGATGACTAAAGTACGAGTGAATGTTTTTCCAAGGGGATATAGAAACAGCAGAGAGAATCTTGCTTCCCTTCTGTAAAAGGGATTACTGTCAGTGAATTAAATGGAGCTAGAATTTCACCCACCCTTTTATTTTTTTGGGAAGAAACAACTCCAAATATGCTTCATTTGGGAACTTTTTTTAGTTTACTAAGATGCACCTGTATGTGGAATGCTGAGGAGAGTTCACAAAAACAAGTTCTCGGAGCTCTGGGACTCTTATTTCAATTCCTGTTTCTGTAACATCGTTCCAGGATTTGCTAAGTGCATGTGGAACACAGTTAATATTCAAAAGAGGAAATTGGTGATCAGAGTTAAATTACTAGGCTCTGAAATTTTTCTACATGCACCTCTTTTCCCTCTTCCCTTGCTCTGACAGTTACAGACCTCTTCTCTAATGGGGCTTGCATTTGAAGATAAGCTTGCTTGTAAACAAATTAACTTTTGGTAAATGGAGAGCCATTTCATCTGCAATAATGTAGCAATTCATAAACTATCAGAACCATATTTAAACCAAAAAAAAAAAAAGATAAATGACCCATTGTATAACACTTACTATTAGGCAGACTAGATGTCCCTGTGTTCTGGCAGATAAGGCTCTTGTATTATTACACCCTAATAAAATGAGTTAATGTTTTAGTATCAGAGATAAAAGGACAGTTGGATATATTTAATAACCAAACGGAGAAACACTTAATTTTAGTTGTCCATAGCAATATAACATAAATTCCCCTGTAAAACAAATTGCACTTTTGGAATATACTTTAATGTGCATTCGACAAAGGAGAAAATGAGGTGATTGAAGTTCAATTTGTAGCATGTTATTAACCATTTCCGCTTGACTAGGTGCGTAAAAGGATAATGGATGAGGGTTTTATTATTGCCTTTCTGCTAAAATGAAGTGGTGTAAAAGATAAGGTGATGAGATTAATGAACATAAGGAAAAGGCGTAATCAATCAAACTCCAACAGGGAGATGAGATGACAGTGCTTAAGATTTGCAAGGATACACATTCTGAAAAATGGATTTTATCAGCACCGACTTCTTGTTTGGGGTGGAATGCTGAAAAGAAGAGACTTGCCAATTTGAGGCATTTTTGGTAGGTTCTTTATGCTACTGGGCAGTTGAAGCTTCAACAATTAGTATAACAAATGAAAGTTAATAAGTCTGTATTTAAATTTAAAATGTGTACTTTAAAATTCTTAAATTCACATTTAAAAACCCCTTAATTATTGAGGACAAACAAATACAACTTTTGTCAAGCAGGAGCAGTGTTTCGTTGGTCAGTTCATCAGTTCTTCTCTGCTGGAACACTTCTCTCTGTCTGGATCAGTTACTTTTAGCCTTTATGTTGCTGCCTCAAGTTTTGCATCCTAGTCATTTGAGTATCTAGTTTCCATGTACTGAAGGAAAAGTATGTCCCTGCCAGGCAGGGGGGTTGGAACTAGATGATCTTTAAGGTCCCTTCCAACTCTGACCGTTCTATGATTCCTAGCCCTGTAGTGAGTGTGCAGCCATTAAACTCCACAAGCTTTCAACTGCCAACTCTGAGTAGAAAATGGGTTATCTTGTAGAGATAAATCTGCAAAAGTTTCTTGCTGTAAATGTGTTCCTCCTTGTAGGGTGTGACATTTTTCTGTTTCAGATCTCCAGTGCAGTACTACATTCCTCTGACCCGTATTTTAGGATTATTAACCTCCTTGAATATCTATATTGCTAACACATTATGGGAAAAAATGATTACAGGTTTCTTTGACTCACCTCTAATGCCAGTTCCCAAATTGATGAATTACTTGCAAGTACTCCACCTGAAGTTACTCAGAGAGAAAACCCTCCCTAACCCAAAGGTAGATCTTCTATCTTAAGCCACACCTTTTCTTAACAAAAGAACATTGAGTTACAAACTACATCACTTAAGAACTGAAAATGCCTCTCCAAAATGTGGAGCTGACTGGCAAGGGAGCTTCCCACTTAAAAGTTTTAAGAAGGGCACATAATTCCTTCAAAGTGGTTAATTGAGTTGATAAGATTTGCCTATGAAAGTGCTGGCTTAAGTTAGTTTTTTACATGAAACATGAACAAGCAGGATGAATTGTCTTCTGAAGGAACTTGGCAGTGCTTTGGGCAGGGTGGATAGGAGATGGCTATGAGGTTAGATTTGTCTAAAAAAGCAGTTTAAAATACTTTTTCCCCTTTTGACTTCAGCATTTATGAAACACTATTACATATTGGCTGGAACCTGGTGCTTTGTAAATACTCCCACATTAGACTTGACTTTTCCTGGCTCTCAGGACAACTTTCAGTTGTGCAGAACAGCATCGTGGATTTGTAAGATAACATAACACAGCCCAGATTACAGTTCTGCACAAGAGCTGATATTTTTGCCTAGACTTACTGCCTTCTTTCCTCCTGTCATCTGCAGAGTTCTTTGATAGGCTATTTTTTATTTCAGGAGTAGCAAGCTTTAGATTTAATACCCCAGGGGGAATGGCAAGGCAAATCATATTGTTGGATCAATTGTTCAGCTAACCCCAGACTGCTGTCTGTGTATCTGTTACACTTGAATCCCATTTCTAAGCCTTTCTTATCAATCATTCAAAGTAGAAATGCAGTTTCATTTTCTATTGCATTTTTAAACTGAAATTAGGCTTATATTCTTGTGCTGCTACCCTAGAATCCTAGATGTGGTTGGAGAGCTGACACTAGCTGTGTCCATGGCATGCTTAACCTTGGAAAAGGGCCTGCACTTGTAGGAATGCTTTAAAAGTGAGTTTAAATTAGTGTGTTTTCACCATCTACTAAGATGAGAGCCAGCAGTTATTGTATAAAACCTCCTGTTCATGTTGCTTTTGGTTCTTCACAAACACATGAGAAGTTTTAATTGGTCAGATTACTTCTATGGGTGACCTTAAAAGAAGAGATTCTCCCTTGCAGTCAGAGGACACAGCAAAACCGTTGTCACTGACTGATGATAGTCAGTTCCTTTACCTGAGAAATTAATCTCCTTTTTCAGCAATATGAGATAAATATAAGAATATAGATATAGAATTTGAGGTATACTCATGTGGGTCCTGATTTTAAAAAGAGCACGTAGAGGACATGTCCTTTGTAAGTAAAACAGTTTCTCTATGTTGTTGTATCTGTTTTCTGCTCTGGTTTACACCCAATCTGTGCCATCCTCTGTCCCACATTCAGAGAGCAGGAGGGCAAGTTCCTATAGCATTGAGTACTATACAGTAGAGTTGCCCTGGGTTGTGGGGCACTAAGGGAAATGTATGTAATTATACAGCAGCCCCTGGAGCTGCCCCAGTGTACTCCAAGGAAGAGGTTGGCTTCCTGCAGCACAAAGGTGGCATTAAGCCATTTTTAAGTTCCTATCCCTGTGCAAGCTGCACCTTCTGTGCCATATCTCTCATAAACATAGCACAGAATCTTTTAATGTAAACTGCTGGATTGGCAGCTCTGGAGTCTGACTTTTTTCTTGCCTTCAAGAGGCACATCTGTTCTTCTCTGTATGGGCTTGGTTCCCATTAATGAGCTGATCAGATGCAGTCTTTCATGATGACTGGTACTCTAGCTTCCTGCCAGATGTGTGGGGGTGGTTTTTGTTTTTGTTTGGTTGGTTTCTGATGAAGGGATAGGAAGGTCAGCTTTCAGGTCATTAAAAAACACAGACAAAAAATTATTCTTTTTTTGTCATTGAAACTTTTTTTTTTTCAGTGCCTATTTGTTTTCTTCTTCTCACCCATCTTCTGCAAGATCAGATGAAAGTGGCAGACACTGGACAGCTGCCAGTGTTGCAGGTGCATTATTTATCTTCTTTTGTGGCTGTAGTTGCTGCTTCCACTTGCACGTGTTCTGGCTGGATAGACCTTGGCTGGGTGTGTAGAGAAGCAGCTCATGGGAGAAGTCATGTCCTGAAAGTGCAGGGCACAGCAGTGGGAGATCTGCCATGGCTTTTCTGGTTTGCTGCTCAAAATAGGAATGTGAAGAGACATTTACAGCACACATGAACTTTATTTTTCCAAAGAAAACCTCAATGGCTTCATACCTTTAAGAGACAACAAAAGAAAGATAGCTTCTATATTGTTATCTATGCTCTGCTTCTGAGGTACGTGTGCCTGGATATTACCTTTCACCGTATCTAGTTATACTCGTGTGGGTATGTACTGCTGTGAGTCATTAGTCTGGCAATTGTCCTAGTTTTAAGCCTCTGTACTTCTTAAAGATCAAACAATATAGTCTGATAAAGATTATCTCCAAGGGATTTTTCTGCACTAGAAATTTTATAAAAGAGAACTAATCAGAAATTGAAACTTAATAAAACCCCAACCCACAACATTGCAATACCTTCTTGTCATAAGAAATAAAGAATCTCTGGTTTCTTCCTGTTCTGGCTTTCTCAGGTACTTCCTTCTTTTAAACAAGAGAAAACTTTTAGGGCTTGTTTTGAAATCCCTTAAATAGTTTGGAGAGGTTTTTTATTACAACACCGTGTTACATACGTGAGCCACTAGTAGAAATGAGCAAAGCACAACAGCATCATCTGTTCAAAACTGGCAAAGGACAAAGTCCTCTGCTAAGTTGTCCTGGTTTGTTTTAGAACAGAACTAATTCTGTTCCGTGATTGTACTTAACATTAACTGAAGTTAATGCTTCTCTGACAAACTGCACTTTCTAAAACTCACAACAAGTTTTTGCAGACACTGCCAGCTTCTAGCAGTGATAAGGCCTCATGTTTAGATTTCCTGCCAGGGATTGGGATGCAAAGCAAGGTCACTGCTGAATCTTGTGTCTCATGTTGGGGGGTGCAGGGTAAAGGCTGCACCTTCAGGGAGGAGCAGACAGGACAGGTGACCCCAAACTGACCAACTAAGGTATTCCATCCTGTATACATCATATTCAATATGTAAACTGGGGGTCAGCTCCCCCTTGCTAGGTTGCTAGATTCTTCTGGGTTGCTAGATTATTCTTCCTTTTTGGTCCTCCTTTTCTCCTGCACTTCAGTGATCCTTAAGTTCCTGCATCCAGTACCAAGATCCAGCCCCTGAGCCTGACTCATCTGCTGTTGAGGCCTTCTGCCGCAGTATCAGTGGTGATGTAGTTACCATCCGGGGGGGTTGGGTTTGGTATTGGGTTTTGTACATATTTGTATATATTTAATTTATCATTATTATTATCATTAAAGTAGTTTTAGTTTTATTTTACAATCCACAAGTCTCTCTGTCTCTCTCTTATCCCCTTTCCCTTCGTGTGGGGGGAGCTAAGAGGGGATAACAGGGAGTATCTGTCATGGGGTTGGTGGTTGGCCCAGCCTCGACCCTTGAAATAAGTGCTGTAATTTTAACTGTTACAAGATTGACAAATATTACAAGATGCTTCTGATATGCAAGCAAAAATATTTGGTTTTTTGTCAGAATTATGAAAAGCCTGTTCAAAGAGACTCAGGTCTGCTGGTGTAGGAAACAAGAAGACGACAGTAGTTCCCCCAGATCAGTTTTGATTGTCTGAAAACCAGACTGAAAGTTCAAACTGATCTCAGCATGAGTGGTTTACTTGCAGATGATGAGGCTGCATCCCTACCACTTGCTTTTTCTAATTTTGCTTCAGCCATCTTACACAGGGAACTAAAAGAATTGGTCCCCTTCATTGCTTAATTTTTTTCCAGGAAGAAACTTGATCTTGAGACCCTTCAGAGGTATCCTATAGCAGGGAGTTTGGACACAGAACGGTTAAAACCAGTCCTTGCTGGTATTCTTCAAGAGTACTTTTAACTCACTTAAGTATACTTTAATTCCTTTTATGAGGAGCAGCTGAGGGAACTGGGGTTGTTTAGTCTGAAGAAGAGGAAGCTCAGGGGAGACCTTCTTGCTCTCTACAGCTACCTGAAAGGAGGTTGTAGTGACAAGATACTGAGACTATAAAGTTTGTTTCACATGTGTCAAGGACCGACTTGTTGGTCACTGTTTACTTAGCCTGTTCTCGAGTTAGTGGTAGACCCTGAGGATGGGCCCAAAAGCTGAAATAACCAGGGTTTCAGAAAGAGTGAGCTGAATCATTTGTGAATGGTTACAGTTAATTCCTGATGGCAAACTGTCCCAGATGATGTGAACAACTGGATGAGCTTTTTGTATCTAGGTCCTGATGAGCAGATCCTACTAACTCTTAAATCAGAACATAACAGGATCACTAAATCAAGACATCAGTCAACTCTGAGGAGAATCTGTGAGTTCTTGCAGTTCTGTCTCCTTTTTATCATAAATAAACCTACAGTCTTGTTTCCCAAAGAAAGGCATAACTTTACATCTTTAACCTTGCAGGGCTTGGACAGCCACTCAAACCTGTGCTCATTTCGTCCTTTTTGAACTTCCACTTTCTAGGCTGCATAATTTAACTTTTACCTATCTTTAGCAATCCAGATCTTCTTCTTCTTTGGATTGATTAAATGTTGTCTGCCAGTGGCAATGAACTCTTGCTCTCTAAGAGTCAGCAGGGTTAATCAAAAGGAGGAAGAATGTTTGTGAAATACTGGATGCAGTAGAAAAGAGTAAGATAGTGCTGACTTTGCTAACGTTGTTGGCAGGTGTATTAGTCCATGTGAGGTGTGTAGAACCTCATAGTCAAATCACAGAAGTTCTGAATACAAGTTGCCCCAGTAAATTGTTTTTCAAGTTAGATCTTGATAATCAGGTAGAAGGTTGTCTGTAGATAGTAGAAGACTACTTTCAGGAAAGCTACACTGCATGCTTTTTTCACTCTGAAATACAGCTTTAGTGTCAGGATATACAGGGGAAATGTAGTTGTGCATTCCCTCATTTTAATCCTCTGGGAAGTACTATTCATGCCATCACATGTGTACATCACATGATCTGTGGTCTGACAGTTATGGTTTTATTTGTATATCATGTATGTGGGAATTATTTCAGAAGTGAATAGATCAAGAAATAAAACTAAGTCCTAGCTAAAGATTAAACTATTTACAGGTCCAGAGGCCTTAAGGCATATGAGGCTACTATAAATAGTATACTGTGAAATAGGAATTTCAGTTTGTGGCAAACCTGTCTGTCCCCAGCAGCTTCCACTAAAATAATTTTATCCTTCTAGAGCACATCAGTTTGCTACTCAGTGGTTCATGTATCAAAGCATTCTGTGAAAATATCAATATCATTGGTTAATATAAATGAAATTAATTTTTAAAGCTGGGCTAAAGGTTGACAGCTGAAAAATTGCATTACTTTGCAGAAGAGAAATTTCTGTCTTCCAGTGAAATTTCAGGTCACAAGGGCAAGTAATTTTCACAATCTTCAATGGGAACCAGTGAAATATGAACTTCATTGTCACCTAGCCCCAAAGCGATAAGATAAAATGAGCTGATACATCATTTGCTGTGGTTTTATCATCTCCTGCAGTAATTGGAAGAGAAAACATAAGAGTCCTTTTCCATCCCCCTCCCCAGTCCCTTCCCCACCCACAGCCAGGCGTAAGCCATTCTGCTCTGATCGATACGAAGGTCACAGAGCATTTATTTATTTATTTACATCTTTTTTTTTTTAAATGCTGGGTAAAACTGCCTAGTGGAACATTAAAGTAATGAATATGTTTAATTGAGTTTGTCACCCATGAAAATGCTGAACGGGATTGTGGAGCAGGCTGTGTGTGCTCACCAGAGGGACTGGGTGGGCAACTACCGCTGCTCGCCTGTGGATCGCACTGGCTGTTTGTATAAATACCTGAGATTGAAATGGAACATCTTCTTCCTTGTTCTCTTGAGAAGTCTGAAATAAGCACTTTGATTTATTTAAGAGAGTTTGGATATTGAAAATAATTACTGCTAATCTGATCCAATTGCCTATTAGTTTGTTTGTACTTGGGTGTATTTAAACAAAGAGCAGATGAAGACCCTTTCACTGTGAGTCCTGCAGGCAAGAATTAAAGACTAGCTGGATGGTAGGATCTGAAGATCCTCAGTTGCAGGGCTGAGGTTGTGGTGGAGGTCCAGGTTCCCCCTGAGCCCAGAGCCAGGTTTTGTAACCTCTGAGTACTGTAATTTTGCCTTCCTAAACAAAAATAACCTCAAATGACAGAGAATGCTGCTAAAAGAATGTATTTATGGATTTTATCTCTCAACTACAATCAAATTTCAGTGCATATTAAATGCTTTATCTTTTTTAGTTGGTGTTTTGTTTTGGGTGTTTTTGTCTGGTTACATTATAACTTTTTTTTTTTCAGAAATATACAGATGTGCTTGAGCTTTTTAACTAAGCTATTTAGTTTTATTTTATTCCTGGCAGTTAAATTGGCTGGCACATTAAAGTAATATAATTATTCAATTACTGTTTCAGTTCTATAACCTCTTTGAAGACTTAATTACTTCTAGCTCATTCAGATTTTCAAGATCAATAGCACTTTTCTCTAAAATAAAATGAAATCTACAATAGCTGGTTGGTTTGCTTAAAAGGTAAAGCAAAATGTTCATTTAGTCTTCAGTAAAATACTGCTTTTCTGATTCAGGAGGCAGCTGTGGTGATGGCATTTTCTAACTCTTGCATGTAATCTTTTACAAGAGACATTGTTTTTGCTCAACATTCAAGGAGGGGTTTGAAGAAAAGGTAGGGTGGGCACTGGCTTTCAAAACTGTCAGCTGTCAGAATAGCTTCCAAGTGGGCACTTTAATATTGGGGAATTAGCTGATATACAACTATGAATCGTGAGGAGAGGACTTTAAGATCTGAATCTGTGATCAGCACTCTGCTACCTGAGTTTCATGCAACTCTAATGTCAGAATCTCCTCAAAGTGGAAACTGAAGCTGGCTGGTCTTTCCTTACTGGTTTCTTGGGGAGTTTCTCCCAGCTGTGCAGTGTCAGGATCTGCAGCATGACTATGAGGACTGGTAACAGCTTTGTGCCTTCATTTCTATTACTGGAAGGAATGAAGGGACTTCATGCAAAGGTGAAAGTGGTGGTGTGTTTTAGTAGTGTTGTCATTCTGTCTCTTCATCTGGTGTGGCCAAAGTCTAATTGCAGAACAGTGTGTCTAGTGAGATTTTTGGAACCACAGAACTTTAAAATTGGCTCATTTGTTTGAGTGTTTTGAAATGAAATGGTAAACTGTATAAATTGCCTTTCCTCCTGTGAGGTGCAGTATCATTTGAAGTAAATGTGAAGTGCAGTAACTGATGTGTTGAGTCAGCTGGAATTTTGTAAATACCTTTTCATGTGGGGAAGGTGGTGCTGTTTGTGCAGATCAGATTGTACACCCTCATTAGTTTTTTTGCTCCACAGGTTGTTGCAGAACTGGTGGTGACAAAAGACAGGACTGAGTCATTTTTAAACTCGCCATATTGTACAACAGTATGAAGAAGATAGTTGTTCTTTAATTTTTAGGTAGAATTTTGTGCTGTGTGGCTTACAGGCAAATGTAAAAATAGTTTTTGGAAGTTGTAATGCTGATAATACCATAAGTGGTAGCCCTGATTATAAAAAAAAAAAAGAAAAGAATTGCATTGCCAGAATAAAAATGTTGAATTTAATCTGAAGTATGAGTGAGTTTCTGCACCTAGGAGGTTGTATTAATAAAATCAGATATTTGACAGGGAATAAAAGACTGAGTTGGACTTTCCTAAGGAATAGTTGGTAATACAGATGAAAGAACTGTGTTTGTTTTCTGGACCTTTCATCTCCTAGAGGTGGTGTGATGAGCAGAGCCGTGGTAATGATGCAGTTTCCATAGCAACTGGTTCATTGGTGGGCTAGACCTCTGTCGAGGGTGCTGTCAGTGTGCCTGGAGTTTCAGAGAACAGTGTCCCAAAGAAGGTCTGCTTCCACCTAATCCAGTTTTAATTGAACTCCAGAGACTTTGAAGTGAAGCTGCAGAGCAAGCAGGCACTATTCTGACTTGAAATGCAGGCTTGGCTTCTCTAGGTCTCAGCTGCTTCCCACTCCTGGTGACTTCTGTTAATGAGTGGTGTAAGGAGCTGTTGGTGTGTTGACTGGTAGTCACCAGTTCCCTGTTTGAATTTGCCAGGCACTGTGTGATAGTGACAAGCAGGCTGTTGTGATTTAAATGTTACCACAGAAAAGCAGAGTTCATCACTTTCCTGTCTCCAAAATTATCTGGGATATCATAAGCCCCAATTTAAAGATCATAAGATAGTTGAATACCAACAAAAGTACTAAGAGATGTTCATACACAAGCACTGCAACTTGTGTCTCCTTTATTGCCTCTTGATGTTATGCTCTGTGAAGGATATTTATATGCCTGTGACAAAAGCCAACTGTGGTGGTTCTGAATAGCACCATAGAATTACACAAACCTGCCAGTTCTTGTGGATGAGCTATGGATGTGGTATGGAGAGTGTCAGTGTGGCCCAAGTCTGTTAATTCCCCAGTTCCACTGATAATCTCTGGTCCTTTCATCACATTTCTGACCTTTTGTATCAGAATAATTAGGCATTTTTTCCTTCTCTTACTGTGTATGGAGGTGTTGGAAGAGAAATTGTGGAAGATGAGGGATTAAGTAGAAAGAAGGAAGGTATGGGAGCTGGTTTGCTTTTTGTACATTTTGATCTTCTGTGCTACCTGCTTTTGGTTTGCCAATCTTGTTTCCTTTTATTTCCCAAAAGTGGTACAGCACTTCATACTGTATTGTGTAGTGTTTTTATAATAGTGCTTCTGCTCTCTGTGCTACAAAAGTGCAGGTTATTTGTGAACAGATAGGAGGCAAAATCCTCCTTTATTAAAAAGCTGCACAGAAATAATTGGGTTCATTAGCAGCCTTTGTTATGTTAAAGGCTTGAATTTAGCTTTTTCTTTTTTATGCACAATATATTGCACAAGTGAATTTGTAGTAAGACTGATGTTAACTAGGATTCTGTCTGAATCTCTCTTTCTGTGATGGATTTCTGTTAGTGTTTTTGCTAAAATTGGCAAATCTCAGATTTTCCTTTGCTTGTGGTTTGTTAATCTGAGGCAGAGAAGTGTCCAATCTCGCTGTCCCTTCACACTTAGATAATTAAGCTTTGAAATGAAAAGGAAAAAGTGAAGCAACAAAGGGACAAAGTGGCTGAGGACTGAAAATGGGATTAGTTTGAATTGTGAAGGCAGACTAAGCATCTGTGTCTGTTAGATGGGATGACAGGAATTGTAACAAGTTACTTTGACAACCGCTTACTCCATGGAGAGATTATGCTGAGTTCATTTGCAGGTTTGTGTTTAACCTTAGCTGACAAAATGATACTTAACCTCTTACACAGCCAACCTTTATAGTTCCAGAATTAATGAATGTTGCCTTAATGAGAAATGGAAGGAACATTTTTCTTTAAAAGACATTTTTTCTTGCTTGTTTGTTCCAGGCCTGTTGTTAGAGGGCTGCAGGGAGTGCAGATACCTCCAATGGCACCAGTGATACCTTTCAGAAGGTGGTTTTTATGCTTTGCTGAAGTGCCAAACGTTTCATAATATTTCTGAAACTTCCTTGGTTATGGAAAATGGGCAGTTGTCTTTAAAGGAAAAAAAAAATACAAGCAAATCTTCAAACCTTTGACATGAGTAGTTGGATTTAGGACTTTATAAAATCCATTATAGGTTCATAGCATATTTTAAATTTGCAGTAGGTTTTATGTGTAATCAGTAGAATCCGTGCCTGTGGGTCAAACAGTTTCTCTTTTACAAGATAGTAGCTGTATTGACAACATACTTAAAACACTCTCTCTTTCCTCTAGATTCTGGCATATACAGAAGGACTCCATGGGAAATGGCTTTTCTCAGAGATTCGAGCTATCTTTTCCCGACGTTATCTTCTGCAGAATACAGCACTGGAGATATTCATGGCAAACAGAGGTACTGTGAGCTTAGAGGAATGGCAAGTGTTGATCTGGGGACATGTGCATTGTGTTTGGTTGTTTAGTCATGTCATTTTTGGTATGGATTTGTGCAGGCAGCTGAAGGATTTAAATTAGTAATGTTCCTGGAAATTTAGTTTCTCCTTTTTTTCTTTTCCTTTTAATTGTGATCAAACATGGTAACTGGGAATTTGCAATGTCTTGCTTTCTTTCATATCCAAATGTTTACTTGGCACTCTGGAAACTCCTGCTTAATGCACACCTACCTTTGGAGCCTGTGGTTGTACTCTCTGAAGTCATAAATGTCCGCTGGTGATACCATAATTAGATTATTTGTTAGATTTCTAGGTTGCTATCTCCTAAATGTCATTGAATGCCTCAAACAAAAGGTGAATCACAGGTTGTCACAGAATGTTAGGAGTTGGAAGGGACCTCTGGAGATCATCTAGTCCCAACCCCCCTGCCAGAGCAGGATTCCCTAGACCAGGTCACACAGAAGCATGTTCAGACGGGGTTTGAATCTCTCCAGAGAAGGAGACTCCACAACCTCTCTGGGCAGATATTGTTTTGAAGAATGTATCTTGAAAGTGTCTAGAAAGTAAACTGTTAAGTGTGTGAGATCCACTTAACATCTAAAGGTGGGGTTTTTGAATCAGTTCTAGACAGTCAATGTGTGCATGTTGGTTTAACATCTATTGGAAAGGAAAACAAATGTGGACATGATAAGATTTGTAAGAGTGATGACTTCTGTTGAAATCCCTGTCAGTGCTACATAGAAGCCCCTCTGGATATCTAGAGTAACCTGAAAGAAACATGTTGACTCTTGTACCTGTTCAACACCTGAGCTTAGGGTAAATTTTATTGGGCCAGAAAGCCTAAAATAAAAGGTGTAAAACCATGCCATGTTTTAACTCTTGTGTTCACAGTGGGTGTCATGTTCAACTTTCCTGACCAAGCAACAGTAAAGAAAGTGGTTAACTGTCTACCTCGAGTTGGTGTTGGTACTACCTTTGGACTACCCCAGACCAGGTATTGTATAATTGGAGTTAATTTTATCTGTCAGTTCCCAGAGTTCTATTTTTCATCAGACCAGCCTATGTGGTTTGAAGCATTTGCACCTCCTGGTTTACAGAATGTGCAGGTCCTCAGCCTTTCACTTCTCTGTGCTATTTGCAATGTGTTTACCTAACAAAAACTTCTGGATTTGAGGAGGGTTGTTTTGTGATTTCTGTCTGTTATAGGGAAGATAGCTTCTTTTTGACAGTGAGACTCAATCACTTACCCTACTTAAGGAAAATAGGTTTCATGCTTGCCAACTTACTAAAATTTAAGACTGATCTAAGGCTGGTTGTAGGACTGATCAGCTTTTATGGCAGTGTTCAATTACATTAGTAATTGACTGTAACATCCTTGAATCCTCTGTAGTGTTTAAACATAGATGGAAATGATGGTTCCTCATCAGAAGGATATTGTAGTCATGTGGAGAACAGTAGTATAAGCTGAACTGGATGGGAAGGATTGGTATGGTGTGCTTGTCCTTTAGCTCTGGAGGACATTGTTCCTGTTTTACATACTGAGAAATTGGTATTACCATGTCAGGCTATGTGTTTGGATCCTAAACCTGAAGAATATGATCCAGTTTGCTACACATTTTTTAACAGAAGATTAGGACTTGATTACCAGATATGCTCTGGCTGAAAGAGATCAGCACAGTTGATGTCACTGTCACTGAGGCTGGTGAAAATAGAAATTTTTGAGGCATACCCCATCGCTAGTTGGATTGGTTACCTCTTGTATTTTAATGGATCATAAACTGTTTTTAAGTAGACTAATTTTTAAATTTTTAGAAGAAACAGCAACCCTTAAGGAACACCTTGACTGATGTTGCTTTACATTTTTGTTTGTTAAAGATTTCTGCACACAGAAATGGCTTTAAAAGAGTTGAGGATGTTTTCTGTGGAGTTTTGTAGTTTGCCTATTTTTTTTGTCAGGTCCAGAAATAAAAATCAGTCACTGTAACTGTTTAATTGTTAACCAATACCTTTAAAGATTTATTAATTTAAACTATGTAATTATTTTTTCCCCCCTAAATGATGTGGTTCTGGTATTCACAGATGTTTTTATTATGAACAAAAAAGTCTTGGGAATTTTATGATAAGTTCTTCTCTGCTTGATTTATCACTCCAAGGAGTGACTCTATACTTTTCTTTCACAAACATTAGGAAATTTGGCATCAAATTCTAAGAGTTTAATTGAGTTATTTATGACTAACTCCCCAACACTGCCCAGAATTTAAATCTCAAGAGGATGGACTTCATAATGAAGTTCTATCATCTTATCATTGTTTTCCTTTGTTCTTGAGGGATTTAAAAACCCTTCCTAAAATACGACTTTATTCGTATGTGAAAGTCTAAAAGTCATGTAATTTTCTTATTTAATGGTCTGCCATCTCTCTAAATCACTAGTAACATAATTCTGTAATACATCAAGCCTTCATGGAGCAGCTGAATTTGCACAGCTGTAAAGGTTTCTGTTTGAAAGCTTCCAAATCCTGACATATCCAGCTGTCAGATGTTTTAAGTCTGTTGTTCTTACTGGATTATGAAACTTTAAAAGTGAACTTCAAGCATCCAAAACTGCAATTTGATCTCCAGAGAAATCTAACCTAGAAGTACTATCAAAGAGAACATGTACAACTGCCACTAGAGTTCAGATAGGTAAGAAGGAAAGCCCACCAGCTTTTCTCACTGTTGTTTCTGGTGTTTGACTTCGTTTTGCTTCGGTTTTCTATTCTCAGACGCATTTCTTTGGCCAGTCCACGGCAGATTTTCAAAGCTTCCAACATGACCCAGCGATGGCAGCACCGAGAAATATCCAACTTTGAATACCTGATGTTTCTAAACACTATAGCAGGTAACACAAATGACTCAGAGAAGGAGTTAATGGTGGCACCAGACCCCCACAGACTCAGTCTCAACAGACACGGGGCACTGCTAGATTTTGCCCTTGTAAGAAACAGCTTTTTTCTGTCTACAATATTCTCCTGAGCAACAACTTCACAAAATCCTCCTCCTTAATGTACTTGATTCATCATTACTTTGATGCTGATGTAAGAATAGAGAGGCATGCAATTCATAATGCTGTACTGAACTGCACTTAAAAAGTATTCCAACCCAAACCATTCTGTTATTGGATGATGCTGGCAGATTGTATACATGTAGGGGTAGATCTGCTTGCCTCCTTACTTCTGAAGTGGAATGAGGCAAGATCATTGACACTGTTTTCTCTGGTGCTGGTGACTGATCCTTTTCAGCTTCAATATGTTTTTGAAATAATACAGTGAATTCTTAGGTTAAAAAGAACAAAAAGAGAACATGGAAAAAGGGAAAGTCTGGTTGCCCACAATGAAGAGTTAGAAGATTGTCATGATGCCTATCAATTTGAAACACATAAAGACAGATACCACAGTGTCATATAGTACATGTGAACCTGAAACCAGAACATATGTAAATGTTGGCATATCCACAGGTGGTCAATGGTCAAGGAAGAATTCCCCTCAAAGTGAATTAGCTAGATGAAATGGTTGTTACTTGCATAACTTCTCAATCTAAAATCCTGAGCTGCTTCATTCTGCTTTCACATACTGCATTTAAGACATGAATTTAAGTATGCAAAAATACTGCTTGAATTTTTATGTCAACAACAGTATTTGCCTTTCTATTTTTGGATGTGTTTCACCTTAAAGAAACAGAAGACAAGATGACATGAACAGGGAAAGAAGTGGAGAGAAAATGAATGGGTTTAACTGTCACTCTTACTGTATGCAAAAGAGTTGACAGTTAAAGTGGAATGGGCTTCGATGGTTTAAATTAAATACTAGCAATTTGTGAACTTCATTATCCTTTTCAATAAAGCAGAGTATTGAAATGATAAAAGATCTGAAATAAATTGCAGTTCTTTTGAAGAGCTTGTAGAGTTCTATAGTTGTATCTTTAGAGGTTAGTAGTTTGGTTAAATATGACTCAACTCTTTTTGGTTGTTGTTTGTCAGGTCGGACGTACAATGATTTAAATCAGTACCCTGTCTTCCCTTGGGTTATCACCAACTATGAATCAGAGGAGCTGGACCTTACACTTCCTAGCAACTTCAGGGATTTGTCAAAGGTATTTGTCATCAGATAGACATTTTTTTTCTCTCCAGTATTTATCACAGTAGCTTTCAGTCTTGTTAGTGTTCTCTGCTGCGTTTGATACATCAGCGTTAAATGCGCAGCCGTGGACTGTGTTTCATTTCTGTATGCTTATACTGATAGCAGGGATCAGAGTGTGGAAGAATGAGTTACTGATGGATTCTTCCTGCTTCTGGTTGTATGTGATTCTGTGGTTTAATGGTTGTTAGTGGAAGGTGCTCCTTTTTACATGTTACATTTAATGTCAGATTTTAATGAAAAGAGAAATGCTGAGGCTGGCAAAGATGAAAAATTAGCCAAATAATTGTTTGGTTTTCTGATGAGAATAGTGGGGTTTTCTTAGCAGCAAAGCCTGTGATGCCATTTTATTTTAAGTACTTTTAAATCATTACCCTTATTCCCATAAATAGAAACTTTACTTTTTCCCATCCTCTGTGTATCCCCTCCAGGTGATGCAACTGTCCTTTGTCAGACAGAGGCTTTTAACAGTGTTTCCAAACAACTTATTTCTGGCAGACTAGCTTTGTTTTTCTCAGTTGCTTTCCCAAACAAACATATGCAGATGGAATATCATACAGCCTGTTTAAAGCTTTGTAGAAGCTTTCAGTCTTTTCCAGGAAAGGAATATTTCATTTTACCAAATAGCAGCATCTCTCACTTTTCTCTGCAAAGACTAGGTGCCCTGATTCTCAAACAAGATCTTCTTTAAAAGCTAGCTATTGTGGGAAGTGATTGGCACATGGAGCAATATAGTTAATTAGTGGAAAAGGTAAAGAATGTATTGCAATTATAGTGCTTTTTTTCTTTCTTTCTTATTTTTTGTTTGGTTTAGTTTTTTGTTTTGCAAGAGTCTTCCATAGAAATTAGTAATTTGGTAGGGAAAAAAACCTCCCCAAGGAAATAAGGCAGATTTTAGTTTTTGCTTTCAGTTCTCAATTGATAAAGCTAAACACAAGTGTGTGGAAATCTGCTGAAAAATATTTTTTTACTACAGCTTTAGGATTTTCACCTTAAAAAAAGGTATTGTAAAGTCATCAAATATATATATGTGTATATTTGTATCTGTGAAGGCTCTACTGTACCTTTTGGATGTGTATATGCATGTACAAATGCAAACAAAGAAACAATAGTTTTAAGTCCAAAGGAGAGAGATACTGAGGTACTTTCATTATAACATCTTGTGGTAGTGTTATTTAATTAGGGTAAGTCATGAACTCTGGGCTTTTCTCAGAATGTTTGACTGGCATAAATCCATAGTCATCAATAAACCTACACATAGTTTATATTTTAATGAATCTTTTGAAGGTAGATGATATTTAAAAGAATTTCTTGCCCTGGAATTTAATAAAGGCTTTCTTTACTTAGGTTGTATCTATGTCTATACTTAACCTTCTCAATCTTATACTTGAAAACTATGAACTTAATACAGGAAATAATTATTACAGTGTTAGATGTCAATCATGCTGTATTATGAGTAGAAGTTTAATATGATTTAAGCCTGTAACATGATATTCTTGGGAGCTTTTAATCTTTAACAGGTGATGGGCAGAGGGTTGCCCCTTTTGGTAGGGAATAGTGAATATTCATACATATATGCATATTTAATATGCATTTTCCCTTACATCTTGTTCTCTGAAAAGGTAACTGCTGTTCTGGATGAATGTCAGACAGAGTCTTTATCCCATACCTGTCTTGGGTACAGCACTTCAAGTATTGGTTACTGGTTAGGCCTTTCTAGCAGTATCAACTCTGTGGAATTTAAGTGTTAAACTTCATGTCAGGTGATGAATTCATGGCAAATGTCTGAAAAAGCCTTGCTCACATTCAACTATGAAAATGTTTGCATATCATGTGTATTGTGATATTTTCACTGTAATACTGTTACTTTGGGGGTAATACTTAACAATAAGGGTTAGTCATGTATTGCAGCCTGTCTATGCTCTCTCACAGCTAAAGATTTAAAAAATATTTAAAAATACTTCATTTAACTTTTTACATGGTTTTAAAAGTCTTCTACTTTTAACAGTCTTTTTGTTTCTTATCCAGAAATGCATCACAAATTTTTGCTCCTGCCAAGACAAGAAAATAAAGGAAAACTTTGATTTTGGTCTGGCAGAAAGGATGTGAGGTCTCACATCTTACTTTTTGTTGTTGTTGTTAGACATTGCTAGTTAGGGCTAGGTATTACGTAGTGTCAAATATGAATAACAGTTTAGTTAATATATTAGCTACAAGTCCACAGTTGGTAGAGATTTAAAGAACTGCAGAGTATAGGTTAAACCAACACTTTATTTAAGCAGCTTCTTATGGCATTGTTTTGAACATCAGTCACACAATGATAAACCGAAGCAACTGGAATGGATTGTGGTTAATATTACTGTCAGCCTGATGAATGCTCCTGACAAATGCCAGGAGTGCACTGCCAGTCTGTTACCCTGCTTTGACTCAAGTGTTTATTTCTTAAGAGGTGACTATGGTGTGGAATGAGTATTACATATTATATTTATGGCTCCATATATTTTATTCATACAACAGACAGAGTTTCCCACCAGAATGTGTCCCATTTTCTTCATTACTTATGTTATTCAAAAGCACATTTTTTCCCTTTTCTTTATTCACTGGAAGCAATAAATTGTGTTGTGTTTCTGGACTTGAATAAGGAAAAGAAATAGAAGTAAAAATACATGGAAAACACTGAGATACCAAAGCATGATTTTATATTCTTCAAGTTTGTTAGAAGATCTTGGTGTATGCAAGTAGCTGTTGATATTTTTCTCTCATAAGGCACAAAATTTCTGTAAGGTCATAAAATGACACTACTAGAAGAAAATTATGCCATTCTTAAATCTTCTTTTGCCTTCACTATAGCTACATGTGTACCTAATAATATTTTTATTCTCAATTTTATCAGTTTCATGCAATATTTGCTAAATCATCATCAGTTTTATGGTGGCTGTTACGTACATAATGGCTTCTCTTCCAGTCAAGTGTACACAGGCAACAAATAGCTCTCACCTTCAGTGAAGTGAGGTGTTTAATTGGTATGTGGGAGCCTCTGATATCAAACACACCTTGACAGGAGAGAAGTAATAGATTTTTTTACTGTGACAAATTAGACTAGTTTGGTTATTCAATGTAAACTTGTCTGTTGACAGGCATGCCAGCCTGAATTCTGTTGCAGGGTGCCCATTTCAGGAGCCCAAATGCATTGCATTTACAACCTGTGCTGTGTGTTTTACCCTGTGAGGAGACAAAGTAGAACGGGCATGAAGTTTGCTTGGTTATCCCTTGTAACCACTTGGCAAAGATACAGAAAGTAACACGTGTTTTGATGTGCACCTATTATGCTTTTGCAAATTCTTTAAAGAAATCCTCTTGTCTAAAGAGGCATTAGAATTTGTACAGGCATTCTGTGAACCTGTGCCTTTCATGTAGGCAAATGAAAGCTATGATTTAGTCAGCTCATGCCCCAGCACAAAACGAATGTTACACCAGGAAGGACACAGTATCCTTCTAAGCATAAAGCATGTTCTAAAATTGGACACTAAAAGAAGGTAGAAGGAACAGTGTGAGAACTAACAGTAGTGGGTGCAGTGATGATGACTTATTTTGATCAGCAATTACATCTGGAATTTAGGCACTGAAAACGGTGATGCTTGGCACTGCTGCACTCAGGTAGATTTTGTTGGGGACTCTTACGTGTGATAAAATTGGTCAGTTATCCTTTCTGACAAATGAGTCATTACCTTTAGCAGATTTGCCAAAATTAGGAGACAGGGCTGCAAATAGTCCGGTGGTTGTGTGACCGACGGGCTACAGTCTTCCGTTTTCTAGGTGCCAGGCTGGTTTCAGCAGCACCATGGTCAGGTACCCACCAGAGTAAGTCCTCCTGTCTGCCAGGCTGGGCTCGGGGGGTCAGCACCATGGACAGGAGCCCTGCCAAAATCCAGCCCTTCCGGTGAAAAACAGCAATGTAGAATCATGGAATCATTAAGGTTGGAAAAGCCTTCTGAGATCATCAACTCCAACTGTCGACCCATTACCCCCGTGGCCACTAAACCATGTTGTGAAGTAGCCATGAGGAAGACTTGTTTATTTAAATGAAGTAGCTACTGGGTTGCCAAGGCTGATGTAGACATGATCCTTAGGTGTGAAAATAGTGCTCAGAGGAAAATAAAAAGCATGGTAAAGTAATAACGATAATCTTTGCTTAAGGAGGAATTAAGATGGTTCTCAGGCTGTGGACTTTGATGGACACATCAGATGATCTGTCTCAAACTCAAATATCAGCAGATAATAGTGTAGATCAAATGAAGGAAACTAGTAAAATAAGATCTCTAGGAGAATATGGTATGATCCTAAAAGCTTGAGCTGAGTAGTCTATTAGGAGCAAGAAATAAATAAGATTTTAGATGACCTGAGGTGCATCCTGTCACTAATATAAACATCACTAATATTGCTAAACATGCTTTTCTTGATTTCTTTTTTTATGCTTAAGATTAGTTGATGATCCATTTTTGAACTGTAGACTTTAGGGTTCTTCAGTGTTTTGCACTATTAAATATTACCTATGTTGACATGTTCAGACATTCTAGCCATTGGACCACCTTCAGCTCAGTTTTTTCTGACTGTTCTTGTCTCAAAGGAACGTGTGAGCCCTTAAATCTTAATAAACCACATCTATAAATACTTGTAATTTGCATGTGCACAACTATTGTCTGCTTTTAATGCAGGCCTGAATTCTCTCTTTCCCTAGAATACAAAATTGAGCTTTTAAATTTTTTTTTATCACATCATGTGATCTGGTAAATTTCATGATGTCATCTCTGGTTAATAGGGTCTTTTCCCAGAAAGCTTCTAAGGACTGACAACTGTTTAAAAAAGAAATGTTGAGATAAAAAAAGCTCAGTGGCTTTAGTATGTGTAGATTATATTAAATCTATTTTAGACAACATTGGAGATAAGAGGATTAGGGAATCTCATCCCATATGCAGTGCATCAGGAATTGCCCAGGGATCTTACCTTTGATAAAAATGCTGATCACAGTCAGCTGGTTACACTTGTCACTTAATTAAAGGAGCTGCTGGGAGATGGTTGTCTGCACTCTAAGCTGTGCCTGCAAGTATTAAATGAGGTGGCTGGTAGCCATTTGTCTTGTGTTTCTTTACTAGTGTAAATAAAAAGAGCTATCTAAGCAAAGAAATAATTGGCATGTAAAAGTAACTGCAAGTTTGTTGTACTGGAGTGCTCTTGACTGGCTTTTATTGTGTCATGTCCACCATACCTTATACCTCCTATCTGTGGGAAGATGCTGTGTCATTTAATATGAAGTTGTAAAGGAGGAGCCAGTCCAGAAGCTCATCTAGCTCAGTATCTTGCCTCTATTAACAGCTAGGAGCAGGATCCTAGTGAAAAAAAAAGAAAACAAAGAGGGCATGTCATCATCCTTCCCTTCAGATAACCTCCCAGGTTTGGCAGCTAGAAGTTTAACAGCTTTGTGAACTGGAGAAATAATGTAGTCAGTCATATTCATTATTGCACAGTTTCAACATTGCAGATGCAAAGTGTTTGACCATAGGATGCCTTATTTCACTAAGAAAACACATGAAATTCAAGTAGCTGCTTCTGTTAAAAGTCCTCAGAAACTGAGTGCTTTAAATGACTAAAATATGATTTACAATTCAGAGTAAACAATAGTAAATTAATACAGAATTGGAGTAGCAGTTGTGTATCATGTAGGTGCTTACTGGGGAAGAGTACAACAGTTCTGTCAAGTTCTGTCCTTCTGGCTTCAGCCAGATTTTGACACCTGAATTCATAATTCCCCCTCCTAGCCTAGGCTTTGCTCTAGGACTTGGGCATCTGCTGTGATACCAGTGCTGTTGGGAATGAAGTGGTAAGGATTGTTTTACTCCTTGGTAGATTTTTCCCATTCTTTAAATCTTTCCCAAAGCAGCTCAAGGACCACCAGCTGAGTTGATCAGTGAGGGCAGTCCAAGCAGTTCAGCAGATAACTGTCTTTGTTGTTTTCTTTGGGATACTGTTCTTGAATGAATTTGGGTGAGATGTGGACTGAAGGTCAGATGCTCTCTGAAGTCGAAGGGGGAGCTGCAGGACCTGATTTTTAAGAAAGCAGTATTTGGTTGAGAGGAAGAATGATGAGTTCCAGGAGTGAGTGAGTGAGGAGGTTCAGAGAGGGTATGGCATTTTGTGGCTGGTCTCAAACACAAAAATGGCAAGTGAAAGAGTAGTGATCTACATTATCTGAGTTCATTCCCAGAGACTTCCCTGGTGACCTAAGTTAATAAAGTTTGGATATAATTAAACCCTTGCATCTTGTCTCTGTATCTCCATCTGGGAAAAAGTAGTTTTACTCAGATGATGAGGAAGTCCCACTAGTATTGGCTAGTTCTGGGAGCTAATTATGTGCTGATAATACATAAAGAAACTAAACAAGCAATCCTCTAAAAATGCAGTTGTGGTTAGATTGCAGCAGAGAATATTGGGATATTTAGGACAGTGAGAAGACTAACACTGGAATGCTGAACACATTTCAGGTTTTTCTGTATTAGAATACATTGATAAGTGGGCAGGCTGCAGAGAAACCTTAATGCTGGAAGAAATGCCTTTAGATGGAAGACCTGAAGAGTTTAATTTCTTTTGGTTATCAGAAAGTCTAATTACAGTCTCTGAGTATCTTTATATAGAGAAAATACTGGCCAAGTAGAGACTCTGTGATATGTCAGAGAGAAGGGTAGTAAGATTTCTTTGGTAACACACCTGTAAATTCATAGATGGAACTGAATTACATCTGTTTTAGAATGAGGATCACAGTTATCAGTAGAAGAAGCTTCCAAGAAAAACAGCAGATTGTCCATGTGCTCAAGAGTCAGGTGCCTTTCTGGGAAAGCAGGTTGACCAAATCATGCTATAATCAAGTATAAACAGGCACAGAGTCATGTAATGGAAAGGCACTTCATGGCTTGTCATACAAACACAAAGATGGATGAGATGATGAACTAATGTTCCCCCTGGTCCTTTAAGCCCAATGAATATATGAAAAATATCAGTAATGAAAAACAGATAGTCATCTTGAAAATAAATGTATGCAAAGCAAACATCATACTTGGCAAGGATGCTACAAAGCACAATTCAGTGATACAGACAGTTATATTCACAGGAATCCAAATATCTGGTTGGATGTGGATAAGAAAATATTGCAAGAAATCACAAGGAAAAATAGTTTTTCTTTTATTTTTCCTAATTTTGTTTCTTTTTGTCTCCCTCACACCCCTTTTTTTTTTTCAATTTTCTCTTATTTCCTTTTGATTTTTTTCATGGTGAAGAAATATCAAAATACAAATTTTAAAGAATAATATTTTCATTAGTTTTTAGATCTTTCTGTTTGCACTGGTCAGTTCCAGACTTTATTTCTGGAACTGCCTACTTTTCAGAAGTATAGCCAGATCTCCTGGTTTCCAGTAGTAATTGTAAAGAGGGAACAGTTAACAGGGAAGACGAAAAGATGGTGTCTTGACTACTTACTGTTTGCAGTAAAAAAGTGCAAGTTTTCTGCTGTAGCATTCTAGTCTTTCATGGATTTTGAATATTAATGAGCTAAAAACTCTTCCCAGTATTGCAGTGGCAGTAAAAGTGGCAGTGTTTGTTTTCCTAACAGCAGCATGTGCGAAAGCCAATTCCAAAAGGCAGCGTGGGTAGGAACAGGGTACGTCTGTTTATGTGAAGTAACACTGTTTAAATAGGAAAACACGTTAGACAGGAATAAAGAGCACCTATTTTTCTTCTTAAATGTGTAATTATAAATAAACACATCGTAATTCTTTCTTTATAAGACTCTGGGCTGCTTATGTTAGGTCATTAGCAATTTCCCCAAATCCATATTTCCTTGAACGTGAGGAACAGAATCCAGGAAAGCTTCTGCCCTGTGCAGAGGAGCAGGGAGTGTTCTGCTTTCTTCTGTGGGGTGCAACAGGGCTCCTTCTGAAAATGGATGCATGATGGGCCACTGTTCCAGTGTCTGGCACAGAGTAGGGTTGAGAACCAACAAATAGAACTGTACAGCAGAGTGTCTGGATGTGTTTAACAGCAGGAGATGGTAAGAGTCAGTGTGTGTTTTCTCAGTTGTTTTTCAGCAAACCATTTCTCTTTGTTGTGTCTCAAAGCAAGCAAGCTAGTTCCAAAGACTGAGATTTACTGTATCCAGTTTTTAGTCAATAGGGGTGGTTTATTTATTTTGAGGTATTCCTAGAATTGAGAGCAATTGAAAAATTAAATGAGTTTGTGGGGCTGTTTTTAGAGTAGATTGTAACTTCCATATGTGTAGCACATGTTGTTATTAACAACCACTTTGGGTCAAAAACCAGGTGATGATGTCTTTGGAGAAGAGAAAACAAAAAGTTTCCTTACCCTAATTCTTCCTTCATTTTGGACCCTTTTTGAAATGAGCTCTGAGTTGAAAACCATGTGTATTATTAATTTTTAGTACAGTTTGAAAACTTAGCAGACATCAGTGGTTTCTTTTTTCTTATTGACTCCCATAATCTCATTCATTTTTTTTTTGCTTCTTGGAATTTTTCTCTCTCTATTTTCTTTTTTTTTCCTCCTCATCTAAGTAAGGATTTTTCATTGGTGAACTAAAAGATTAACATATAATAAAGCTACTAACACACACACTATCTTAAGGGTTACGTGAACCATTTGTAAGGTGAAGGGGATAAAAAAAAAAGCTAAGGAAATAAACCAAACATTTACAGATTAATTCTAAAGTGGCTAAATAAATAAAACAGTTTTCCTCAAAGGAAATATATTCTGGAATTTGTGGGTATGAAAGCTTCTCAGCTTGTTCTTCCTTAGTGGTCTGTAGCCATAAGGAAACCATGCTGAGTATTGTGATTTTATGGTCTCACAGCTACCTCTAGCACAGCAGAGTTTGGAGCTGCTCTTTTTCCCTTGGCATTTACCCCCAGGGGAGGGAATTCAGTGATCCTGATTCCATCTTCATTTTGATATATGATAACAATGAACTGAAATTCTGTAATTATTTTCAAAACTGGAAGTCAGAGGGTATTTGAACATTCCTTGTCTGGGCTTTATTCTGTAGCTCAAGTTTAGTTGACTGGTCACAGTGCAGTGCAACACAGTAAAAATCACCTCATCCTTAGAAGCAGTTGTCAGAAAAATATGGGCCTGCCTGGTAGAATGTATTAGCCCAATACATTGTCTCCATTTTATTATGAAGCTGCTGGGGAAGCTGTGATATACAGCACTGTCATTACAGATCTATTGTTAGAAGGGTTCTACAGTCTTCTGTGTGCTGCCATTAATTTATAGCAGTAAACAATATGTAGCTCTCCAACTGCAGCAAAGCAGAATCTTTTAATGAGGTGGATGTTATTACCACAATAAATCAGTGCATTCGTGTAATGTATAATTCAATGTGTGTATTCCCACTGTAACTTCTCTGAGTAAGCTGATAGTGTATCATTGTCAGTGCACAACTCCACTGTTCTTTTTTTCCACCCCCTAAGCTTTCTTTCATTTAGGGACTTTTTTTTTATTTGCTTGCAAATAAATGTGACATGTCTTGATGGTTGTCCTGTTGCAGGCTTCAGAAACCAACTGTAACAATAACAGCCAAAATCAATACTGTGGATTCTGGCTATATGGATCTCTGCATGATACCTTTTCTTTTTCTTTTTTTTTTTTTTAAGAGAACAAAATCAATTCTAATTGGGTTTAGCTTTACATTCAAGGAATGTAATTCTATAACTATTGATTTGGGCTATAGTCATTTGGAGACTAATAAAAATTTGGGCAGATAGAATACAGAAAATGTTACAGAGCCATAGAGCACAACACTGTTTCTATTTTTAATTTATATAATTTGTCTACCAATGGCCTTCTTTCTTCTTCTTTTTTTTTTTCCCTCAAGCACTGCTGAGTCTTTAGGGAAAATCAGTACAGATGGAGATTCCAGAATGGTTGTTGCAACAAAGAGACTTCATGGAGTCAGTTTAATTCTTCCCTGGAATAAATTTGCTGAATCAGATAAAAATCCTTTTATACAGGAACCACTTCTTCTAAAGGGTTAGACTTCAAATTAGTGAACTGCAAAAATAGTAATTAACCTAAGATGTGTTCTGTATTCTGCTGCTATGTGAAGCTGATCTGAGTAAAAAAGATGTAAGATTAGATCCTAGGTCACTCACAGATCTAATCTATCCTAGAAGAGAAAATACTTTGCAGCTTCTGTGCCAAATTTCACGTGAGCTGCAAAGCAGCAGTTATTTGAATAATAATAATGTGAAGAGCAGACCTAGTTTTTCACTGGAGCTACACTGGATTTAATGACTAGCTTACAGATACTTTTATTCAAGGACTTTTAAAGTTTTTCCTTACCTTGTAGTGTGTTCTTCAGTATGTTTATTACTGCAGAATAGAAAGAAGAAAATACTTTTGCATGTTTATTCTTCATATTTGCACGTTTATATTGCAGTGCCTCCATTGTCTGCACACACGGGCATTGTTTACATTGATAATACACAGTGTGCTCAATATGTGTACAAAATTGTATTGCATACATGTTTTGGATGTGTACACAAAGGTATTTTAGACCTCCTGCAGCATTTTACATGTGGAATGACTAAAATCACTTTTGGGTTTCTCAGTGATTTATGTGGTGTATACTTATTTTTCCAAAGCCTTTATGTAAAAGTCTGCTGAAGAAATACACAGTGGTGGATAGCAAAATATTCTTACGTTGAAATAAGTCCCTGGGTGTTTATGTCCTAGGTAAGGGCTGAAAAAAACAACATTGGTGAAAGTGTGACAGACTTTTTACTTATACATCTATATCATTTGTCTCTTTTATATCAATGTTTTTATGTAGAAATTCTGCTCTTTTATTTGTCTATTTCAAGTTTTATCCATTAAGTAAAATTCACTTTGGGATGGTAAATAGGAATCAGAGACAAGAATAGAAATATCAAAGTTCCAAGTACACTGTTGGTCACCAATTCCACTCTTGTGGGTCACTAGTTTTTCCCCCCAAAATACCCAGAGATGATTTTCATTTGCTTGATAGTGTATTCACCATGCACACCTATCCACAGGCATACAGGTTAACAACTCTATGTCCAAGACATTCCTCTGTGAAGTGGCTTCTAGTCTTTGACTTGACTCAGCAATAAATAGAAATGAAGCCTGAAATGAATGGTCTCCTGAGCTGCACTGGCAAGAGCATTGCCAGCAGGTTGAGGGAGGTTCAGCCCTGGTGAGGCCTCACCTGGAGAACTGGGTTCAGTTGTGGGCACCGCAGAACAGGTTGCCCAGAGAGGTTATGGAGTCTCCTTACCCGGAGAGCGTCCAAAACAGTTTGGCCACAATCCTGAGTAATGTGCTGTAGAGACCCTGCTAGAGCAGGGAGGTTGGACTAGATGGACTAGATGACCTCTGGTGGTCCCTTCCAACCTTAACCATTCTAGGATTCTGTGTGAATGCAAAAGAGCCTCTTTCACCAACCAGCTCTGTGCGTGTGCATGGAATCCTGCTCTGACATACACAGATCTGCTCAGGTGCTTACAGAATCCAACACCTGCTTTTGCAAAGCACCAAACCCAGTCCCCTCCATGCATGCCAATAATTCTGGGTACCAAAAAGAGGAAGAGGAATATCAATCATACAATCATTAGGGTTGGAAAAGACCTACAAGATCAAGTCCAATCTTTGACCCAACATTTCCGTGCCACTAAACCATGTCACTAAGTGCCACAGGGATGTGTTTTTTGAACCCCTCCAGGGATGGTGACTCTACCACTGCCCTGGGCAGCCTGGGCCAATGCCTAACCACTCTTGCAGGGAAGAAATTACTAGCTGATGTTATCTTTATTTACTTAACATATTTATTTTTACAAACCTTGTAGCCTATTGGAGCATTGAACCCAAAGAGAGCAGCGTTCTTTGCTGAGAGATACGAATCCTGGGAAGATGAGCAGGTTCCAAAATTTCACTATGGCACACATTATTCAACTGCAAGTTTTGCACTCACCTGGTTATTAAGGATTGTAAGTATATCTCTTAAAAATGCTTTTTCTTTGAATTATAATGAAAGCAACAAATGGTTAGGAATGCCTAAACTCAAGTGGCAAAGGAGACTGTTGAAATGTTCTAGCAATTGTAATGAGTAGTGTAGGATAAATATATCCTAAGGTTTGAGCAGAAGGCTTTCATTTTTATAGTACAGCCTTTTCAGATCAGTAAAGTTTTGCTTTTTTCTCCTGATCAAGAAAATCTGTGATGTAGATAGTCAATTTTTCAAGATGTGTTGCAGTTAATATGGATGTCACTTCTGAGATGCAACGTATTGATAATATATTGGTAGAATAATGCCTTTTTCTGTAAAATTGGAAGGCAGTTTATCTCCTAGAAAGTAATTTCTTTGGGAAAGCATTAGCAGCACGTCATTAATTAAAGCTTGTTAGGATGTACAAGCATACATAAATCCTTGAAGTAATTTACAGTGCTTAGCTAATTTCAAGCAATTACCCGCTAATATGTGCTTAAGTGTTCTTTAACTAAAAGGAGGCTTTTAAATCTTTCAAACATTTTTTCTTTTCTAAGTCATAAATTGCATATTAAACAATAACAGTCATAAAGCTGTTGGTATTGAGTACTACCCTGTATGTTAACTGATTACCTTGAACAAAATAAAATGCACGTGTTGTTTCTGTTACATGCTGGTTTACAAAATACACAAGATAAAAATACTGAGCTATTTATATTTCTGGGAGCAGTTTGTGTCACAACTGCCTGTAACTTCTCCTCCAGCCTGATAATATTTGTTTGGTTTTTCTTTGCATTTCTTTACCTGAATATACATGCATGGAGTAGGAATAAAAAGCATTTGTTGTACAAAGAAACACGAGTTTCTATTTCTCACTCGTGGCTACTAGAATTAACCCTTTGCAATTAATGATGTACCTGCCAGAAGATAGCATCATTAATAACTAAGCCCCAAAAGAATAATAAACCTCCTCTCCCTCCCCACCCCTTGTGTTTTTCCCTTTCTTTTATCTGTCTTTAGGAACCCTTTACAACACTTTTCCTAAATCTCCAAGGTGGGAAGTTTGATCATGCAGACAGAACCTTTTCATCGATCGCGAGAGCGTGGCGAAACAGTCAGCGCGACACTTCTGACATCAAGGTAAAAACACACCCTGAAAGGTGTCAGCGTATTTCATACTGCATCTGCCTTTACTGTAGCTCTGATCATAGGATCACAGGTTATCACAGAATGTTAGGAGTTGGAAGGGACCTCTGGGGATTATCTAGTCCAGCCCCCCTGCCAGAGCAGGATTCCCTAGACCAGATCACAGACAGTTTTAAATCTCTCCAGAGAAGGAGACTCCCCAGCCTCTCTGGCCAGCCTATGAAAAAGGGAAGGAAGGACACTGAGAACTATCCTGCCATTTGGGAAGAGATCCATGGGAGGTGGCACATGGGTTTACTTCTGTTAGAATATTTCAGTGAATTCTTTTGTCAAACTATAGCAAATGTTTTTAGCCCTGAGACTGAAATAAGGCAGAACTGGCCTCTGTGCTTCAGAATGTTGTTCACTGTCTTTTTGGTCCTCTGAAGAAGTTTTAAGGCTTTGAGAATGCACAAACACATTAAATTTTTTCAGACTGGTTATTATGAGCTTCATTCCCTTGCATCCCCAAGACAGGCAGGCAAAAGTTTAGAATATATGGGGGATTTTTGAGAGTTGGTGGAGGAGAAAGGCAGCAGTGTGGGTCAATGAAGTTTGGTTTTTAAAAAGAAAGAAGAAGGGAGCCAAGAAATTATGAGGTGAGTTTAACTATAATTCACAGAAAAAATACTTACTCAAATAATCAGACTGTGTTTAAGTACCAGGAAGATAACAGGGAGACAAGCAAATGAAACACATTTATCAAGAAGAGATTATGTCAAAGCAATCACAGTTTCTGATGTGAAAAAGTAACAGACCTTATAAACTGAAAAAAAGCAGATGATCTTTATTTTTGCCATTGTCTCATGGGTGAGCTGGGAAAATATGATCTAAAAGAATCTTCTGTATTTGGAGAATAGTTATCAGTGGTTCATTATTAAAACTGAAAGATGTATTGGGTGGAATTCCTCTTGATAATAATACCAGCTTAGGCCTCAATTTCCATTGGTATTGGATTGGGAGGTACTGGAAGCACTTCTTGCAGAAAGGAAAAATGATTTGGGAAAAGTGTTAGATGAAGTTTGTTAGGGAAAAGTGAGAATTGTTGGAGCAAGGTGAAGGTTGCTCTCTTCTCCCACATAACACGTGATAGGACAAGAGGAAATGGCTTCCAGTTGTGCAAGGGGAGGCTCAGATTAGGTGTTAAGAAAAATTTCTTCCCCAGGAGGGTTATCAGGCACTGGCCCAGGCTGCCCAGGGAGGTGGTGGAGTCACCATCCCTGGAAGTGTGCAAAAAATGTGTAGATGTGGTGCTCGGGGCCATGGTTTAGTGGTGAGCATGACAGTGTTGGGTTAACTCATTTAGTTACTGCTTCATTTCCACTTTCAGAGCAAACAATCCTGGTTAGCTTTGTTAATGCTGTACAAAAACTTGGATAGCCTGGCAGTGCTTAACAGAAAGTCAGTTCAGTTTGGAGCTTGGGCTAAATTCTGCAATGCAGAAATTAAGTCTTCCTCTACTTTTGTGTTGCTGCTTTCCTTTGATAAATGAGCAGATTTGCACATACTTGGTCAGAGGGAGCAGTAATTTCTGCATTGGTGGGGAACCTGTTGCAATCAGTTTATTTATCATTACATTTGCAGCAGCATAGCTGTTACCCACATTGCTCTTTGCATGTATTTTCTATTTTCCAAGTGTAGTACTTTGCTGATTGTTTTGGGTTTTTTTAATACCATATATAGAAGTTTTCAAGATCATTTGACATTCTCATGCTGTCCTCCAAGCAGCTATGTTGCTGCCTTAGTGTCAGCTGGCATTATATTACTTCTATTACTTCTCTGCCAGGTCATTAAGGAGATTATTGACTGGTATTAGAAGCAGGGCAGACCCCATTACCATGTCCTTCCAGTTTGACAGTGAGCTATTGATAACTGCTGTTGGAATATGGATTTCCACCTTGGGTACTCCCACATTATTGTAACCTAATCTCATCTCCATTTCTCTACTTTGCTTCTAAGAATGTCATGGGAGACTGAGTCAATCTCAGAGGTCTTTCTCCAAAGTAAAGCAACATCTTGCCTCCTTTTCTTTTACCATCCACTGTTGCAGTTACCTTTTGAAAAGAAAATTAGATTGGCTTAATATGATTGATTTGAGTTTCTTCCCATTTTTAACCAAGTTACTGTCACTAGGCTTATGCACTGTTCTTCATACCTTTCCTTCTACTCCTATGTGTGTTCCTTTTTCATGTATTTATGGGTTAGGGTGGGGGTTTTTTTGGTGCATTTGATTCATTTGCTTCAAAACTTGATGCTAGAAGACCATAAACTTACAGAAAAAACATGGATAGGCTCCTATTATGCTGTTCCAGATTGTTCCATCATAAAATAGGTACTAGTGTATGAAAGTCAGTCTTGTGATATGACAGATCAGTGACAGCTATTGTGAGGCTGGTGTGATGGTGCTGAATATCTGAGTTAATATCTCATACAGGTGTGTTTGGCAAATTATGCTCCTTTATCTTGTCCTAATTGTCTTAATTTTTAGGTACAGAAATGCTGTAGTGGCACTAAACTATAGCTAATGCATCTGATTAACATGAGAGAAATATTTACAATTATAGGAATAGTTGGAGTGAAGTAAAAGCAAAGGGAAATCATTGAATACATTGATCTCATCAGGTGGATGCTCAAATAATTGTGTACTGTGCCCATGTACCTCAGTCCTTTACTGTTTCTTAACCTTTTTTTCCTTTCCAGTATGTATTTTCAGAGAAATGACAACTTTCACAGCTTGCACAACTAAAGGCTGAAGTTTTCAGCTGTGATTTCTTAAAGGCCTATTGAAAACAGTTCTTGAATGTATCACCAAATTTCCATACTGGTAGTGTTAGCTGCAGTCATAGATAGTGCTTAGTTTCTGTGACCCTTATGGGGATTGTTAAGTCACTTTTGGGATCACATGTATTTGCAGTGGAATTTTGTATTCAGAGTAGATTTTTTTTTCTTTCAAGCATGAGACTCCATTGTTGAACTTCCTGGGCAATAAGCATCAAGGTGGGCATTGGGAAAATTCTGTTTACCTAATAATGCATCAGGTTTTGTATGTTTGGAAAAGGTTATTAATAGCTATAATATTCTAGAAAGGGAAAAAAACCCCTCCTTCTCTGCAGGTATGAGAACAGATGATGCTTTGTCTCTTATGGATTTGCTCCTTGCAATTACTTGACTCATTTGTCAAAAATCCTGTCAGCCTCAAATTAAGACTATCTCAGTGATGGGACATTTATTGTGGTGCTCTCTTTATACAACTTCTTTGGAGACTACTCAAATGAGAACTGCTGCTGCACTTTCTGGCCCCCTCAAGACACACCCACACATATAAGGGCTCTACTTGCCTGCTTACTGGTTTTGAAACTTGTAGGAACTTAGTTATCTTTCTAACCCACTGTAGAGTTTGACCAAGAAAGTGGAAATGGTTTTGGAGGAGATGGAGGTTGCTGCAGGAGGTTGCCAGTGGGCACATGTGAGCTGCAGGCTTGGATATGACTGACTGCAAGGGATCTTCAGCAATATGTTTCTACCTTGGTACTAAAGGCAAAAATCTTCAGAGTTCCAAACTGCTGGGATGTTCAGAAACTTTGAAAGATGTCAAATTTCATGGCTTCCTTTAAAATATATGTTAAAAAAAACCAACTTGAAGCTCTACAAAATAGCAATTTGTGCTTATTGAAACAGGCTGCCTGAGAGCAGCATGCCTAAGACACTGTAACCTGATAAGCTTTTCTACATATGCTTTGCATTGGTTTGTACTTCTTCAGCTAATAGGCAGCAGTTTCAGAAGTTACCAGCATCAGAGCTGCTGCCAAAATGGCAACATTACCTTTGCAAAGGAGAAATTTCATATTCTATTAGTAGCAAGGTGAAAGATGTCCAAGAGTAATGACTAGCAAAAATCAGAAGCAGGTACACAGTATTTTTAACCATAAACTGTGTGTCTGGTGTAGCAAAACTTAAATGTTGGGCATGACATCATATGGTCTGGAATACCCCTTGGTCAGTGGGGCTCAGCTCTCCCAGCTCTGTCCCCTCTCAACTCCTTCTGCACCTCCTGCATACTGACTGGTGGGTGAGGAGCAGACAAGGCCACGACCCTGTGTAAGCACTGGTCAGCAGTGAGGAAAACATCCCTGTGTTATCAACACTGTTTCCAGCACAAATCCAAACCACAGCCCAGAGTAGCTACTGTGAAGAAAATGAACTCTGTTCCACTCCAAACCAGCTTACAGGGAAACTCCTGGGTGCATAGAAATTCTACTTTGCTACAGTCATTAAAGAGATTACATTGAAGTGTGATGAAAAAATGAAATTCAAGTTAATTTAATATATTCATATATGTTTTTGAATGCCATTGAAGTCCCCTAACAGAGGAAATTAAGTGTGGCAAGATGAATAAAAACTTAGACTTCTAGTATGCATTTTTATTCTTCTGTTTGACAGGTTATGTATAGGCTTAATATTGCTTAATGTGATTGTCAAATAATTTACTTGGAAAATCTGGTATCTTATAAATGTTTTAATGTGGTTAGGGAATCTGTGTCACTGCTTCTAGACATCTTTGCAAATCATATAACTCTCCTGCAAAATGCATCTGTTACTTTCTAAACAACAACAACAAAATAAAATAGCACTTCATTACATTGAAGAAACAAAGTGTCCTGTATAGATTTGTTATGCCTGGTAGCAAACATAAAATAAATAACCAGTGTTAAGCTGACATTCTGTTGAGATTATTTGGTAGTAAAACAGTGTTTTTAGTGAACAATATGGGCACTAGAACCATCCACTGGAACTGGTAGGAAGCAGCTGGAGAGTAGGCAAAGGAAAAGCCTTTGTAGATGGAACTACAGTGTGGAACCCATGGTGAATGATTTTACAAATCAGAAGCACAGCTTGGTTCAAAACTATTTAACTGTAAGAAGCTGACAGAATATCCATGGAAAGATTGTATTTGATCTGTGTTAGTCTTCAGGGCCTTGACACTGTTCCAGGTGAGATGCTAAATGGTCCAGTCTGGATCCTTGTAGCTGGTCCTGTCTGGCTCCTTGTAGCTGGTCCTGCATCTTATTTGTCTGAAACCACGAGTAATTCCTTCCCCCCTCCTTCAAAAAATAAGCAAAAAGTGCCTTAATTAATCTTTTTAACATTCTCAGGTGTCCAGAAAGTTCCATTATTAGTGGAGAGAGCCATGTGAGTCAGTGTTTGCTGCCTTAGTGTCTGTCAACCTGTGCATGTGACATGACTGCTTTAAGGAAAAAGGAGAAGACCTCACAAATAGAATTGGGAAGGACTATTAAGGACTGCAGTTACCTAACACATGAAGAATTGTTTTGTAAGGTTGATAAAAATGAAGTATTTTATTTTGTTTTATTCACTGGTTTTAGGAAAAACTGTTGGCCTTTAACTAGTGTCAGAAATTGATGCTAAATACTCCTCAATTAAAATGTCCCAGTGTGTGTCTGCCCTCCCTTTTCCCATCTGCAGATGCTAGCACATGGCCAAGATAAGGAAATCAACTAATAAAGAAGCTCCTTTCATAAGAATAGATTGTTATGGTGACAGTGAAAAACTTGCTGAAAACTCATTTCTGGAGTCATGAAATAAGATTTTATGAAAGAGTCAAACAAGGAGAAGTCACTGAGAATTGTGAAGTTTCCAGGCAGAGTTTTGTTTCTGTGTAACCTAATGAAAACAGTGTGTGTTCTAGAAAGCCAAATGTTTTCTGATCTTAGTTTCTTCTTGAAAGAAACTAATGAATAGCTGTACAGATACATATAAAGTTAATAAACTGAAACCATCAGTAACATATGTAATGAGCTTATGTTTTAAGTATTCAGAGTCATGATTTGTGGCACATGCTGCTGTCGAATTAATAGCCCAGAGTCTCTGCTTTTTCTTTGTTAGTTTCTGTCTGTGGTGATAAAAAACTGCAGAAAGTTGGGTGTCACTTTCTCTTTTATAAACCTTTACCCATGCTGCTGTTCTACCCATGTTCCTGTTCTTTCACTTAACCAATTAAATAGTTTCCAATCTCGTTTTATCAAGTACTTGTCAAGCATTTGGTACAGAAGCATCTTTTCACCCTGCCTAGTTAATTAAGGTGACTATAAACAAAAAGATCTACAATTCAAAGCCAAGGAGTGTTTCACACAAGGATGGAGGTGATAATAGCTTAATTCCTGCTTGATCTTTCCTGTCTTTGCCCTGGCTACTCCGGATTGACCTTGCCCGCAATCTGATGACCTCCCTGTTGCACTCAGCCATTTGGAAAGCTGCTCATGCCTTAGCTGGCCCTCAGGGGCTATCTGGGAGACCACTGATCCATTGACCCATGTCAAGGCTGGGTTTCAGATCTGATCTACTGAGCTTCTGAGGTAGCTACATACTTCACCCACCAGAGACAAAGCCCGTGGGGCAGTCTGATTTCTTTCCCCCCCCCCACTTCTTCAGTGGCATGCAGTGTGCAGTTGCTGTATGGAAGCCCAATTTTACACCAGTCATTTGCTATGAAATACACTTCCTGAAGCAATTACATGTATTGATCCTTTCTTTACAAAGGAAGTAAATTCTCTACTTTAGTGGCTCAATTTTTCTAAATCCATCCAATTGCCAGTGTATTGAGTGTATTTAAGTCTCAACATCAAGGCCCACCAGAAGAAAAAGGGCATTTTTGTATATTTGTGTATATATATGTATTACGGGCAGAAATCTATCTCTGTGTTACATCTTAGAAGGCTTTTAACACTAAGTGTTATGTCAGGACTTTGCAGCCATTTGTAAAAGTGTCAGAAAGGTTCTAATCTCATTAACTTAGCTATGTTTCTGTATATCCCAGTGCTCATTTTACAAAATAAATGGCAACATGTGACGTTGTCTGTTTGCAGAACAGGGAAGCACTCCAGTTAGCCAGGAGAAAATCCCTGTGGTTTTCTGCTTCATTTTGCTTCCTGGCATGTTGTGTTCAATTCTGCACTAGAATGTACCATTTTCTGCTTAAAATATTTCTGTGTTGGGTCATTATTATTACTTTGTTTTTCTCATCAGACTTGAAAATTACATTTCCTTTGCTGTCTGTGCTTGCATTTTTTCCTCAGCCATGTGTAGAAGTGCCAGGGCAGGCACTTTTTTTCCCCCCTCATCTCTGTGAAATTATTCATGATTCTTCACTGTAATTATAGACCTGGCACATAATGAATTAATGACCTCTCCAGGAAAGAATAATACTGACTTCTTTCAGAGCTTTTTGTGTTGTTTTTTTTTTCTGAATGTGTGATATAGCTCCAGGTATTTTAGAATTTACCAAAAAAAAAAAAAACCACACCAAAATTTCTGGGCATTTAACAATCTTAGATAATAATCTAAACAGTAAGTTCTTAGACCCTTTATGGTAGAGGGAATAAGAACATAACTGGGTTTTACACCTTTGTAATTAATATATATGGTGCTACTTTAACTATAGCCTGCCATTTGTGCATTAGCACTTCAAAATGTGGATTGTATTAAAATGTGAAAGGAGTTTTCCCAAGCTTGTTAACCATCCTTAGTTGTCTGTTCCTTTCCACTAAATTTTCTTCATAGCATGTGATGTTCCTTCCTTTAGTTCTGTAAGTTTCTCTGTGCACAATATGCAATCAAAGCCAATTTGTTTATGGCTTGTGGTCTCTCAGTTCTTTGTCATGTGAAAAACATGAGAAGGATTTATCATATCTAAAGGTTTGAGTTTTAAAAGAAGTGTGAAAGAGGAGATTCCCCTTTCCAGAAGGGAGGGGGGTGGTGTCTCTGGGAGGAGTTTGTATATTCTCTTTGCCTAATGCCATGCCAGTAATTATGTTTTTAACATGACAAAGTGCATCCTCTGACAGCCTTTATCACATGGCATTGTTTTTCATTTATCTGCAGGAATTGATTCCTGAGTTCTATTACCTCCCAGAGATATTTGTCAACAGCAACAATTACAATCTGGGAGTGATGGATGATGGAACAGTTGTGTCTGATGTTGAACTTCCACCATGGGCCAAAACCCCAGAAGAGTTTGTTCGCATCAACAGACTGGTAAGGTGGCTCTCTTCTCTTGTCTCTCAAGTAGCACTTGTCTTGCAAGGTTCTTCTTGAAAGAGTTTGGATCCTTGCTTGCATCATCTAGCTGTTTGTTATTTAGGTAGGGCTATGGCTGAAATAACCTGAAGAAATGTTGGGTTTCCAGGGTTAGAAAGAAAAAAGGCAGATAGTGTTGCTTATTCTTTAGAATTGCTCCAAAAAGGTGGAGTTTGAGGGGAACTCACTTGTGCTGTATTCTGAGGCTGAAGTGCTTCAGCAGCAGGAAGCAGCTGCTCTTCAGTTGTTACTGTGAAACTCTTGGGCACAAAGTGTAAAATCCCTTTCAAGTCTTCTCTTAGAGAGCGGTGGTCACATTGCATGTCCCAAAAGAATTTTTTCTTTCTATGTACAGTCTACAATATGCACATCTTTGTTTTCTTAAATCCTGGGGAAAGAAAAGGGAAAAAAAGCAGTTTGGAACACTCTAGAATGAGGGAAGTGCTCCAAAGCTTTCATTTCAAGAAGCAGTAACCTGAAAACAGCAGTGTGTTAACTTTTGTTTGTTTGAATGATGAAGATTAAAATCACTTTGTCACTTCCTCCATTTCATTTCAGCATCTTATGAATCTGAAATATTGTATTTGTTATCTAAAATTAATTAATGTTTCCTTCTCACATACTTTTCTTCCCCCAAATAATTATTCCTTAGTGATTGTGACTTTTGAGACTATTTTAATCAAAAAGACTTTGCTTGGCTCCACAGATTCTGCTGTGAGAGCAGACCTTGCAGTACCACTCATCAGGAGGTGCACTGAAAGAGCTTGCAAAAGTTGCCATAAATCAAGAGTTTTTCAGAACAAAAGAACTTTTGCAACAACATGCACTTTTCAAGTCTCACATAATCAGACAGGATTGTTTTTAAGACTTAATTAGAAAAGTAAGAAATAATTGACCAAGTGACAGTAAATCGTGTCAGACCTCGTCGCTGTTGGTGACACTGTAGCTCTGTTGCTGTAATTCAGGTACCAAATTTGGGTCAGTTTGGTAGCATTTAGACCTCTGTGCCAACAAACTGCATTAACTGCTTCTGTGTGGCATAGTTAACCTTAGCATAGTGGTGCTGGTGGTGGCCCTCTTAGTGTTGGAGTGGATGATGCCCTCTGTAATCTTCTGGGTTTTCAGTGAAATAAAGCTGAGACGATTGTATGCAGATATTAAATTGCATTTTCTTGTTGATACTTAGTGGATTGGGTGCCATCAGCATCACTTGATTTTTAAGTTGAGTAGCTGTGTTTAGGAAGAATACTCAACACTCAGTTCCTCACAAATACTATCCAAAAAGAAGCTTGCTGCAGTGTGTCACCGACTGCTGCATTCCCTTCGCATTTCCTTGCTGCTTCAGACAAAACAGTGATTATAGCATTGTAAGTGCTCACTTTGTAAACTGTCTCACATAGGTACTTTTTCCCTTTGCATTTCAGTTTACTTCTTGAAATCCACAGATCTCAGACAATGATTGGAGCTCATGAAATGCATACTACTTTGATCTGTGACCTTTCTGTGGTGCTAATCGGGTTCCTGATATCATTATACCTTGCTCATTAATCATATTTCCCGCAGCCCGTCAGCCAGCAGACAGCCCAAGCCCCTGTTTGCAGCCTTCTGTTGGCAGGTTTCTGCTTTTCCAGATTATTACAGTGTGATGCTTTGGCTTCTCATAAGCAGCCCCACATCAAGCTGTGTGCTACAATTAAAGTCAGATGGTCCTCAGGTTGAGCAGGGATGTGCTGTTGCAGCTGTCTGTCTTTCTGGAACAGACCGGCACGGGGAACAGATGATATGTAGGACAGTGCACAGTAACAGCTTGTTCTTGTACTGGGTCAATAGCAGGGGTTCAGATCCTTCATTGACAGGCTGATAGCTGATTCAAAAGTGATTCTCAACCTCTGTTAAATTCCATAAAGTGTGTATTTTAATTGAAAGAGATCATGGCATGTCCACTGCGTTTGCTCTGAGAGGAAAAGCAGAGTGGTGCATAATTAAAAGTGGGTTTTGATTGATGGAATGTCATGATGTGCTAAATGATAGCATCAGGATGTCACTCCAAGCAATATGAGGAAGTATAAAATGAATATACTGCTGAACTTTGTATTGGTTTGTGATAGCACAATGTTTTAGAAGAGTACAAATCAGTGGGGGGGGGGGGTAGGGTATTTTTCTCTGAGTTTGATGGAAAAGTAGCTGGGTTTTTACTGTCCTGAAGCCTTATTATATACCTCTGAAGCTCTGCATTATGTTTAGTGCCACAGAATAACTGCTAAGATATGTGGAAATATTTTTCAATTGACACAGTTGACAGTAATTTTTAATTGTATAATTGCATCATTTCATACATATGTGTGTGTGTAATAAAAATTACAGTAATGGCTTCATAAAAGCAAAAAACCAGCAAACTCTTAAATAAGATAAAATTTCTTCCTCCAACAAAACAGACATATCCCAAGTGCAACATACTATTGAATCCTTATTTTATTATTTTAAAGTACTAATATTTTGTGATTCTCTGATATCTTGAGAGCATTAGTGTGTGAGAAAAGGGGAGAATGTGAACTTGGTCTGATGTCTAATAAAAAGAAAATACCCAACAGTTTTTTTGCTGCTCCCATGTTTCTGAGAGGCCTACAGGAAAAAGAAATGGGAAGTAAATTAGGGAAGGGAAGAGCATAAAGAGATAGATGTGCAGATGTTGTTTGGATGCAGAAATCTTACAGACTGTAGCAGTAGTTGGCAGACACTGACATAGATAAATCCTTTGAAACTTAAGATTTTTCTGGTGTCTTCGGTTGGCTTCAGTCTTAGTTATGTTAGCTGCCCTCCTTTATAGTAGTTTTCTTCTGCAGAAATGTGAATTCACTCGTTGGAGTTAATAATAATTTCCCCATTAAAGGTGACAGAAGTTCTAAATGCCCTTTTTATCAGGCCTGTCCCAAGGAAAAGTCCCATGCTTGCCCCTGATAGTTAGGAATAACTAAAAGTCCCAGTAAGGCAGTGTTGTTTTTTCTAAGGAATGGTCTGTTTTATCCTGGCATTGAAAGTTGGATGTCAGAATAGGTAGGAATTAATTTCAAACTACTAATCAACTGCTAATAACTAAATTTCACTCAGCTTTGATGAGCCTCAGCTTTTTGAGAATTAGATTGCTTCCATGATAATAAAGTTGCTGAGGTCTGTCAAGACAGCTTTCCACAATATATCTCCATTTGAGCATTTTAGTGCTTTATTGCAGAGTGAGTCCTTTGGTGATTCAGGGTTTATCCATTTGATTCAGTGCTGGGGCAAATGCAAGACAAAGGAGAGAAGCTGATCAGATTACTGGGCTGCACTGAAAGTTTTGAAATCTGATTTGGAAATAATTGAAAATGGAGTTGATTGGAAGCTAGGATGCATTCTGAAACAAATGAAATCCTTCCATCCATGAGGGCTGTGTCCACAAAATCTACCCTGGGATGAGAAGTAAAATGGAGAGGAAGCACAGGGCAGCCCTTCACCCTAATACACATTGCAGTGGAGCAAAGGGAATCAGGATTAAGCAGCACAGGTTGTGAAGAAAGATCTGCAGTGCAAATTAGAGGATCATTATCAGTTGATGTGGTGCATGACTTCCTAGCACAGGCTCCTCCACCTTACACCAGAAAACACTGGAGAAGCAACATTCCCTTCCAGCTAACACACCAAAAATTACCCAGAACTGCAGTTTTTGTGAGTCTTCACTTTCTCCTATCCATGGCAAGTGAATGGATGGAAAAAAAACCCCAACAGTTGCTTTTAAGAATGTTATGCTGCTTTCAATCTATTAAAATTATTGCTATTATTCAGCTAAAGATACTGAAAGAGAGCAGTAAGGCAGTGCCTGAAACTTGGAAGGTGCTGGGGTTTTTGTATTTTCTTGGAAGCAATTTTCTATGGCACTTACAATCTATATGCAATATAAGATTTAGATAATGTCCTCTGCAAGGAGGTTATCTATTGACTCCAGAAGCATTTTCATTTTTAGGGGGAAAAAAAATCCCTTTCCTAAATTTAGAATAGGAAAAAGTAGGTTGGAAAGTAATCAGCAGCTTTGCTTTTCCTGGCAAATACTTGTATTTCTATGCCACATGTGCCTGTAATGCACTTAAAATCAATATATGTTTATTATGGACAATTCACCTTAAAACACTATACTGCATTCATTTGATGTTGCTTTCAAGCTGTGACTGTAGAAAAAGATTTGTGCAGGAGGTAAAGTTGCTTTTATCAGGCAAAAGAAACATCTCCACTCATAGAAGTCTTGAGACATTTAACAGTCTAATCCAGCCAGTTGTCAGGAATCCTGTTCCTCAGCAGAGGTGGGGTGAGAGCTCCAGTCTGCTGGCATGTTGGACTTTGGGTCTTAGAAGAAGGCAGCCCTAGGAAGCAGAGGGGCTGCACCATGCAGGTACTTAACAGGCAGAGGAGCACAGGAAGTCTCTTAAGCAGCTGAAAAGTTGTAGGGTGTGGTGTAACTTGAATTATATCATGTACACACTGAACATGTGTACATGTTCATTATATCATGTACACACTGAACAGAAAGGGAGGAGATGAGTCTAGAATAACACCAGTAATGCCAGCAGACATGCACTCAGGTGAAATCAGTGCAAGGGAAAACCTAACCTGTGCCTGTTCTAGAGGGAGAATAAAAGGATCATTCAATGGAAGACGTTTTTGAGAAGTGGAGAAGAAATATTTCTGAAGGAATGTGATCTGTGGCCTATTAGAAGAGATTCTGAAAATCTGGGAGCAAGCACAAGTAGAATGTTTTTTCTGTGTGCACAATTGATTCTGTCTGTATAAGAAGAACTTATTTTTATTGACTTGCCATCTAAGAAATATGACCAGAAATTCACATTTATTTCCATCCAGTTCTGTTGGAAGATTGGTTTTGCTAATTTTCAGGTATGAATTTTTATTGGTTTAATTTGTAAAGGAGACAGAGAAAGTCAAATATATTCAAGAGTGTGAAGGAGGCAATGAAAGGTGAACTCGAGCCATACTTTTGAACTTCTCTTGTTTCATAACACATTAAAATATGCTAATGTTGGAAGGTGGGGTTTGGTAATGTATATGATGGAAGGGATTGGAGAAGTGCATCTGTTGGACAAAGTTAATGTATAGTAAAAAGCAAACATGATGATGGAAAGAAACTTTTCCTTTTCAAGGGAAGCAGTAACCTAAGTAGAGTATCATTGGTTAGCCAAATGCCTGTGTTTCATTTCTGTTCTATCCAGATAGGTAAATAGGAAGAGAAAGCAGTTGGTAGAATGTAGTCTTGCCAGAACAATACCTCCACTGCACCTTCTTTGTGATTCCTAGCATCTCTTTAAACTCTGCATACAAGAAGTTACTTATTGAAATTACAACTAGACTCTGGACTTCAAGGCTGTCAGCAGAGTAAAATAAATAAAGTCCACACATGCTTGCACTTAAATAAATTCTGAAAGTGTGAGAGATGCCAGTCTTCATGAATAAGGCAAGCTGAATGGAATCCTGGAGTGTCATTTCCTGGGCAGTCAGTCTTTACTGTTGTGGGAGGAAGAATTAAAGAAGCTGGGATCAAAATTTGCCAGTCTTCATAATTCCAAAAATTGAAGATATTAAATAATTGTAGCATAATTCTCTCATATTAAAAGCAACAAAAAAGGCTACCACATTCTAAAAATAGATAAGTGATTCTAACCTGTCACATTCTGAAAATAGCTTAAATTACTTGCTAATCATTAGGACATTACACAGTTATCTGCCATGCATCTAGCTTAGAGAAGTCTGAAACTAAACAAGATGAGTAGGAGAAAAACTAAAAACTGGAAATATTTTAAATGGGAGCAAAATGAAACAAAAAAGAGGTTAAGGAGTAAAAAAAAAAAAGGCCTGGAAGGATGTCAGAGTCAGAAAAAACCAAAACTGAAACAAAAGCTGTGGACATTGAAGAGAGTGATGAGAGATGCAGAGTTCTAACAGGGTAAGACAATTTATCATAGCCTAGATGAATATGCAAAGATGGAGGAGAGGGACGTGCAGTTGGGAAAGATTATAAAGAGCCAAATGGTAACAGTTTGAGCATATATAAAATTAGAGGGAGGACAAAAAGAAAAGGAAAACTAAGGTAGGTAGATTTGTTTTTATCCAAAAAAAGTTGATTGGAAGCAATCTAGACAAATTTGCTTTCAGCTCTTTTGTCGTTTGATGTTACAGAACTGGTGTTTGAAAGCGAGTCCATGGAGGACATTAAAGTTATTACTGTGTGAAATGAAGTGGGAAACAATTGTGCTGGAGCCACTGCCCCATTTAACAGGTGTTCACTAAATCTGTCTGTCTTCTGCTTGTCTGTTCTCCCAGTGCTGTGTCTGTGCACTCCCTGCAAGTGGGGTTCTGAGGGATCCTGGTGAAAAAGTATTAAGAATCGTGTTAACAGGGAGAAAAATGCATCACAAGCTCAGTATATGTAAAGGAGAAGAAAAAGTTTGAGAGTGATGGTAGTTTCTTACTCAGTTTCCTGAGAGGTACAGGCAGTGATTGGAAATAGCTTTCCAAAAAGCTGTTGCAACTTGTTCCTCCTCTCAGGTGAGCTACTGACAGTCAGGACCTCAGAGAACAGCACCTGCTGGGGAGAGGTCTGGTGGTTGGTGTTGGTGTTGTGTAACTTGTATTTCTAGATCATATGTGAAAGTGTGCTGCTAAATTTGGAATTTGATGAGTAGTTTGTTCTAAATTAAGTATTGGTAATAGAGTCAGAACATGGAGAAGTTTCCATCCTAAGTGCTGGAAGAGAAAGAGACATTTTGGTAGGGTTTGCATACGTGGAGCTGTGTGTGGGGATAGAGGCTGAGAATTTGTGGTCTTCAGCTGCAGTAGGGGAGGGGCTGAGAAAACCTGGCCATCTGTGCCTCCATGGAAGGGTACAAAAAAAAGTCAGCTGAGGCTTTGCTTTCTGTGCTTTTCCCTGGCAAGGGTCCACTGTTTGAAAGCCTGGGATGAGGAACAGTAATGTAGCTAAAACCATCTGGGGTACAGAGGATGCTTCAGACAATATGGAGGTAGGAAAAGCTCTTGGATGGGGAAAGAGTTTCTTCTTCCTAGAAGAGAGGAGTATGAGAAGGAGTGTAATAAAAACATACAGTGGGATGAATAGTACTGAGAAGATGCCTCAGGAAATGACATTCTCTGTTCATAACATCAAGATGTAAAGGTTGTTCAAGTAATGAAAAATTACAGTTTTCTGCAAGGTAATATTTTCCAAAGAATATGTAGTTAGACTCAGGAATATTCAGAGTAACAACAGGAACCAGAAAGAGGCTGTGGATCTTTATACAAATAAAAAGATACCTAGTTTTTTAGGCAGTACAGAACATGGGATATGAGACCTGAAATTCAGTGGTTAAGGCAACCTCTAGAGAAATTTAATGAAACACTACCACACCTCTTGCTCTAAGAAACAGAGCATATCAAATTAATGATGCTTTAGTCCTGTACAACAGATCTTCTGGCTCTATAGAAAGCAAAATCTGTAGCCATAGTTCCAAACATAGAGGTCATGCAGGGCTGTAGCTCAAGATGTAGTGCTTAGGGACTTGGTTAAGTCTGAGGGACATGGTTTTATGTGATAGGTTGATGGTTGGACTTGATGAGCTTGGAGGTCTCTTCCAACCTTGATAATTCTGTGGTCTCTCCTTCCTATCCCTCACCACATTTCCCCATCTGTGTCTTTGTTCAGGAGCAAATGTTTGTCAGGCTGTAGGTTAAACTCAGTCACTCAAGTGATACAAAAAAGCCTTGCTTCTAACCTAGGTTATTACTTTCATGACCTGATTTACAATATTGCTCTACCAGTGGTGGCATTGGCACAAACAGTGGCAATAGTTAGCTGCAAAAACATTTTAGAGTGGAAACTTAGAAACAGTTTTCTCTGTCAAATTGGTATCTCCTGAACCAGAGTCAGTAGTGTGGACTTGTAGAGCTAGCCAAGCTCTTGTCAGCTTTGCTCCTGATAGGAGTTTAGCAGCACAGCACTCTGCAGGGGCTGTTGTCCTGCTGCTGAGGAAGTGTACATCAGGCTTGTGATGATTGTGTGCTTTTGCCAAAGCAGTGGGTGGACACTGATGGAAGAGGTTGCTGCACTCTCACCCATCTGCTCAGCATCAACCTCCTGCTAGAGGTTCCCTCACATCTGCCAGTTGTTACCCTTTAACTGGAAGTTCAGGTGTAGCCCTTTTGGTTTAAGGAGAGGCCAAACTATAGCCCATCAGTCAAGTAGGGGAATGTATTTAGTGAAACAAATGCAGGCTTTTGACAATCAAGGTCATGCTCACCCAAGTAATAAGTGTATTGGGCAAATCAGTTCCTTTGGTCAGATGCTTGGTCCACCCTTAAACTATCAAGGACTGGGAATTCTCTTACCAGTTTCTCTTTCTGAAGCAATTCAAGCAAGCCCAAATCTCTTGGACTGTAGTTTTTACTCTCATTCTTTATTAGTTAAAAGGGTACACATGCTATCTGCAGGGCACCCCTGTAAGTACTTACTTGCTGATCTAGTGAACTGCATTAGTAAAATTTGTGAGGTCTTTAGTGAACTGCATAACCAAATCCAATAAAAGACCAGGTTTGATTTCCTTATTTCATTCTCTAATAGCTACAAATGCCATATACTCTGCAGTTTAAGCCAATACAATTGTTCTGCTTTTGAAGCATGACAGTTCCCTCTGAAGTAGAGGACCATTGGTAGAAACACCAGAGCTAGAATTTCTCAGGCTTGTGCTCATATGACCCTTTCCAGGTGAGTTTAACTAGTTAAGAAATGTTTTAGCTGTCTAGCTGGGTTCAGTTTGCCTGAAATGTTAGGGAGTCCTCATTTGCTGGTGTCTGTAGCAGATCTGAGGCATAGTAGCTTTTGGCAGAGGGGCAGGTCTGTCTTCCATGAGTGCAGCTGCTTTGGAGGAGGATGTTGGACAATATCTCTATAGAAAGGTAAGGTTTAGGTAACTCAAAGAAGGCTCTAGAACCAAGCTAGCCTGTCTTATTTCCTTTTGGAAGGAGTTATCTCTTCTCCATCTTAAATACTAAAGTTTCAGAATGCATCTCCAACATATTAATTCCATGAGACTTCTCCATCCCTCAGCATTCTTTCTTTCCTTCTCATTCTGAAGCTTTATTTCCTCTTAGGTTTTATTTAGGTGGACTACTCTTAATCAAATGCAGCAACTTGTAAAGCAAGGTTAAAGATGTGAGTAACAGCAAAAATATAATGGATATTCAAGTAGGTCATAAGCAAACAGAATTCTGCATTAGAGAAAGTGACACAGTCTAGGCTCTTGTGAGGTTCTTTGTGCTTGTCCTTGTCCAAGTGGAGAGGATTTCTGCAAGCCAGTTTTAAGAGGAGGTTTTGGGTCTGATCCAAGTGAGTTGTTAGTGAAAGTTGAACTGGGCTCATAAAACATGAAAGGTTCAGCAGCATGCAAGTAGTTTAGAGGAAGTTGATTAAAAATATCAGGAAACTGCAGTGGGTTTAGTTTTGCAATGTGAAATATGAAAGCCTTATATTATTTATAATGTCTTTATTTGTAGTTAATAGAAAAAATTACAGCATTCTCCATTGTTTAACAGGGGAAAAAAAAGAAAAACCAAACCCAAGGCTTGTGTCATTGTTTTGGGGATGATGCAAACAGTACATCTAGAATAGAAGAGTGCAAAGTATCCTGTTCCTAAAAATCACTGAAAAAATATGTGTATTGCAGAAGAGTACTTAAGGGCAGTGAAGCCTCCTAATTGTTACTGACATTATCTCTTGCCATCTGCTTTCTGAGGCAGAATAAGAACTTTGAAATGGGGATTAGGGTGGAAGATGGTGAGAGCCTGCTCCAAGAGTTGCTGAAGTGTTCTCTGCTTTCATAATAAATCACACAATAACTTTTTTAATAATAGGATTTTAATATGTTTTGCCTAAGCTTATGGAAATAAGCTAAGAATGAAGTTTTGCTGGATATTCTGATAGGGCTATTTTATAGTCCATTAATTTATTAAACTTTGCTGTAAAATACTAAAAGCACATGAACTAGCTATACTGCAGTGGACTTGGCTGTCTGCACTGTCAGTACTGATGCAAGCACATACAGCCTTGGGCTGTCTATACACCAGGATTAAGCTGTGATTAAAACCCATTCCAAAGCTGCATACAAACATAGGTCACATCCAGAGCTTTTTTAAGCCTAGTTTTACTGCTAGTGTGGACAGATCTAAGCCCTTCTCAGATTTTCAGCAGATTGTGTTTCTCTCTGGCTCTAATTACACATATTTATTGAACTCTGTCCCAGTCCCAGTTTGCCCTGTATGCATTAGTGGTGTAGAACACATTGGCAAGAGGGCAATACTCAGATGAATTCTTTCAGATTTGAGTGTTTCTCTCCCAAATATAGCAAGAAGTTCCTATTTTATTGTTGTCAGTGCAGGTGACCACTTAATGGAAAGTTTTGCTTTGCATAGAGATTCCTCCCATGGGACAAGTCATCTAACCTGCTGATGACCCATTTATAGGCCCTAGTACCCAAGGTGTGAGCAGTGTGCTGACTCGTGTTGGTTTAGCTACCACTTTGATATTGTGGCTATGGAGGAGAGTGCTGTGAGCTGGGCTGTGGCTGAGGAAATTTCATGTACTTGAGGCTCAGCTTTATTTCTGGCTAGCTCAACACATTTGTGTTAGCTGCATTTTGTGTCTGGTACTATACATCCTGCTGATTCTGATTTGATTTATTAAGCTTTCTGCTGCAGCAGATCTAAACATTCTCCTCAGTTTGGTGGAGCTGGTGATGGGATCAGATAAAACCTCCTGGCAGGCTGGGTCTCCCCGTGCTCTGCCAGATGGCCATGTCTGTTATGTGTCACTTCTCTCACTCCCCTAACAAGAGTAAGTCCCAGTGCAGGAGGAAGGTAAGGAATGTATCCCACTGGTATTGCCTGAAGTGAGCTATGGGGTTTCCTAGAGATCTGTGTTTCTTAATCACACATCTTTGACTGAAAGATCCCCCTTTTTCCTACTCCTTTTATCATGAGCTTTAGGATGTTATGAGAAGCAAGAGAGCAAGGAAGGAAAAAACTCAACTCAGGTAGTCTCCAGAATTTATGTTTGCCAGGGGCCAGTTATGAACCACAATGAAATACTACATATTGGGGTTTTCAAGTCCAAAGATAGCTTTCTTCACTGAGGCTAGAGAAGGTGGTGGCACATGAATACTGCAAGAGGAGCTCAGTGACACAGAGCTGTGGTACAGGCAGAGAAATGGGGAATTTCCCAAGAAACTAATGAGGAACTGAGGATCGATAGCGTGGCCAGGAATGTTCAGGTCTTCTGGGCCTTTTTGTGTTGCTAACTCTAAATCCAGAAATGACAGGGATATGGAGGGGATTGATAAATGAAGACAGCTTTAAAGTCTCTGGTGATTACATGAAAATCCTAACTCAGGAACTTAAAATGAAATTTAGTTGATATCATGGTGAACTCTTAGGTTCATATATTAGGGATGAAGTTGATTGTGAGATCTGGTGTCAGCTAGAAGGTTGACACAACTCCTTCAGTCTCCACAAGGGACTCATTCCTGAAGTGTCTCCTTTTAATAAGTGTCTGATTTTGTAACAAATTAGTATGGGAAATGTAAATACTGCTATTCATTTTAACAGGTAAATTTTGGACATAAAATGTGTCATGATGGCATAGAAATCTGGGATTTTATTCTTAGTAAAAACCTTTATGTAATCTTACCAACAGGATGACTGTTGCAGCCTCTCACATGTTCTACATGATGTGGAAACACTTCAGAGTGGTAGACTTTGAGTAGTTTAAAACCAGAAGCCACCCTGCCAAGACATAGAACTTGTGGATCCCACGTAGTGTGGTTATCCTAGTAATAACTTAGGAATGCATTTACTCCTAGGATGCATGTAGCCTCTTTCTGGTCCTTTAAAATTCTAGCTTGGATTTGAAAACTTGAGATTCTTATTTCAAGATGTTTGTGTTTCTATAATACTTCAGCATGAAGTCAGAGTGGAATTCATTGACAGAAAAGGTGACTGAAAGATTTTTAATAAGGTGTTTGAGAACAGAACTGCCCCTTTCAGTTATCTGATCACTTCATGCCTGTTAGCTTTCTATCTTTCAAGCAGTGGGCTGTAAGCAAATTTCAGGAATTTTTCATGTTCTTGGAGCAGGCTGTACATTTGTGACCCAAGGCTTAGTTGATAGAGGCTAATACCTCTTAATTTGGGGTCATGAACGCTTAGCGGTCACGTGTTGACCTTACAGTCATTCCAGCTCTGAATTCACATCATTCAGTTGTTTGCTCTGGTAGCTGAAGGGCCTTTCCACAAAGCCAGCTATAGGAAAACATTCAGAAGGTGTATTTGGATTGTGAATTCTTTCAGAACTACGATTCCACGCCACCTACTGCTGTGTGGTTTTCAATGACTTCAGCAATCAGTGGCACGCTGCATCGAGACATGTTCATATGCTAAGTTGTACAATTAAAGAGGTCCTTTTTTTCCCCTCTCTTTGTTGAGTTTATGAGGAAGTTCCTGGACTTAAAGTACTTGAAAAACAAAACTGAAACTATAGCTGTATCCCTTGGGTACATTTCCCTTTAGTTTATGCCTTAACACATAGCCAGTAACTGAATGATCACATGCTGTTATTTGTCAGCCTACAAGAAGAACAGGATTCAGGTAGTAAGTTACTCAGTGGGTTTTTTTCCTCCATCCTGTTGTATTTCTATAGCTGTTACATAGACCAGAACACATATCTAAATATGGCTTAATAGATCTTTTTGGTTTTGGTACAGAGTATGTGAAGTTGGTTTGTTTTGCTGGAAAATGGTGGGAAAGAATTGGTTATTTGTTTTCAGAAGTGTCAAGAGAGACCAGAAATTCCTTTTAGTTGAGAGTGGATGGTTGTTTTGTAGTAGTCTGTGTAAAGGACTTGTGATTTTTTTTGTCTCCAAGAAAAACCTGGCATTTATCACTCAGAGTAATGTGCAACAGGGCAGAAAAGGGTACTCTGAGATTTATGCTGTCAGATACATGTTTTGTTGGATGAGATCTATTTTATTGTGTAGAAGTGTTCTGTAGGCTTCTATTAACAGCCACAAACCCTGCCTGAGCAGAGGAACTGAAAAAAAAAGATAATGAATCTGGCAGACCCTACCTACTAAGGTGAATGTTCCACCAGAAATCACATTACCTTGGAATTCCTGATCATTCAGACTTTCAGTTTTGTTGGGAAAACTCTTCACCTGCAGCAGGTGAGAGGTCAAAACTCTTGTAAAAATTCCAAGGTCTGTTTCAGCTGAAGAAGAAAAGATCTATGGCAGTGACTTGCAGGCATGGCTTTTTTTTCTGGGACCTCATAAACTTTTCCACTTGAAGGTGCATTCTCCTGAATAGCAAATTTAAGCCAACTGACAGTAAGCCAAGGCTTTCCTTAATTAGCCTTTGTGGTCTCAGAAGTAGTGCCTAGACCAAAGGCTTCTGCAAACCACAGGTTGAAACCCACTGATTTAAGGAAGTGGCAGTAGTTAATTGTTCCAGTGTCATTGTTAAAATGAGCATCAATTCAGTCTTGTGATGAACTGCCTTTTGCTATGACTAGCCATTATGGTTTTGTAGTGGTATAATTGCTAGTCTAATAGAGGTACCTAAGGTTAACAACAGAGATAAGTAAATATCAGGGAATTATTTCCTGCCTTTAATCCTGGTGAGATAGCAAATATATTAACTAATCCCAGCAAACCTCCACATTTATTTTGCCCTCAAGGAGGGTATTTGAGCTTTACTAATATGGGACAGATTGCATGCCAGATAAACCCTAGTAAACATAACTTTCAGGTGATAGTTTGTTTTCACAGGATTATCCCATTTAAACCTCTGAAGGGTTTTGGACATGTAAAGAGCTATAGGAGCTTTTATTAACCATCATAATTCTAAAGATTTGACTTGCTGATACTGAATGTGGACCTGTATGACATAGTTGCTTTGGGTGGTTGAAACATAGTGCTGATAGTAAATTGTGAATGAGTCTGTGGTCTGCAAAAATAGCCATAATAAATGGTGATGTGTGTGTTGGGCATGTTCATTTTCCAGACAATATTTGAGTTGTTTCAGCAAAAAAAAAAGAGAAATACAAAATCAGAAGTGAGGCCTTTTCTGTTACTGCCTGAAAAAGAGTTTATCCTACTGGAGAGGAATACATGGTGACATCAACTGTTGGTAGCTTTGCTCCTTTAGCAACTGTTCAGATTGATTTAAGCAAAGGAAAGGAGAGGAAAGGAAAAAGGCAGAAGAGCCTTTTAGATAAAGATCTAAATGACTAGTAAATACATCACTCACTTCAGGTTTCATACTCACACGTGTGACTGCCTGGCAGCACCTCTGGGCGCAGGCTAACTGGTGGTTTGTTTGAGGCAGTAAAGCTGGATCTTGCAAGCTGTCAGAAGGGAGTTGAGCCTTGTGCCATCCCCCCGGGTAGGCAGTCCCCTGAGCCACCAGCCAGCTGTGGAAGAGGTAAACTGGCAGTGATTAGCAGAGCACAGAGAAATAAACCATGTCGCAGGTGAATAGTGACAGCACTGGGGTCGATACTTGCTGTGAGGGAAAGAATAAGTGGTTGCTACTTTGCTAGGAGTTGAGATTTGAGTCCCAGGGAGGCTGCTGAGCACCCAGGCTCCTGGCAGCAGGTATGGCCATTTTTAGTGCTCCTCCAGACATTGCAGAGGATAATCAAAACAGTGGTGGCATGTAATTTATTCAAAGGCATTTCATTATTTAGATGGCTGTGGAATGACCCAATCCAACTGGTATGCAGGTGGTGATCTGGTAGTCTAGAAGCAGATGCAGTTTTATAATGCAGGTTTCAGTTCATATACTGGAATGACTTTAAAACAGCTATATATATATTTTTTTTTTCCTAGCAAGCTATAAAGTGAGTCCTTGTTTTGCAGTTGTATTCAATTATTTTAAACCTATTTACAATATATTCTATTGTAAAGCTGTGACCTTTGATCCCCAGAATGGCTGCATGTCTTTTGTGGGCAGCAGGAAGTCTTGGGGCAAGTGACACTTGCAATGCAGTTTATTTTACTTAGACTTTGATTCCACCCCTCCCCCCTGTTTCTAGACCTGAAGACAAATTTCTGTTTCTATTGGATTATAAACAGGTTCTGGATAGCTTCAGCTGCTGCATAGTGCAGTGATATTTTAATTTGCTGGGTAGACATGTTTACTGTGTACTGTGTAGTTTATGAGTGTTACCATAAATGAGGTAATCTTGCATCTTGGTTTCCATGTGTGAAACATTATGTGAGCTAATGCAGCTGCACCACTGCTTGCTGGATATTAGTAGACTTTATTTGGACATAAAGTTTATACTGAACTGCTTTAAATATTTGTGCTAAACCTGGTAGTGCAGCTTTTTTAATGTGTTTTATATGACACTGATGGATGCCAAATTTCACAAAGCAATGTAAGAATGCAGAGTGGCTTTCTGCTTTGTACCCCATTGTTCTCAGTAATGGAGATTCCAGAGTGGAATAAAATTAATGACAGAATTTTTAATTTATGTTCAGTTAGTGTTTCAGGGGCTGGTTCATATTAAGTATACATAGGAACAGTAGCTCCCTAGCACACTGTAGTCTCCAAAATCTGGATTTGGAATTTGAAGTGACACATGCGGCTTGTGAGCCTACAGAGGCAGAGAACTGATTTCTGCACAGTGCTTGAAGGAACCTGTAAAGATTTTTCTGTAGTTCAGTTTTACCTACCAAAATCCTTGAGTCATTGTGGTTTTTACAAGTCTATGATTTTAGCATCTGTGGCTATATTCTTTTTCCTTAATTAAAAATATTGCACATTTTCAGTTTGTGTAGTTAGTTAGGAAGGTGAAAGATGTAATACACAGTAAGCCATAAAACATGTCAGTGTATTTTGCTCACTCTAGTATTAACACTTGCATGTAATTTCTTGGGTGGAACTTAATTTATGTTCTTTTTCATATGTCAGAATAATGAACATCTGGATAAAGTACATTTAAGAAGACTTACAAATATTTTGTATGATGGAGGACATATTTTTAAGTCCCAAAGAAACAAGAAACAGGTGTATATATATATCTATATATTTTGAGCAACTTAAAAGGAACTCCTCCTGCTGAGTATGTGTTCTAAAGATCTCCAACTTTATCTGGTACTTTCCTCAAATCATTGGTAGAAGTTTCCCTTTTTAAGAGAACATGTTTCATTATGGAAGTTCAACCCTAAAGCATTTACCTGGAGAAAGTAACCGGTTGCTTGATAAGCAGCAGGCTTGCTGAAACCTGTTTTTCCTACCTCTGTGTGTCCCTCCTCCCTCAGCAGTCACTTCAGCTCCTCCCAAAAATTCCTTAGGACAGTGCAGCTGAAGAAGCACCACCACTTGTGGTGGCTGCCAAGGAAGTGGCCACTCTGCAAGTGCTGTCTCCCCAGATCCATCCAAATGGACATCAGGATAGGTACTGCCTGGCTTTCCCTGCACCCTCTGCTCTGTGTCTGACCATGGGTTTTCTGAAGAGCTGTACAAATGGAATTATCTTGGAGATTTCTACTTCTCTTTCAAATCTGCTTGAGATAAGCCAGAGATTTCCATGTTACTAAGGGAAAAGTGGACAGGCAGGGGAACTGACAAGGAACTTAGCACCTAAGGCTTATTTTCTTAGGGACCAGAGTTAAAAATCACATCTGAATTCAGTATTTTAAGCCCTTATGATTCCTATGTAACCCTAACTCAGCACACAAGCTTTAAACCAACAAATCTGTCTCAGGAGTTTTACAACTGGATTTTATACTAGTACTTGAGTCTTTCTTTGTTGTGGGTGTTGGTTTTTTTTAATCCTTTGTTTTTCTTTATTTTTGTTTGACTTGTGTGCTGGATATTTTTGTGTTCTATTACACTTTAGTTTCTTACAGTAGTTTTGCTCTGTACATGTATTAGTCATTATGAAGTGTGGAAGCAAAGGGATGTGGAGTTATTTTGTGCAGTTGATAAAAAAAAATGACTGTATGGCATGGTTTTGTTTTGCCAAAGTCCAAACTTCAGCATTTTCTAAATGGGAGGTCTTTGGGATTTAGGTATTAAAATAGCAGAGGTTTGGTGTATGTATGGAATTAATGAAGCTCTTTATAACAGAAACAAGCTTTTGAATTTGAACTATTGGTAATATTTACATGTAATGCCCCTGTGTGTGCCAAGACTAATGTAAGGCTTAATGTAAATTTAGTTGCTTGTTTTCATGTTTTTATTAATTACATGCTTTTTACTAGGGGTATTAAACAGTTTGTTTCCCTGAGTGGTCCAGCAGCTGTAAGGCCTTTGAAAATGTTTGTTAGCATGTGTCCTGCTCAGGATAATGTGAACCCCCCCACTGGTTTATGTAGAGGGATCTTTAGGTTCTATAGTGAACTTAGTCTACAATCCCTTTTTACTTCTAGTTTCCAGTAAACTTTTTCTTTGAGGTTTCCCCATTTTTAGTCTCCCATAAACCAGGCTTTCTCACTTTCAATTTTGCCATGGTTTGTGTTTTTCCTGAAGTTGTTGCTCTTGAAATTGTTAGTTTGCAGGAGTCTTGTTTTCATCATTTATTAGTTTCTAAACCAGTTTTCTAATGCTGTGGATAAGGGGTTGAAAATGTGAACTCTGAAACCTCAAATCATCCTAGGCAAAAAAAACCCCCAACCAAACAACAAACCCAAACCAAAACAGACCAGAAAGAAAACACCATATTTTGAGGTCCACAGTTTTTGATACTGATTTTCAACTCTGAACTCTGGCATAATTGGAGAGAATGAATTGTGGCTTTTGGGGGCTGGCAGTGTGGCACCTTCCCTTCCTCCTCCTGCTTTCCTTGCACAAACTTACTGAAGGAATGAAAGTCTCTGTCTTCTCCTCTTCCCTCTTTTCTGCTCCCAAGATCACAGTTACTGGTCAGACAGGATTTGTGCCTGATTTGTTCTGGGATTTACATGGTTAGGCAGCCACCATCACCTTCTGTTCCTGCTAATTCTGAAAACGCTTAGTCTTTGCCCTGTTTGAAGTCTTTTTGCTGTGTGCTTTAGTATTGCCCACACAGGTTTTGCACAGAACAAAATCCTAAGCATTCCACTGAAATTTTACCATCTAGTGGCAATGAAATGACTGGAAAACAAACAATGAAACACCAGGCAGCTGATGGAAGTTCCTGTCCATAACTGAGTCACAAGCTTTTCTCTTTTCTGAAAGCACCTTCATTTTTCTTTTTGTGCATCAATCATGGTAATTAATTTCTTACATATATCCTCTGCTCAGCTCCAATCAGATCATGGTAATACTTAAAAAAAACTATTAACACAAATTAATTTTAAGAACCTTTTACATTTTAGTATTTCTGGTCTTCTGATGTCCAGGAAAATACCTTACCAATACCTTAACTTTCAGGTTTGAGGCAGAAACAGATAGTTATGTCAAATATGAAACCATACAATTTTAACTCTCATCATGTCTTGATAATCATGATTTTTGCCACATACACACTTTCATTTTTGCAGGTAAAAAGTTTCCCTCTCTGCCTCTGTGTGTGTACAGGCTAAGCTGAACATTTGCTTGGAAAGGTTTTAATATCACCAATATTCATACACTAAAAATTTCATTTCAGCTCACCACAATAGGGCTTTTCATACATAATTTGAAGGATAAATCAGTAATTATGCATTTAATTGGCTAATAAATCATAGCACATTTCCCTTATTTTCTGTAGTGCTATGCTAAATCTTTCTAATGTGGCCTGCTGTGTTTCTGTAAAAAAGAAACCAAAATGGGCTTGTTTAGTGTGTGAACAGTGCACATGTGACATCAATCTGTAAAGCTTTCTACCCTGTTTACTGTGCTATCCAAGAAGCTGCTGTGATCACATGCCTAAGGGTTTTAGGAATGTACATTTTAGAGGAGGTATTGAAGGTTTAGATTTTACCCTAGATCAGGTATCTATTTAATATATAAAAATGAAGAGGGGAGCTAACTCAAGCTAAACTGAAGGTACAAAAAGGGAGGCACCAGAACTCTTTGCAGTCTGTGTTTCTGTGATTCTAATCATTATAGTATCAATTCTCAGATTTTTGTGATTAATTCTGTTCCTTTTCCAAGTGGTTGGGGGTTTTTTTAAGTTGGATTTATTTAAATGCTTTAAAATTTGAGTAAGGTTTTGGGGAGTAGAATCTCTGCCTGTCATTGCCATTAACACTGCAGGTTACAATACTTCAGGATTGCCTGTTCTCCTTTGGAGTTAGGGTGTGGGGTCACTTGCCATGTTTCTAATCAAGTTGAGACTGAATGTTTCCCAAAATACTTCAAGAATAAACTAACAGCAATATTGCCATAATTAAATAATGAATACAGAGCAGTTTAGTTCCAAAAGAATGAAATGTAGAAATGGACAGGCATTTTTCTCAGTACCTTCTTGGCTGTGGAAATGCACCAGTCAGTTTATTGTTTGCCTGCAGGTGAAGAAACTGGAGAAGGTGGTTGTTCCAATAAAAAATGGGATTAATGGAACTGAAGTACAAGAATTTAAGGCATGAATTACATTAAATTATGTATCTAGCAAATTCTGTCATCTCAGTGGCAAGGCCAGTACATCAAGTCACTTTCAGGAACAGCTAAAGCAGGGTTTCAAGGCTCCTCCCCATGTTTACATGTATGCAGACCAAATTTAACTGTAAATTTAACCAAAATGTTTAGTTTTTCTAAGAAAGGGAATACTGAATATAGTTTAAGGGGATTCATCCTGTATGCTCTCATTTGTAACATCAAAATGATTGGGGGTTTTGCATGTTCTTGCCTAGCTGATTGTATGCATTAGGACAAGGGGTGAATCTTGACTTTGTCTAAAAGATTTGAGTAAGAAAGAGTTTTTCCATGTGTGTATTTCCATGTCACCTGATCCCTGGAATAGACTCTCAGGATTGCTATAATAGAAGTTTGTTTGGAGGGAGAAAGGAAAGGGAGTTTTTAATCTAAAACTTGCTAATGAATGGTTTCATAAAGCAATTTACAGCATTTTCTAGGTGCAGTGACAACAGCAAGATTGATCTTAATACAGAACAATGTTTCCAAACAGAATTGAGTATGTGTGCATTCATGCTAAGAGAAGCAATAGAACACACTCTATTATTCTTACATTTCATGAAAAGAAGCAAACCAAACAAACAACATCACAAAAAACCAAACCCCCAAACCCCCACCTGCATAGGGTGGCTGCATAAACATCTATTACTTTGATGTAAGTATCTGGGGAATGGAGAGCATTGTAAGCTGAGGGATTAACAAATGTTTGCTAGCATTACACCAAAAAACACTTGGAATATTCTGCATGAAGGTTGATGTTCTCAACCAGCACTACTCCTCCTCTTTGCTACTCTCTGAATTAAATACAGCTATTCTACACTGCAGGACCAGTTAGAGAAGTTAATTTTACCTTGGATTGTTTTGTAGTAGATCTAATCTCTGTGTGGCAAGAATTCTCTTGTCAGCTTGTCACAGAAGAAACACACAAATGGTCTCATTTTTGAAATGTGACTGCTTGTGGTTGCCCCAGGTATTTCTTGTAGTAGTAGTGAAGTAGAGAATAAAATGAAAGCAAAGTTGTTTCCAAGGAGTGTTAGGTATTTTTACTTTGATTGTCACAGTTTTCTTAACCATTTATTTCAAACTCCACAGAAGTTGGAGGGCAGACATGTAAGCAAATCTGGAATTGAAACTCAAAACATTTGATTAAACAAAAAGATAACTTCCTGAGTCTCCTTCTGTGAAGCTGTAAGGAAAAAGAGTCTCTCACATTCATTTATCACATACATCATTATGGCAATGGATGTGGCTTCAGTAATTGATGTGTGAAGGGCAAAAAAAAGAGATTTCAATTCAGAAAATGAGTCTACCACAGTCCTAAGTAACCAAGTCACACAATCCTCCCAGTGAACAGCTTGATGAGTAACTGGTTCCCATTTGCCCACTGTACCAGACCTGAAATTGTCCCATCACCACCATCATGTATTTTCTATGGGCATAATCTGATACTGTGTTGTGTTTTGTTGCAGTATAATGGGAGGGCAGTCTGAAGGGAGTGGGAGCCAATCATGAAGATACACATTTTAAGCAAAGGTCAGGTCTAGTCTCTAATTCATAATACTGCAGTAAAACATACACATAGTACACTTACATTTTGCTTGTATCTCTGGTTCCTTTTCTTCACTTGTGAGCGAGAAGTTCTTGGCAAAGCAGAATACACAAAATAAATATAAAGCACACTGCAAGGATGGGTCCCTTAGAGAGAGGGCAGAAAATGATTTAAAGCAATAATGATTTTAGCTCCACACAGGCATCCCTTTTTTTGTCTCGATTTGTTACATTACCTGACGTCTGCGTCTGTAACTTAAACAAAATTTTGTTCCCTAGTCTTTCTTCCTTTGGAGCTATCTTCTCAAGGAGAAGGATGATAAATGGAAACATAAACATAGCATGAGAATGTGAACTAGTTCCCAAACATTTCAGTGGTTTTTATAAACAACTGGTCATTGTTACCTTTTGCTGGATTACAGTTTCCTTTAGAACAACAGAGCTCTTCAGCTGCATTACGAAGTCGATTCTAAATGTTTTTGCCTAGCTGCTTAAAGGCTTTAATGTTTAAATAATGGTTATAGAATTATACATTGTTTAAACAATTAGCTTTTAAGTCTAGCAATAAGCTCACATTTTATATACATACTACCAGAAATGATAATGAAACAGCATTTGAAAGATATGAACTGACCTTAGAGTGGGCAACTTATGCAGTTTATGGACATTTGTTTCCATTTTAGAATGTAATTTTTAACGTGCTCATTTTGATTTGGAACACAAATAGGGAGGGATTCCTGCTGTTCTCCTCGGTCACCCTGTGAACACAAACATGCTCAGCAGATTTTTTTTTTTTCTCCAGAACCCCATTTTCAGCATTCCTTGGGCATTGTGTGCCCCCTCCTCTATGACAGGAGGTGCCATCTCGCATCTCCTGGTCCGTGCAGGCACAAAAACTTGTCTGAGGCTTGAACTAGAGTGCCTTGAAGGGGCAGGATTAACATCAGAGCGTGTGTGAGTTGTCCCCTAAGCCATCGTGGCAGCTGTTTGTACTTTGAAACAGTCAAAATAACAACAATGGAGACAAGAAATTAAGATACTGCTTAGTATTTTAACTTCTAAAAAGTCTCCTCATATTTTAAGTCCACTATTTTTCCTTAAGTTGTGCTCTGACTGCCTTTTAAAAATAACCTAGAATTGCATGTTTCATTTTCTTGAACTGCATTCACACAGCAGTTAAATTAGGAATTCTGTAGGTATATAGTAGTTTACAATACAGTAGCAGAAAGTCCACGGATAAAAACCCCACTCCTTCAAAGTTAAATACATTTTATCTGGTTTATAGGAGCATTTCAGAACTCTTACAGCCCTCCTACATTTTAATTTTTAACTGTACATCTTTAACGACTTTCTAATTTATACAATTTTTGTTTCGTTGTCAAAACATTTAATTATATCATGTCTTGAAGGTGTAAAGCTGTCAAATAAATCAGAGGCTCAGTATAAACATTTGGTGAATTGCTTTTGCTACCATACTGTAGTTGTTACTGGGCAGTTAGTGGAACTTTTTTAAAGCATTTACTCAGCAGGTACAGGACAACACTGGTACAATGAATTGCTGATTGCTTGTAAAACAGCAGGTAGTAATGCCCTCACTCTTTGTAATACTGCTTTGTAAAATCAAGTGGCAAGGAGGGTAGTGGCATGGCAGAGAAAGCCGATGTGCAGCGAATCTGTTTCCAGCCTAAGGGCTGCTGGAAATTGCCAATCCTGTTTCCAGGAGGGGGAAAAAAGAGTAAAGTTCTTGCTGTTTTCCACAGCGCTGAGGATGAAGTTCCCACTGCTAGGGGGAAGGAACAGCCTTCAAGCTTGGGGAAAAAACGGCAACACGGGCATGGAAAAGAGACAATTTAAAGAGTGCATTTCTTTATGGAGGTTTATTTTGTAAGAAAAGAAATCAAACAGAACAACAAGCCTATTTGCAGGTGTCTTGAAGATGTTTAAACTTTCTATGAAAAAGGGGAAAGTCGTCTTTCTTTTTTAGCAATAGCTCGTTGTGGTGCTAACCCAAACTACAGGCTCCCCAAAGTGGGGTTTGGATGAAGTAAATTAGTTCTACTTTGAAGCTTTTATTTTCTCGCCCTTTCAGAGTGAATGGGGAGGCCCTTGAATGAAAGCTGCTTTTCATTAGTGCCACCACATACCTATTTGAAAGGAAGAGCTCTTTTAGCACATACAAACACTGCAGTAAAGGAAAGCTTCCTTTTTCTACCAGAAGACCATCAGCTAAACAGCTCCTCGCTTCTCTTTCCAGTCAGGTGGTTTCCAATCAGAGTTAATTACTCCAGTCATTTATTCTAATCACCCTCTCCGTATGGCCAGCACTGCTCTGTCACGGGGTGGCAGCGTTTGAAGCCACTTAAGTTTGAAAGCCACTGCAGGGTACTTGAGGCTCATTAGCGAGGCCTCTCCATGCCTGGCCCGGGATCTGCTCCCTGATTAACTCCCCGAGCCCCTCCACCGCCTCCTCCCCTCCTCCAGCGCCCATTAACTCTTGCCTTGCTGCTTGCCTTTTGCTTGCGCTGAAGCGGCTAGGGAGCACTCTGCCCGCTCGGGGAACGGAGAAAGCGCCGGTGCGGAAGGCGTGCGGATCGCTTAGCTTCCCAGGAGACCGCAGTGCGCTCCCCGCCCTGTAGAAATGGCCATTTTGGGGTGGAAGCACTGGGTGGTTCCACAGCGACACTCGGAGCGGGACCGGCCGCGACCGGCTCCGACTCTACTCGGTAATGCCTGCCCGTCCACGGGCCTGAGCGCCCAGGGGCAGGCAGAGGTCCGGGGGGCAGAGAGCCCTGAGGGGCAAGCAACTGCGAGGGGCAGGCTCCCTGCCTGTATCTCCCCGTGCCTCTCTCTGCCCCTTGGGGCTCCTTGTCGTCCGGGGCGCTGAGGGAAGGAGCATCCCTGGGCTGTAGCTCTCGGGATCAGGTTGATTTCTTTGGTTTTGGTTTGGTTTTGGTTTTTTGTTTGTTTGTTTGTTGTGTTGGTCGGTGTTTTGTGTGTGGGGTTTCTTTTGTTTGGGTTTGTTGTTTTGTTTTGTTTGTTTTTCCAAATGTTACAAAAAGGTTTCTATGCTATTTGGCATATTCCTGATATTAAAAAAAAAAAAAAGGTTTAAAAAAGCAGCACCTTGGCCTCCCAAATAAAGGCTAGAACTGAAAATACAGAGGTACCAGCCTTTACAAAACACTGTTAATTTCCCTTATGCTCTGCCGATCAGGTGAACTTTCAGGCTTAGGTTACAGAGATGGGACTAGGTGTCCAGAGCAGTTGCAGTAAGTGCTGTGTGGTCTGTTGTGATGGTGACAACTGGGGGGGATCTTCAGCTTTATTGGATAAGATCAGCTTGTTCCAGCTCTGAACAGCCTTGACTTTGAGGCAAGGCTTTGGTAGTGTCCCAGTGCTTATCAAGCTCAGGGTAAGAAATCTTGTGTGTCACAGGTATGGGATTTTATTTTTTATAATTCATCTATAAGTGTTACCCTCAGACTAGGCAGTTTTATTTGGATTTTATTTGATTAAAACCTTGTCATTTGGTTGCTGCTGCTTAAAAACATTGTGTTAATTTGGGGGTTTGTGTGGGGTTTTTCTTTGTAACTCATTCTTTTTCCATTAAAGCAAGTAATAGCATAGAATGATGCTTGCTTGTTTGCTCCCTCAGAGCAAGAGCTGTCTCTTGGAGCACAGCCTTTGAATTAAATGGTTACCTGGAAGATGGGAATTAAAAATACTACAATAAAACAGTATTTATTTTTTTTCCCTAAATGTTACAGGGGTTTTAGGCTATTTTCTATGAAGAAAAAAGCCTGTTGGTAAAAGGGAAAATTCTAGAGTTTTCTAGCCTCTTGTTTAGCTTATAACTGTAAAAACTTCATTCATTAAAACCTTAATAACTGTGCTTTTTCAGCATATGAGCTGTGAATGTTAATGGTATGCATTTCCTACACCCTTCCCACTAACACACTTCATGCAGAGTAATATAAGGGTTATGAAAAGTGCTCTCCACTGGCTACAGAATGTCTGTTGCACTTGGAGGTGTTTACACCTTGATTTCCTGAGCATGTTTAATATACTCAATACACCACTTGTCTGTCTGTGTACACCTGTGCCAGTGGAAATTTGAAGGTGAAAGAAGTGAATAAACTCCAGAAGAAATCCCACTGTTTACAGGAAAGCATTATGAGCAACATGCAGGGCGTGCTGAGCTTTCACATTTCCTAAGGAGGGACATTTTAAGAGGTAGTTTACAGCTATCATCTATTTTCAGTTTGATTTCTTTCAAGCATTGAACCTGACTCCTTGGAGCATTTTGTTCTGTTCTAAGTGCCAGTGCTAGCCAAACTCAGAGGGTGTTGAAGAAAACCAAGGGGATCCACTGGGACTGGGCATGATAAACAAGACTGAGGAAGTGTCCACCTTAACCAGGAGACTGTGAAGGTGCTTGTCCCAGGGTATTCAATAGAAGGTGAGCCACCCTGAGCACCAGTTCATCTGGAGGTCCAGACTTCCTGCTAGCTTGCTGAGCAAATATGCCAGAACAAGATGTTAAATGAGAACCTGCTGTGTTTGGGCAAGTTTGCAAGGAGCATTTAATTTTCCAAGTGGTGTCTTCCACAGTCTCATTTTTTTCTCAAATGCTGAATGTAGAAGCCAATAATGTCCTTGATGCACAAATTCTCCCTTCCTGTCATTGTGACATAATAATTCTCCTTTGTCATTCCAGTTAAATGCCACTTTCAAGGTGTCTGATGTCCAAACTTACCTTGAATAGTCATTCACTCAGAATGTCTCTATATGAGATCAGGGCTTCAGTGTTTGTTATTGTGCCAAGGAAGCAAATCCCATCCTTAATCTGTGTGTGTGTTAGTCCCAGAGTGGATTACATGTTTGTGCCACATGAGGATAGAGTGCTGTTTCCTATTTTGGTAATTTGATTTATTGAGAACTGGTACTCTAATTGCCTTTGTAAATCTTGTGTTCTGTTTTCCAAAAGCTCTTGGATGCTTCCTATTCTGTGAATTAGCAGACAAGTCAAATGACAAGATGGAAATGTCTTGACTGTGCCTGACTTGCATCTAAAGTGCATTTGAAATTTTAATTTCCTTGACCTTTTGTCATACCATTTTCTAATTTTCAGCAAACTTTTCTAGAATGTTTCTCTTTTTCCCCCCCTAGAATTGGCTTCAAAGGCAAATGAGATTAGTCCCTACAGCTCTTCTAAGATGTTTGCTGGTGCTGTTTGCAGTGATTTGGAGACCATGTGTTTGCAACCACTTCTGTCTCCTCTTACATGCATACTAATACTTGCTGATCATCACAGTTCTTGTGAATTGCATATACAACTGACACATCAAAGCACACTATAAATGCTGCAAGCTGTTGAAACAGAGTGCAAAAATAAAGCAACAGTTGACTTTCAGAGCTTACAGAGTAAATCAGATGGAAGAAATGTATGAGAGTTTAGATGGAAAATGCGTTGAAAAAAACATTCACTAGTTTCTCCTAGTTTGAAGTGTGCTGTGCAGCTGTTAACCAAACAGTATACATAGGCTTACACTTTAATGTGAGGATTAAATGGGGTGGTAGCACCCAGCCTGATACTTAACAGGAAGGCCATTTCAAGTGGAGTTTTGTCTGTGTTCACATAAGCCTTTTTTGCATTTTGATCATGCAACTTCACTTCATGTTTCAGATGTTCTCTAAAACTTCCTGAGTTTCACTACATTCACTGAATCTCACCATATATTACATGACAATTATGCTAGCTATAAATTCATTTAGGCTAAGTAAGCTAAAAACCTCAGCCCTGGGTAAAGGTTGTGTAATCATGCTGCTGGCTTTGGTGAATAAGGTTGTTCAAGCAAATTTCATATGGTTTAAAGTAGTGTGTGTTTTGCACCTCTCTCTCTTAACTGGAAAGAGTCTGTAACATTCAAAGGTGAATCACTGTTCCCCATGACAGATACCCATTTGGAAGTGTGGAGTGCTCTGACCTTTCAATCTGGCTTTGGCTAATACTTGATGTTGGGAAGTAACTGTGAGCATGTTGACAAAGCTCAGGGAGTTGCCACATAGAAGTCCCTTGGCTAGAAGCAAGCAAGATAGCTGAAGTGTTAGAAGTTGTATACCTGCATTAGCCTTCTGAAAGGAAAGAGAAGTTAGCTTTGCACAGCTCCACTGCCAGCTCCATCACAACACTGCATTGTGAAGTACAGTTGGATCTTGGGGGGGGGGGTTGGTGTTTGTTTCGTGGGTTGGTTTAATACAAAACTGCATTGAAACTAATTTGACTGAGCCAACTGTCAGCTGTGTGGTTAACAGCTTGTGCTTCCATGGGTAATAGGTTCCAGATCCAGGCTGTCAGTCTTCATGCAGACAAGTGCTGGAGGAACTGAGAGAGGAATTGCTGACTTTCAGGGAGGAGGGAGCTTCCTGCCTCCTTTTGGTGCTTTGTGTGAGGACTTCTAAAAGAAATTTTCATTCCCTGTCTTGGCCTTGGAGTGTTGTTGGCTCTTCTGGAGAAGAGAATTCTCTAACAACATAGCAGACATCTTAAATGTGGACCAAAAAAATGCAAGGGCAGGGTGGGGGGAAGTGAAAAGGGTGGAGAAAGCAGCAACACCTCCTGGTGATTTTAGCAGTATTTGTAGTAATAAATGGTTGCAGTCTAACCAGTTGTGGTTAGATTTTCTTTGTGTCTCTGGGGAAGGACAAATGCAAGCCATGAGTATCATCACAGTTATGAGTAATGGTATCCCTTTGTGTCATTGCACAACTGTAATTAATTATGGCTTTTAAACATTATTTTTCATGTAGGAGGATTTAGTGAAGACCTCCTGATCATTAGTTTTTGTTCCTATCACAATTCTTCTGTACCTTTTCTACCTCTGGCTGAGAAGAAAATCAAACAACTAGGAAGAGGCAGTTCTTGGTGTGCCTTTTGCAAAGCATCTGTTGGTTGGTGGAGCCAGTTGGCTGAGACAGATTTTTGCCCATTCCTTTTTTTTTTTTAATAGGGAAGTTAGTATTATCACAACCATGACTTGTGGAATATGTGAACAAGTGAGGTAAGTCAACATGTGAATTTATAGTTCATTACTTGCTGAGTACCAGCATGCATGCTCAAGGAAAAGGATAGAGCACTGACATGTGCTATGGACAAATCAGCCCTTCCTCAGCATGTGATGCTGTAGCTACACTGCTTTGGGACTTGTATTGGCTTTGCTTTACTTGTTTTCAGTTTCTCTAAGCTGTAGTGTCATCTTTGGAGGCCTGTGTTTTAAAATCTAGCTCTCCAAATAATCTAACGGCCATATGTGTGTCATCTTCTGATGTGTAGCTTTGGAGATCCTGCAAGCCAGCATGCTTCACTTCCCCTTTCTGAGTTGTCCTGCTGTAAAGGCTGTGGATTTGCTCCCAAGAGTAAAGATAAATGTCTCTGTCTGTGTTTTCACTGTTGGCACCTAAGGTAGATGTCTGAACTTCGAAACTTCACGAAAAAAATGTAATATTTAGTCTGTTTATCCATATATTGTTCATAGCAAATTGTAGCAGTTTTGCCTCTAAAATACTGCTCTCACATTTGCAGTTTATCATAAATAGGTCCTAAGAACTGGGTTTTTTTGAGGGTGATCACTGCCCTTTATGGAAGGAATAGCTAAAAGTGCTCCAAGGCAAGTTTTCATCCTCACCTCAATCTTTTCTTCCCGGCACCTAATGGTAGACATTCAGTTGGGATGGAAGCCGAACGCCAAAGGAAATGCAGCTTTCATTTTAGAAAATACACAACAGCTGTCTGACTTGTCCATTTAAACTAACAAATAACAGTTCTAGACTCAATATAGAAATCACCAAAAGGAGCAAAAGTGCTCAAGAGTTTTAGTGAGATCTGCTACTAATTCCCTCTTAGCTTTGTTAGCGATTAGATCGATTCAGGTAGGAGTTTGAGCCGCTCGGTTGCAAAGTGTTTTTCTTTGTTTTGCTGCTGCTTCCACAGAGTGCATCCTGCCACAAAATCCTGTTTCATTAAGTTACACTATTACAGAAGTTTTCTCTTTTGTCACTGCTTATTACCTTATTGTAAAATACAGAGAACTAGGAGGAGCAGTGGAAGGGAAGTTTCTCTTCCAGAGATCTCCTGTGTCTGAGCTGCTTCTCAGATTCTCGATATCCTTTTGTTCTGTAAGATCAGTTGTCTTCAGTACAGCATCTGAGTTAAATCATGTTATGAAGATTCTATTTTCCAGACTTCTATTTATCCTGATACTGCTAAGCACGTAGAGAAATCAAGTAAAAGGCTACCTTTGGTTCAAACAGTGATGAATACATTGGCAGTGCACTGCAGGAACACACAAACCCCCGGAAAAAGGAGCTAGTTCTGGTAATGTTAGCTGTAAAAGAAATGCTCGCTTTCTGAAGTATTTAGTCTTCAAAACAAAATGCAAAATACAGTAAATAAAACTATATGCTTTTGCTTGGGGAACAGTTATTTAGCAAGCTAGAAACCAGCAGTCCTCTAAACAGTTTTGGTATCTCTTTTGATCCTTTTGAAATGTGTTATTACCTCGTGCAGAGCTCAGAGTTTTCTCCTCGTCGCAGCTGCTCTCCACCTCCTCCTGCTATCTTCAAGGCAGGCTTGAGTTCAGTGTCTTTCTAACAGCTTTTTTGTATTTCTCTTCCCCCTCAGATGGGGAACTAGTGGTTCCTGAGAAATCTGGAAAGACAAAGCCAGCACTCCAAGAGTTAATATGTTATTAGGAGGACAGGAAATCTGGCAACTATTGCAGAAACTAGACCTAATGGTGCACACAAACAATTTGTCAGTCTTGGTAAATGTGAATAGCTTTCTGCAAAGTGGCTGCTTTTGCTTTGTTTGAACAGCCTAAACTTTTCCCTTTTTGGACTTTAAATCTTAGAAGTGAAATGTGATCCACATATTGAATCAAAATAATTTAATTCAAAACATATTTTGATTGGAACAAGGTTGACATGGAAAGAAACTCTAGAATAATAATACCAAAAAAAAAGTTGAAAGGACTTTCTATCATATATTTAGCAGGAAAATTTGAAACAGTTCTAATTAGGCTGAAAAAAACAGCCTTCTTCATTGTAACTTAGAAAGGTCATATATCAATGCTAAGGCAGCATTACCAACTTGTGTCTGAAAGCCTGCACATGCAAACATCATTCCAGTTGTTTGGGTTTGTTGGGTTGGGTGTTTTTAATGTACATGCACTCCCATAACTTCCAAGGCAGGGTATATCCCTGAAGTAGTTACCTGGGGCTGCAGTTCTGGGGGTGCTTTGTCATGGTCAAGAAGAGGATTTTTCGTGCCAGAATTGTCTTTGTGCTCAAAACATGTGAAATCTTAGCTCGTGCTTTTCTCTTCCTCCACAAACGTTTTTCACATGGGACGGGAAAGAAGAGACTCAGATACTTTTAAGTATTTCAAGGGAAATTCCTTTCTTCAGCAATTAAAATGTGTAGGTCATTAAAGGTAATAGGCAATTCATTATTTGTAATTTCTTACCTGCTGATGTGTATTCCTGGAGCTTTGGTTTGTGTTGTTTGTGGCTTTATTCTATTTTTTGTGTGTGTTTTGGTTTTGTTTTTTCACTTGAGTGAAGAGGAAAGATTATTCATGTATGAGAAGCAGTTTTGGTTTCTCATCAAAGTTTCTACTTTCAATTTAACTCTGTAATATAAACACATTTTGTATAGGTTATACTGCTGTTTTGTCTTTAGGTAAGAGTTACATGCATGCTTTATGCTGTGCTTCAAGATTACTTTGCTTTAATCAGCATAGAAATAAGACAAGCAAGCCCGTGGTCTGCTTCTGAATGGCTTGATTATGAATAAATATCTGTGCTGGTGAAAAGAAATACAGTTATCTTTTAATCTAATTTTAGCATTGGAACATCCCAATCTCAAGCACAGTATATTCATTTTTAACAGACATTATTTCATATGCTGTGTGTCATTACGTAATCTAAACCAGAAAGAAAAGTAGAGAGTAAAAGCCAATAGCAGCCACTTTTAAAGATACAAATCTTGATTCCAAGGGGCTAATATTGTTTGGGAAAATACATTGTAATACATGGTTAGAGTATTTATACTGGAGAAAGAAAAAAAAAATCTTTCCTAAGCTGCTGGTTTGATATTTTTGTCATTCTGGCCACATTTTACCAAACCATTTGTGTTAGACTGATAATTAGTCTTCAGCTGCTAGCAGGAAATTGTTCTCTCTTCATTCCTTTCAGAAAACAGGGCAGAAAGAGGTGCACATAAAATAATTTCAGAGTTGCTCATGAAGAAATGATTCTGACTGCATGTATTTTGTGGCATCAGATTGTGCATTTGCAAACTATTTGTGAATAAACAACCCTTTCCTTGTAAGATCAAAGCTTCAGTTTGTTGATGTCTGCAGCCTTTCTACCTTGGGAATGGAGAAATGAAAGTTACTAATAGGTGTTTGTGTTTGACATCTGTATACTGTACTTTTTAGCATATCTCAAGTGTTTTAGTCTCTGCCTAATAGATCTCATTAAAGAAACAGATATCAGCCCCAAGACAGTTTGTCAAAGTTAATATGAGTCCCTGTGGACAGAATTGACAATTTGTGTGTGGCTTCACGTGACTGTCTTTTCCTGGGCTTGTTTGATCCTTTAACAATTGGGCATTAGTCACTGATTTATCTTACCATAACTCAATAGGATTGAATATTCCTGTATTATGCTGGACATTTTAGAGGATTTTCTTGTTTTGCACGTTCTCCTCAGGGCACACAGTAAATGATGTACTCGGGCTGCTCTGGGAGCACTAACAATTGATTGCTTTGCTTTAAGAGCAGCATGGGAAGGATGTTAGGATCCCGGCGCTGCGTGTCGTATTTAACTTGAGCCTTAATGAGCTCTGCCTCTCCTAGATGCTTAAGTAACCCTAAATGCTTAGCAGTGGATGGGTTAGTTTTGCAAGAGGTAAATGCTAACAGGAACTACTTTTTTTTAAGCAAAAAAAGAAAGAAAAAAGCCAACCTCTCCTTTTAAAAACTGAGCAGTTATGCAAATTGCAACTTTTCACTCCTCAGATTTTTTCTTCTTTAAGGAATGCTCATACTTAACTAGTACATACCAGCGTGGTTATAAAGTGCATCACATTTACTGATACATTATGTTTGCCTTGAAAATCTACCTATACTTTTGAATCATTCTACAGGCTGTTACCTATTGTTCCTCTGTTGCTTGTGTCATAGCTGAAGCACTTCCCTGCAACCAAGAGCTTAACTGTGAACCTGGAACGGCAGGCAGCGTATTCAGGCTTTGCATTTGGGTGCCACGTTTGCTCTGTCCTTCAGGGTCCTGGGCACTGATGCTGACTCTAGTCTTTTTTTCTGGTTAACCCTTTTTTTTTTTTTTTTCCTTTCCTTTTGTGATTTGGCAAATAAGAAAGATTTAAAATGGCTTCATGATATGGGGGGGGGGGTGGGACACGGAGAAAAGAAAACGATCTACTTTGGAATCTGTATAAATTACAAGTGTAAAATAATTTTACACTTCAAAAAGAGAAGTCAATTTAGGATGGCTCCCAACACAGGCAAGAGTTCATTTTAGTTTTGCTTCTTTAAGTAGTCAGATTTGTGTATCTGTTAATCTGAGGAGGTTGCAGAGTGATATTCCTCTAATTAGTCATGTCCAAATGCTTTGTGAGGGCAGTATGACCTATTACAAATCTAGCTTTTGAAGAAAAGAGAAATAGAATATGTATGTGTATATATCACAAGTTCTCACTGCTATTTTTCCTGACATGAAGCAGTTAGAATGATAACAGTTAGTATATTCTAGGGTTAATTTTTTGTTGTTGGTGTTGTTTTTTTTGTTTTGTTTTAGCAGGGTAGCAAGAAAATTAATTCCTATCATTGTCATTTGCTGAGCCCTGTAGAATTTTATGACTGCACATTGTAGTATTATGGACACTCATGAGACTCCTGACTGGTTATATCTTATTAAACAATTTTGAAATCATTAATTTTTAATTGGCCTGCTTGGGGTTTTTTATGGTTTTAATTGTGTGTCTGTGTCTAAATGTTGGATTCTTTTCAATTACAAAAAAAAAAAAAGAGAGAAAAAAATCGTATCTAACCATATATGTTGTAAGGTATTTCTGTATGAAATGCTTTCAGCAATTCAGTAACTGGGAATCCTAATAAAAAATAATAAAAAGAATGATATGATGTCAAAGATGTGAACTGGTCTTTTCTTGATTGAAAGTTCTAATTAAGTGAATCGAGGAAAATTAACTGAAATTAGCTGTCAGAAAGTCACATTTAAATGAGTGATGATCCAGCGTGGCAGTAAACATTTAAATGATATAAATTGCCATTTAAGTGTATGGTTTAATGTTTGTCATGCATTAATATGACATGAGACTGCAGTGACAATCAAGCAGCTTGCTCTAATTTGAACATATTTAGGGCTTTTGTCTGGAGTGCACCACACAAATTAAGACAATTGCTGGGTTTATGTGTCAATGTAAATGTTTTCAGGCATCGCTTAATGAAACAAACCCATCATTTTTGTGTGCAAATTGCAGAGTGATTTCCGTGGTTTTCAGAATAATTTTCACTTCCTCTGCCCAAAATTAGGAATTTCCTCTGCAAAGAAATTGTCATTCCTTTCATTGGATGAAGAGAACATCAGGCTGTGTTCACCCTGTTTCATTTGCTCAGTGCAGTGAGAAATAGAGTGAATTGTTTCTGTAAACAGAGAGAGCAAATCCTGCTAGTGATTTGATCTAGATGAATTAACTCTTTAGATGACAATGATTTTGAAGTCATCTTTTGATGTATGTGTGCTGTATCTGATAGCATTGTGGAGAGAGTCATCATTGTTTGGATGCTTTTGTCTTGGGGTTTGGGTTGTAACTGGGTAACGCTTTCAGCAGAGTGGCCTAATAGTTCAGCATAGTATTATTTCTGGCTAGGTTTGTAGAAGAGGTGTGTACAAGAAATGCTTGAAAGTAATAGCAAGTTGATATTCCAGCATGTTAAATCCTTTGTACCCTAACATCTCTAGTTAGTTCAGTTTCCCCAGTCTTCTCTCTGACTGTCAGAATCAGATGATCATGCTGTTATTATTCACTGGGGACATCACACAGAAAAGACAATTTCATGTTGAGAGTTGATAAGAACATAGCCTGGATGGCCATAAATGCTTGCCACTTACTGCTTTTTTTTTGGAATTACTCCTACTGTTACAGTTTAAAAAGCAAGGTCTTCTGCTCAGTGGGGAGTAGGGCATAAAGACTGCTATCTATCACAGGGTGCACCTTGTTCTTTGGGTAGAATGTCTAATATCCTGTTATTAATTAGACTGGCTAAGATAATTTCATAGCTATTCAAAGAATGCTTCTAAATGGTTGTCTGGCAAACTCAAGTTTATATATTCTTTGTGTGTGTTCTTTTACAGGCCTTAGAAAGTGAGTTTGTTTCCTGCCAGCTTCACCAGTGGATTGATCTGATTTTTGGCTACAAACAGCAAGGACCAGAGGCTGTGAGGTCCCTGAATGTGTTTTACTACTTGACTTATGAAGGAGCTGTGAATTTAAGTTCAATAACAGATCCTGTATTGAGAGAGGTGAGTTTGTACTTTAAGTATGGGAAAGGAAGAGCTTTGTTGACCACTGCAGTGTTGAAAGTGTCAAGACTTCAGCTTGTTCAAAGCCACTGGGAAATGTTCAAATCTTTGTGTTCCCTTGTGGTTTGTTTACAGGCCAGTCAAATGCAAGGTGCCTGAACCAGTCATCACAGGGTGGAAAATTAACAGAACAAGCATACAAGTTGTTCTTAAAATTTACTCCCCTAGATGCAGCACAAACTGGATTGCAATGTAAACATAAACATTCAAGTTGCTGAAGGCAGTCATTTTGTTCCCTAGTACTGGATCTCAATGGCAGAAGACAGTGAGCAACCTTGCTTTGGCTTGCACTTTTGAATTTGATAGATGTAACAATTCCCTTTTCATGCAGGTTTGTATATGTAGTACTCCCCAAACACCACAGTTGTGGAGCTTCCAGTGTTTTTGGTTTCATTTGCTATCAAATTAATAATAGCTTCTCCTGTATTTTTCATGTGGAAGAGTCAATAAGCATTGGAAAGATCAGTAGTATCAAAACAAGACATTTCTGCTTATAAGTATTAGGTTTGAGGTTCACTCAAGAATTCTAGGCTAATCCTAATTGAATTATTTGAAGTATTTATTTATTGCTTATTGAAAGAAGGTCTGAGAAGCAAGCAATTATTATTTTAAGTAATACCATTTGCTTTACATATTGGCCATCTGACTGTCTGGGGCAACTTGACAGCCTCTGAAATCTTAGATCCTAGGAAAAAGATTCTTTACTCAGGAGAGTGGTGAGGCACTGGAACAGGTTACCCAGAGAAGTTGTGGCTGCCCCATCCCTGGCTGTGTTCAAAGCTGGGTTGGATGTGGCTCTGGGCAGCCTGGTCTGGTAGGTGGCAGACCTGCCCATGACAGGGGGTTGGAGCTAGATGATCTTGGAGCTCCCTTCCAACCCAAACCATTCTATGAATTCTATGACACTAGTAATTGAATCTAATCAGTATAGTAGTCTGCCACACACACATTTTATAGAGTTTTTAGTTTCTCTAGAGCAGTTCTATTATCAGCTGAACTGTGATCTGTTCTACTCATGGGGTAGCCTGAAAAGCAGTAATCTAAGAGCAGGCAAGTCACAAGTCTATCTGGAGTGTGGATCATCTCACCTAGAGACATTCACTTTGTACTTCTCTAAATATATTGATATCTTTTGTTACCAAATCTTCTGAATTTGTCATGTTTTTATTGTGCTGTAGTGATTCTTGGTTTTGAGTTGTTCTACGCTGCCTGAGCTGAGCAGTGTATACAGATGAGAAGAGGAGAGGGAGAACAGCAGTGTTGTTGAGTTCACAATCATTGAGTAGCTTAGCAGTAGCAGAATTTCAGAACACTACTGATGGTGTCAAAAATAGATGCTGATGAATGCAGGCAGCAGAATGAATGGGGTCCTGCAGCACTTTCCTTCTGAGTTAGCTGAAGATTGTGCCCATGGAATAGTTTTATTTATTATTTTCAAGCAGGTCAGTAAGAAGATTTCCTGCTTAGTTAGGTGTCCCTTGCTATTTGCTTGTATGTTGTCAAGCATCTTTTTGTTGTGTGTAAATGTGCATTTGAAGCAGTACATATGATGAGCTCTGATATGGTATTGACAGGGCAGAGATGTAATGACTATCCTCACCAATGGTGAGTTACTCTCTTTTTTCCTTAAGAGAAGAAAGTGATAAAAAAATCTCTGTGTGTATATCTATGTGCATAGTCATTCTATTATATCTATGTGCTAAATGAATTTATCATGCACCTTTGACAGCCTCACCTTCTTCCTGCTTACTAATGCATCTCCCTGAGGACCTGTGCTAACATTCTGTACTGCCAAGCAGCTTCAATCAGCATTTATTTTTCTCCTTCAGTCAGCTTGCCAGAAAATATGACTTCTTTTCTCCACCAGATTCCCAGTTAGAGGCCAAATGAGCTTCTGATCTAGACAATTAATGGTACTTTTAGGCAGGCATGACACCTCAGATTTAGTATCTGTTTATTAGGCTACTATTAAACCAGAAATTTTACTCTGGATTTCTTGGTTTAAAAAAGGGTGCTTCTGGCTTTCTCCTCTCGATAAGGTTTAGGGTTTGGCTCTTTGAATCTTGACAGTTGTAGCACAAAATACATTTCTATTTGGAAACCCAAACAAAGGAGAAGCTTTTGTATGCTCTGAGAGTTGCTAGTTGCTGGGGCTCTTAGGTGTCCTATGGAAATAATTGTAGGTGCTTAAACCATGGCAGTTCCTCCACATAGAGATGGTCTTGTGGTCAGCCTGGACCACAGCAGTCATGAGAAAGCCATGATGCATGTGTTTCTGAAGTCTCTTCACAGACATGTGCGTGGATATTGGTGACCTGACTCATCAGGAAAGGCCACACACAGAACCACAGTGGAAGGAACTGAGGAGTGGAGTAGTTTAGGTTAATGCAGAATTTCCTTAGGTCTCCTAAATGGCTCCAACTGGCACCTTTATTTTTATAGGCAGTCAGGTTATATATATTACAAGAAGGAAGCACTCGTCTAGGAAGGAAAACTACTTGATTAAAACCATATTCCACCTTTCTTTCTTTCTTTTTTTTTTTTCTCAACTGAAAGTGTAGAACTTTTACATCTTCTCATACTGCTGTGAACAATTTTTTCCTGCCATTCTTTCTGCCGATGGGAATAAAGGAAGCAAAGTATTTTGAAAGGATCTGACTGCTATAATAGAAAATCTTAAACTCAAATGCAAACCATAGGCCACATGCTACCTTTTGGCAGATAAACCCTGGGGAGTGCAAAGTTTGCATAATTCAAAGGCAAATCTCAGGGGGAGGGGAGTAGATCAAGAGAGAGTCGCAGCCAGTGGGGGAAGGGAGCTGCAACCAGGAGAAGCAAGAAGCAGTCTATCTGCTGGCATCTCTGTGCACTTCAGGTCCCTGCAGAGACCATTCCTTCATCCTCTTCTTTCTTCCTTGAGCCATTTTAGCAGCATTGACATTGACTCTGATCCTTGCAATTGTGTGTCTTGCTAGAGGAGGTTACAACTGCAGAGGGAAGTTGCTGTTCAGTTGACAAGCAGTAAATATCCCACCTCCTTCTGGTGGGCAATCCAGTATTTGCCAGAAGAGCTATGCTGTGTGACCACCTTCTGTTGGCTTGTTCTTCAACACCATGTTTAGATCTGTGGAACTCCCAATATCTCAAGATCAGCTATGGAAAGGCTTTTTTTGTTGCCTGTCTGGAAGAGGCGAAGAGACACAGTAACGTAGATAAATGTCATCCAGCCATTCTGGAGAGAATTCCCAGCACCTTCTTATCACAAATTCTCTTCTCTTTTTGTGATGGCTGTCCAAGAATGGGGGGGGGAAGGGGGAAAGGTAGTAGAATTAGATCAGAGCCATTAGATCTGAGCCATTGAGACAAGCAACTGATTAAGAGGTGAAGCACAATCCATAGAAAATAATTTGTATCTTGGACTGATTTGTGGATGTTCCATTAGTGTCTTAGTCAGAAGAACAGAAATTTCTGTTGTCTGGTGTAGTGTAACAAGGGATGAACATGAATCCAGGCTGCACTCAAGAGATCCAAATTAAAAGTCCATCTTTCCAAAATCCTACTTGGAGAATATGTTACTGATTTGCTACAGGAGCCCCTGAACCTCAAGAAGCCTAGTGAATTTTGGACTATGCTGGTCAGAAAAGACCTAACCATGTATTTTCAAATAATTTGTAGGCAGTAATTAAGGCAGACTCTTGAGTTTAACATTAGCAGTAATAGTTTGGAAAAGATGAGAATGAATCTCATCCAATTAACACCTCAGATGCTTTCCTTAAGTATTTTGTTCTTAGCCTTAGACAGCTCAGTTGTTTTATACTTTCTTTGAAGAGAAGGTGCCTTTTTGTTACACCAAGGTAGTCTGGTTAACATTAGGAAGCACAACTTTCTCCATTCCATCAGCACCTTTCTTGCTGCTGCTGCTATTTTATTTCCATCTGATTTTCTAGAACCTTGAAGAATCAGCTTGGACATAGCATTTGGTATGTTATTTGAATGTGCCACTTCTGATTATAGAAAGAGAGGAAATAATTCTTTCATTTTCAGTTTGAAGGCATATGGGATAAATTATTTTATGGATAATAGCTTTTCAAAGATGCCTGAGATTCATATCTTGGGGGTAAGTTTTATGCATCTTAGATCTATCTCTTAGGAGTCTGATTTTACTTTTAAATATTTAGAGTTTGAGAGACTTCTGTGCTTTCCAGAAGAAGTTACAAGGATGTTTAGTTTACGTGACCCCAGTTTCATGACGGCAGTAGCAGATCTGATATGTTATCCCAGAGAAAGCGTTTTTGGCCTCTCTTGTAGCTGTGTTCATGGTGGGAGTTAATAGCATATTTCAGCTCTAACTCAGCTGGAGCACTCTGACAGCAGTGAATCTTTCACAAAGTATAAACACAATTTGTATTTATAGCATAGTTAACATTTACTAAATAGTTGGGAAAATGAGCAGTCTGTTTTTAGCAGGTTGGGCAACAGCCTTTGTTGTGGCTGCAGTGAGGTTTAAAAAGTAGGATGAAGTGACTGTAAAATACTGTCCCAGAGCAGTAAATTTAGAGGTGCTGAATTCAGTACATGACAGATTCAGGCAGGCAAAATTCAGAATACTGTAGAAACAATCTTTGAATGTCTCTGGCCAGAAGTGTGCTGCACAGATGGCATGCTTGAGTTTGTACTGTGTGGAAAGGCAAATGCTAAGAATGGGTTTAGTTTTAATTGGAAATCTATCTTGAAATACCATTATATGGAGCTAGAATTGAGGAGGGTGTATTTAAAGGAAGCATACCTAAGGAGAGGTGTTCTTGTCAACTGCAACTAAACCTGTGCCCTGGTCTTTTGCAGTGAGGGGTTGTGTAGCAAAGCTGTTGGTGGGCAGGTACCAGTACTGCATGCAGTCAGCTTGCCTGGGCATCAGGACTCTCCCATTGGGTATTTTCCTCTGATAAAAGGAGCATTAAAGTAACAGCAGCCCCGTTCCTGCCTCCACTTTGTGTCCTTTCCTTCTTACATCTCTGCTCACGCTGTGGCCTGTCTATGCTGTTGGAGTAAACAGGCAAAGTGAGCATAACCAAGTGTTTGCTGTGCTATCTGGGAGGTGTGGCCCTTCTTTGATTCCATTCAGCCCAGAGTTTGACATGACAAATGGGGGTTTGTTGCCCTTTGTCTTAACTTATGTATATTACAGAGCTGAGAAACAGACGTAAAAGTGTTCAGCTAGATTTCAATCCAGAAAAATATTTGACCTGTGTGTTCTCTTGTCCTTTTTTCCAGAATAGCTGCTAATTTTATCTGTTGCTTCTGCTTCACTCTTTAGCAGGAAAAAGGAGGGATATTTTAGGTATGTTTAAATTAAAAGCTGGACCCAGATGCCTCATGTATAAGAAAGAAGAAAGTAAGAATTAATCAGCTGCTTTGGCTGGAGGTAGTAAAGCTTTTTGGAAGGAGGCAACTCATGTAAATTAGCTCTTCAGCTCTTGAGTGCTTTTTTTTTTTTTTCCTCAGCCCCAGATTGAAATTCAAAGGGTAGAAATTTTCAGCACAGTCAGTTCCCTCACCTCTTCTTGCTTGATCTGTCTTGTGGATCTCTCAGAGCCTGAGAAGCCTTGAGACCCCTCCTGGGCTCTTTACATTTTCATTCGTGCCTGGCTGGTCAGCCTTAGCTGACATATTTGTTGGCTAGCATTAAATAAGACAGTGTATGATAACTGTAGCTACTATACACTGGTGTATCTCATTCTTTCCACATAAGGAAGAGAAAACAAAATAAAGAGTGAAAAAATGGAAATACTTTCTATTCCAAAAAGTTATTTTTGAAGGATTATGAACATTATTTCGTGTTTACCTTTTGATTACTGAGTCATTTGTCCTTGAAACAAAGATGATTATTTGCAGGCTTTTTATGCAGTGCAAACAATATTGACTTGCACATTCATTTGGAAACTAGAAGTTGTTCTTTGGGGTGTATTATAGTAGTTATTAGTTGTATCTTAACAATAGCTGATTCTTGAGTGAGAAGGCTTGTGGAAAAGTGATCACACAAGTCAGTTTAAAGGTTACTAAATATTCAGTTTTTAAATGGGTGCATTGACCTTCAGGTTGAAATGCTTTGTTGTAGTGAAGCTTTTTTTTGTTTAGTAAATAGAGGTGGCATCAAAGGTGAAAGAAATTCCATGGAATGCTAACAGTTTGGGACAGGTTGCTGTTTTCCAGAGGAAAAAGTTTTGTGTCAGAAAATTTGGAGTCAGCTGAGTAGTAGCAATTAGGCTGTTTAAAGATCGTATTTAACTGTGTAGAGAAGTGAATGAGTAATGCCAGGAATTGGTGCTGTTTCAAGAAATTGCATGTGGCAATTCTGTGTGATAATTATGAATTTTAAATGAAAGCAATGAGTTGCTCTCTTGAAATCTTCAGCTGCCATAGAGACATGAGGCAGTTTTGGGTTTGGTACTCAAATAAAATGCAGACTGTTACATTTTTAAAACCAAGCCCTAGAGCTGCTTTGGGTTTTGCTTGAACTGAATCCAGTTTTATTTGCAGGTCTTTAAATTCATCTTAACTTTCTTTTTAGACTCTTTTCCCCTTTTATTTTGTCAGTCTCTTTGAAGTACCACCAGACCTGTTTTTTTAGTTCTAGGGTTTTTTTATCTGCTTCTATCCAGTAGCCAAAGATTTAGGTGTTTTGAATGAGCACATCAGTGCTTCAGACAGAGATACTGTTTGAAATTATCCATGAACCCAGTGCCTCTGAACATTATTGAGTGACATTTGTTTCTGTTGGTTGTGTCTGCTCTGACTAACTGGTTTCTCTCAGATTGGCAGCTGGGATTACGCTGCAGTAGACGGACAGCTGGGTGAGCTGGAGATTGCAGCCAGGCAGTGCTATGCCTCTGTTTAATATGCCTGGAATGTATATATTCAGATTGGAGCAACTTGGATGGCCCTGAGGGGGCTCTATTTGTATTCTCACAAACTGTGATTACTTCCTGTTCTCCTTTAATGACCACCGTGTAATTGTCCTGCTGGTTGGGCTGGCAAAGAGGCTTCGTTTTTCTTTACTCTCACAGAGAATTTCTTAATGAAATGTAAGAGCTGGGCTAGGCTTTTTGTTTTTAAAGGTATCCAGCACTGTGCTCCTTTCTACACAGTTGTGTGTTGCAAACAGGAAAAAAGTATTGCTCAGATATTGAATCTCAAATAGCTTTGATCAAAAAATATCCTGTGTAGGGTAGAACACCCCCCCGCCCCCCCTTACCCTCTGGGGTTCTGTAGTGGTTTGGATTTAATAAATAACAAGTTGTTAGACTGGTAATCAACTTCCAAACAGACAACTGTGGTATTTTGAGCAGGCAGAAGGAAATGAAATTAGGGGAGGAAAAAAAGAAAAGAAAACAAAAGATATGTTTCTTACAAGGAATCAAGAAAGAAACCCAGCAACCCTCTACTTCATTCATCTTTGGTGGCTTTCATTTCTTCATTTCTGTGTCATTTTCTTGTCTAGTGAAGCATGCTCAGGTTTGTTAAAATCTACCCCTAATGCACTGCAGCAAACAAGGATTGTGCACTTTCCCTTCACACCAACTTGCTAGTGGACTCTAAAAGTGTCCCTTCTGCAAGTTGGTGGCAGTGTTTCTGCCCAGGCTCCAGCTCTGAAGCCATAAACCTGTGTTACTGGACTTGAAGTAGTAACTGCATTAGTGGGCTGCAAGAGGCATCTGCTTGGTTGACAGAGGGTGTATCACAAACATTTTGCAGGCAGGTTTAATGAGACCTGGAGAACAATAGGTAACTCTTGGTCTTGTAGTATCTTTTCTTTAGCCTTTCTTTTTTAACTTGCTCCCTCCCATCCCCTTAGGTTGCTAAGCTAGTGCAGGCAATTTTCTTTAAAGCAGTACATTCAGTGAATAGTGCAATGATAAAAATTGAAGTGATTCAATATAGAAGAGTTTATTTGTGGAGCTGAAAGAAGAGAAAGATTTTTTCTGGTTTGGTCTGAAGAAATTAGGCTGCTTGTTTTGTTTTGAAAGCAGCAAATGGGAGTGTATGAATCTCTGATACTAACATCAGAGCAGCATATTTTTTCCCTGCATCAAGTGTAGAGCAGTATCCCCAGGGCAGGTGTACAGTCAGCAAGCATAGACATTGCCTGTTTCAGAAAAGCATTTTGCCCTTTTTTTCACACCCTTGACCTTACAGGGGTTGTTATGAAACAAGGGGAGATGGTATTACAAAGAACTTCTATAATCTTTAGCCCGTTTTCAGCAGTTTTGTCTAATTGTTATGAATTGTGCTTGTTTTCTGGCAAGTTTTATCTGGCTCTCTGTAGTCTGTGAGGAATTTAACTGAGAAATCTGTAAGTCACTATCTGGTCAGAAGAGATTTTCTGATCACTTGCTATCAGCACTTGATTTTAATCCCCATCCCCTGGGAATGGCTGCTAAGCCATTCAGCTTCCCTGTCTGATTGGGAAACCTGTCAAAGATTCTGTGTTCTCTGGTGCTGGAAAGCAACATCTGGGTGGAAGGAAAAGGAAAGCAAGTAATCATAATTGCATCTTGCTGAAGCTAGTGGAAATCACTGAGGAACATGTGTGTAAACCTTTTTGAATATTGCAAAGTGAGGTAGGAATGGCAGGGAGCCAAAGTAATTATTTTTTTGCAGAGGCTGTTATTTTCTGGACATAAAGAGCAGGTAGGAGGATGAAGGAAGAACCCAAAACATTTTCTGTCCTGAACACATTACAGTCCCTGATCCTATTTCACCTGGGCCTTCAGCTCTTTGGTAGTTAAATCTTACAGATTTGAGAAGTACCTGGAGGTCCTTTGGTGTGGATCTGTAAAGTCACTCTGACTGAAAGCAGCCCCTTTGTAGGCAGGGATGAGGCTGTAGCTTGTCTCAGACCCAGGCACGTGTTTAAACATGGGTATGCTGTGCCCTTAGCCTCTTCAGACAGTTAGGTGTTTGGTGTCTGAGTAGGCATGATGAAAGCAGCTCTGAGACTCTTAAGGGTCTTTAAATCTAGAGTTAAATGGTGTATGTCTTGCCTTTCAACTATATAGGCCTTCATTTCAGGATTGGAGTTCAAAACTGGAGACTGTTTCATTCTTTCTCTGTGACACTCACTGCAGTTCCCCTCCACCCTCCCTCCCTCATATTTAATTTTATAGTTCTTTCAGACATAAACATGAAAAAAAAGCAATTTTGACTTAGTTTCTGAGTGTTGCTGCAAAGAAAAGTAACAAACATCTGTTTTTACCTTAACTGCATCCATATGTTCAACCTCCCCATCGCCCTCCTTCCCCACAAATTTACAGCCCTATTTGGTGGGTACTGCAGACTGTTGAATTAACTTTCTTCACAGTTAGAGTAGAGACTGAAAAGAGCTCTGCTAAGCAGTGACCAAAAACTGCATTCTACTTAAGCCAAGTGTTCCAAGTTTTTCCACTCTTCCTCTTTGAATTGACTTCCCTATTGCCCTTCTCCCCTTCCCACTCCCTGAGAAAAGAGGAGGTGATCCAGGAGACTTTTCTTTTTAGGGACAGTTTATTGTGGTCATCAGGAGAGATGGGGATTTGTGAAATTTGCTGTTGGCTTTTGTTGTTACAAATTGATCAACCTTCAGAATACCATGTTTATCACAGAAATATGTGGTCTGAGGTGCATACTGTGTGGATTATTGTAAAGGGTTAGTTACCTTGTTTCATTTTATTACTTCTTGTTGGCGCATCTGGAACAGTTCTGGCCTTACCAAAGTTTTGTGTTTGTGGAGGATTAACAGGAAGAAGGCTGTTTTACTGAGATACTTGAGAAGCAGTGAAACAAAACATTGACTGTTATTATCTTTTACTTTGGGGTATGCAGCATGCTTTCAGAGGGAAGAGTTTGTGAAACTGAAGATTTTCTTTTAAAGAAAGATTATTTTTCTTTTCCAGTTCTATAGTAGTGCCTTCAGTAGATGTGAAACTAGTGCAGATTTCCAGTTCTAGAGTGGTGCCTTTAATAGATGTGAAACTAGTGCAGATTTTCAGTTCTGTAGTAGTGCCTTTAATAGATGTGAAACTAGTGCAGACTTCCCAGAGATCTCTACCAATCATAATCTAAATGGCTGTAAGCTCCAGAGGGATCCTGCAGTGTGAGAACGCAGCCCTTGCTCTGCCCCTGGAAGAAGCTGGCTGTCTCTTAGTAACACTGACTAATTCTAGTAATACATTTTCCAAGAAAATAAAGTTAGAAGCTGGGCTATAATTTATTAGAAAGTGAGTTGATGGCTTTTGAACTGATGGTTGTTTTACTGTATATTCTCAGGTAACTGGTAGGTTGTTTTCTTCAAAGGAGATATTAATTATCTCTCTGAGGACAAGATTCCCTGCTCCTAGCTGATTTTCTTTGACAGGTTGAACAAAAGTCTGACTGACATCTGGTGGCTAAAATGCCCTGAAGTTCTCTTTCTGTTCTTATGTTAATTGGGAGAGTGGGGATTGATTCTAGCTCCACTATCACATGTTTCTGCTGACAGAGGGAGGTCATCTTGCATCCTTCTGTATGTGATCCTGCTGACTGAGACATCATCAGAACATGGAGTTGACATCTGGATTGGCTTAGAACACAGTTGGGAAAAGGAAGGGATCATTAGGACACTCTCTTGGTTGTGATTAAGAAATGTTGAAGCTAAATAAAGAAATCTTTCCTTTTTTATTGGTAATTAAAAGGAATGCAGAAGGTTTTTATGCTGAAGTCTAGCCACTGTGTCTAGACATAACTGCCCAAGTGTTGTTGCCTTTACTCAACAGGTTTTCAAATTTCCTTTGGATCTCTGAAGAGGTCATAAAAAAGAGGACACAGAGATAGGAGTACCTGTGCCTTTAGTCTATGGACAGGTCTGCTGGTTTATGAGACCTTGTTACCTGTGGTAGGACATGATTTTTCCTAGTTCTGTTGGCTAAAAGGGAAGGCTTATAATCCTGGAATTGTAGGCTCTCATATTTTGGGTTTTTTTTTTGTGGAAGGACCAGATGGAACTTAATAAGTCTAAAAGACTTATTTCTACCAGAACTGTAAATCCCAAACTCAAGCTAGATGTAGAAACTGCCTGTTACAGACTGAAACTGGAGACTTTGTGCTCCTCTAAGGCAGGCTGTGGCAAAATCATTGTCCCCTTGGTCAGAAGTTTCACCAGTTCTGTCAGAACACTATGGGGAAACAGGCAGTGACTATCTGTTTGTGGGCTGAGTACAGTATTTTGTACTCAAGGGGATGATCTCTGATGGTCTTACTGAGCTTTTGGTCTTTCACAGACCTGCTATTGCTGTTCCTCAGAAAGGGCTCATTAAATCACAGTGTTTGTATGTCACATTGCAGCCAGCAATAAATAACTTACTTCTTCACCTGTTCTTTGAAGATGAAGGAGCTTCCCAGTGTGGGCAGGAGTGTTAGAATCTGTCCATAGAGTAATTGCAACTCCTTTTCTGGTGAGCTTGGATGTCTCAAAAGCCCTGTCTAATTCAGTAAGGTCAAGTGCTGTGGATGGCATGCTTCCTAGCAGAGGATGATGATGTTTGATGATGTTTCATCATCTTAAGGCCTCAGGTGCATTCTACTTTTGGTTTTGTTAGTTCTGTAACAGGAGAACATTGTGTGTCTTAGTCTTTATTATTATCTAAAAATTGTTTTTCAGAATAGCATCACTGTAAGTATTATTCCATTGTCTCAAAACTTTTAAAGGGTGGCTAAAATAGAATAGGAAATAGAAGTGTAAAGAGCCTCAAGGTATGTTGAACTACAAGGAAGAGAGAAAATGATAGTGTTCTCATAGTGAAAAAGTGGCCAGGGGTTTTGTTTTTAGCATTCAAGCACCCCACTGAAATCACTTTTTTTGAAGGGCCTGATTTTCAGAACTTCTTTTGAAAGTAGGACTTGCTAATGCCTCACCTTAGGCTCCTTGGCATCACTAGACACTTCTAGGAACATAGGACTCCATGCATCATGCAAGAGAGAAACAAAAGTACTGGCCCACATGCATCCTGTTACCCCACAGCAAATGCCAGGTTATTTTACTTAATTTAGTCACAAGGGAAGAGATTTGATCTAAACTGGATGATTTAAGATTCTCAGTTGTATTGGCCTGTTTCTGTGGATAGTACAGGGGCCTGGCTGGTAAGAAATAAGATCATAGAATGGCCCAGGTTTGAAGGGACCTTAGAGATCATCTAGTTCCAACCCTTCTGCCATGGGCAGGGATGCCACACACTAGACCAGATTGTCCAGGGCCACTCCAACCTGGCCTTGAACACTGCCAGGGATGGGGCATCCAAGATGTAGGCAAGAGGTAGTAGTTCACACATACCAGAACCATTGTTATTAAGAAATGACTCCACTAGAGATGGTATTTTCATGTATGCCCTGAGAAGAGAGTCATAAAGCATGTCACTGAAGTTACAGAGAAACTTCTTTAAAAGCAAATATCTTCATGTTCTCCTTTAGCTGCATTTAATATTGTCTTGTTGTCAGTAGTTTAGTGCATCCTAAAGTTTTTTGCTCTTTTTGAAGAAAAATGGAAGTAGAATAATCTTGGTGTGGCTGTGGAACCACACTGAGGTCTAAGCAGCAAGTGGAGTGCTCTTGGTAGAACCTCCTTAGAAATGAACTTCTGAGTTATGATGCAAACAGGATGAACCAGTGTTAGAAAGGAAAAACTGAGCCAATAAAAAGGGTTTCTGATTATAATGGCTTGTTTCTGTTTAATATCATGGAGCAGGATGAGGTTTTGCAGAGTTTCTCATGGAAATAGCATCCACAGTACTCAAATGATGACCTCATTCTTAGTACCAGTGCCAAGCACTTAGCCCCACAGTGAACACACGGGGTTGATTTTCAACATGAAACAAGCCAGAAGTGTGGAATGACATTTTCAGGTGACAGTTATGTTTCTATTGCCTGTAATTAGCACCTCTTAACATGCAAACCTGCCTGTGCCTTTTGCAGGCTGTTGAAGCTCAAATCCGAAGTTTTGGACAGACTCCTTCCCAACTGCTCATAGAACCACATCCTCCAAGAAGTTCTGCCATGCAGGTGGTAAGTACCTCATTAACTCTTTGTGACCTGCCATTTTCTTCCCTTCCTTTGCTGTCTTAAAAGTTACAGAACTGGCCCTTTTGCTTTGCTTTTATGTGGTGGTGGAATTGTGTGATTAAAAACAGTAGATGAGGTAGGATTTGGTAGGACTGGGAGTGGAGGCAGTGCTTAACTGTTGGTTTAGTTCTTGCTGGAAGGATTGGATTGATTTCTAGTACAGATCTTTTTTTGTCAGTGTAATCTTAAGAACACTTCATCAGTTGATTTTGTTAATACCATACCTGTACAGGTGAGAGACAATCATCATGGAGACAATTTAGTTAATCTTTGGCAGATTCCCCAGGAAGCATGGATTTAAGAGGTGGAACTTCCTTGTCTTTTCCCCCAGGCATAGCTTTTCCCCTAAAACCAGGATTACTAGGAATTCATGAGCTGAAACTTACAGAGCAAAGAATGTGACTAAATGTGTTTTGCAGTAAAGCTAGGGTGATAAAATCCAGGCAGCAAGCATTAACATGCTTTCCCTTTTACCTCTCCTTGTGTCTAATATAGTTTTGTTATACAAACTATTGTTTCATTACTGATCGCTTTCCATATCATGTTGTGTGTAGGCCTGGTGTTCTCCTAGATCCAGAACTAAGTGTGTCCAGTGATAGTCTGACAAGTGGAGCAAAAGGTCTGCTAATTCACAAGTTTTTCAGAGGTTACATTCCCTTATTGTTAAGATGGACATTTTGACACTGACAAAACAAAAAGACATTTTCTTTTTGCATGTTCTGTAAGGCTATGTCCTGCTCAAGCAGACTAAAGTTATTAGATTCAAACCATACCTGAAGTACAAATGGTTTTAGGAAGATTACACAAAAATCTGAAGTGTTTCTGAAGTAGCTTACAAACCTTGTGCTGTAGGAGTCCAAACAGTCTGAACTGTTGTCAAATTGAGCTACCAGCCTTTCTCAGATCTGTCACATGTTGTACACGAGATTTGCTCAGCTGACTGTTCCCCCCCATCCTCCCTACCCTTCCTGCAGCTACCCTTTGACAGCTGAGCTGTAGGCATGCCCTGGGATTCCCATGTACTGCATGGCTGGAGCTGATGGTGCTGGTTTGAGATCTGCTGGCCCAATGCACCTCCCATGCAATGTCCCAGGGCTGCAGACTCCTGCAGTGGCTTGTGTGTGCAGCCCTTGGGGCTCTCTCTTTCTCTCTTAAAAGGGATGTTGGGGAGCACAAGTGCCATATGTGTGTCTGTCTGTCATGGTGCCATGCACTAGGCACTTGTCCTAATTTAGAGTGATTTGTTTCAGGAAGAGGAGGAACTTGAGAAGTTGATTGTTGACATGTTTGTCATACCCATTGTTACATCAATACATTTGATGCCAGGAAGCACTTTTGTGTGGTTTTATCATATTTTTCATGAGACTGAGTTAGTAGAGATTTAGCATGTTATGGGAAAAGTTAAATTCTGTGCTGTTAGCTGTTTCAAACTCCTGTGGGGTGTGTTTTTTTGTGACAGTGGAAACCCCTTCTCCACTTGCTTTGGCCAGCTGTGTGGTTATTAATACATGATTTCATAATAGCACTATATTAAGTGGTTTTACAAGTAGCATTCCTGGAAGTGAAAGACAGCAAGGATGTTTTTTTCCTGTCACAACTGTGAATTATTTCTAGTGGTATTATTTACTGAGCTCCCTGGTTTTTTGTGTGTGTGTGTGTGTGTGTGTGTGTGTATGCATGAACAGAGCTGGCTGAAAGCTACCACGTGCTGTGTTAAGTGCAGGAGCCATAATATACACCAGGTGTAGTAATTAGCAGTCACACGAAGGCAGCCTATTTGTCTGGGTTTGCTGCTGTTGCTGTATCCCCTGGTGTTTTCAACCATCAGATAGCTGGATTTAATTGAGGCCACATCAGATGAGGCATTACTGACACCTTTAATTGAATGAGCATCCAGGGAGGATTAACTCATAATATTGATTGGCTTTTAGCCACTTGCTCAGAAGGGTGTCTGGGTGGCTTATTAGTTGCTTTTATTTACACCTTTATGCAAAGACTGTAAATAGGAATTCATGGACCAATATGTTTTTCTAAGTACTCTTAATAACTTTTTAAAAAGGAGTGATAATAAAAATGCAAATGTGTTTAATTTTTTTATTAGTTCTGTATAAATATACATTAAATGTATGCACTTACATACACATATATGTAATGAAATACTGCAGGTGGAAAAGAGCCAAGAACACTTCATTAGTGTTCTAATTCAGTTATTAGAAAATTACAAATCCTAGAGCAATATGGCTACTGATGACTAGGATGGGTGTATTTCTGCATCTCAGTGGAGTTCTCTCTTTTAGGGACACCAGACAAACCTATTAGGCTTTTTAAGTTTGATATTTGGATCTAAGGTCCTCAGTATTTTCTTCCAACATTTGAAATATTATTAGAGAGCTTAGTTATTAAACTTTTAAACTTATTAAATTAAAACCCTAAAACCTAAAAGTATGTTGAAAATGAGAGTCTGGATTCATTCCCTCCCTTTTAGTATTTCTGGAAACAATGCAGGATAGCATCTGTAATCACATCCACTTTATATTCTTTACAACTGCATTTAATTATGTTTGTCCTTTGAAACACATTTGCAGTGAGGTCTTCTACTTTGCATTCATAAATCTTATTTTTGTACACCAGAAATATATACAGAACATATATCTAGTGTATGTGTGTATCTGTTTATTTTAATGTGCTTTCATGTTCTCATCTGGCTTGTGAAGAATTGCAGTCTGCCAGTTTAATGCAACTTGAGACAGTCTCTGGGAGCAGGAATTTCTTTTGCTCACTTGGGTTTTTTTTCCCCTTCCCTCCTAGTTTGGCACTGCTTTCCCTGACATGCTATCTCTGCAGATACCAAGGAGAATTCTTTTGGCAGAGATAGGTGTTTGGAAACTGCTCATTTAGTCTGCTCTGATCTCTAGCAAAGCTGGTCTATAGACACCCTGTGCTCAACAAGGCCCTCAGATTAATAGTGTACATGAAGGTTTTGCTGCCTAAAGTGGCTGTTTCCTCTGCTCTTTGCATTTGCTTTTCACTGCAGCTGCTATTGGATCTCGTGGGTTTTAATCCAATCTTCCTTCTCTTGTCCTGTCTTCTCCTCCCCATGTTTTCTTTTCCCATGTATTTGGGTTCTTGTTGTGTGCACTCAATAGTATCTCCTCCTGCAGAGTCCCTTGATGTTCACAGACCAAGCTCAACAGGATGTTATCATGGTTCTAAAGTTCCCATCCAACTCTCCTGTCGCCCACGTAGCAGCCAACACCCAACCTGGTCTGGCCAACCCTGCTGTGATCACAGTTACTGCAAATAGGCTATTTGCTGTAAACAAGTGGCATAATCTTCCTGGTAAGTAAATTAAAATAAGGAGCATAAGAAACCACTGCCCTCAGTCACTACTTCTATTGACTGCCTCAAAGTTTGCTGTAGAACTGGTTTCAATTTCAAGTGTGAAGAGCAAGTCCTGTTCATTGACACCACTTGCTCTTCATGTGGGGACCTTGTCTGTCCTTAAGAAGGTAACCTGAACTATTGTGTGGTAAGATGTGTAGCACACAAAAAGGTTTGTAACAACAACATCCTGCTTTCCAGGCCATCAGGCACTATGCAAGGGGACAAAAGCAGTGTGTCACTATTTGATAAAGTCAGACTCTTCCTGGTAAAGTTGTTTTTCAGTCAGGTGGAAGCCTGAACCATATCATGTCAAAGACAAGTTTGAAAGCATGGAGAACTTACCTGAAATCTTTTCTACTATCTTTTTTTATCTAGTTGATTGTGAACACCATATGCTGATGTTAAATCCACTCACTTAGAAGAATACGTACACTGAGAAGTGTATGTCTTCTGAAACTTAAACATCCCAAGGTGATTAGGTGCTTATGTATTTTCAATACGAAAGGGAAACAACATATCCATTTGGATAACAACCAATCAGATTAATTTTCCTTTAGAAATGTGTTGGGTTTGAGACTATAGTAATCCTGTTTTCAAGCCTAATGTCTAATCTTAAAGGCACTCATCCTCCTTTCCTTGACTATGTCAGTCTCAGGCTCAAGCCCTGAAAGGTAGTTCATTTCAGTGCTCTGCACTGAATCTGGTCAGAGGCTTTTCAAGACAGAAAAAAAAGAGATTCTACTCAAATCACTGAACTAGAAGATTTTTGCACCAGAGTAATAGTCACATCCCTGAAATTCCTGCTAAGAAATCTGGACCCATGGTCCTTGATTACATTTTGAAAAAAGCCAGATGACTCCCACACTTTTTCCTAATTCTTACAAATTACCTCTCAACATTGTACAAATAGAAACATCTATGTATTTTTTCTACCCACTGAAGAATTGCTTAAAAAGAAAGATGGGAAGGAAAGGGGCAGGGAGGCTTGTCTAGATAACAAGTTGTGAGCAAGAACTATTTACAGGGCTCTTGACATTTGTTTGAAAGGAGGATGGCACCATGCTCTCATACCTTGGATTTCTGACCTTGGGCATATAATATTCAAAGCTTTTAAAAAGTAGCCTTTGTGGACATACAGCAGTCATGGGAAAAGAAGAGGTTCTAACATGGTAGGATTTTGGTTTTATTTCCTCCTAAGTCTGCTGGTTGGTGATCTGTGAGTGAGCAGCCAGTTGTTGAGCGTAGTAATCAGCTGTTTTGAGTTGAACAAAACCCTCAGATTTTGGTTTATCCCTCACATCTGAAAGGGAGAACAGTAATCTGTGCTTTTGAGTCCCTATTTTTTTTTTGTCCTTTAGAGGCATTTTACACTTGTCTTGCCTTTACAAAGAACTCAAGAAACCCTACAATTCAAGACAAACAAAAGCCAACTAAACCCCACCTCCCCCAGCCTCTTTGGGAGTACCTGATCAGCTGCAGGCTGGTAATGGAGTTCTGTGCTTAAGATATCTGGGTCTGGACTCCTGAGACTAGTCTTCACTATTGTGTTGCCTTCAAATTTTATGCCAAAATGGGATTTGGTAGGATTAGAGGGCAAGTATCATTACTACTCCATATCTCCTGCTGTGGGGCTTAGCATTGTCTTTACTAATGAGGCATCATGATAAAGAAGTTGCCAAGTGACCAATTGTCAGTGATGTGTAATTAAAAATCTCATTGCTGCTTTTGTAGGAGTTTGGTGGCTTTGCTGACATCTAATGGCACTGGTACCCATCAGGGTGCCTCCATTTTGCCACGTGGATTTGATGTTTTGCTTTTCTGTTAGTGTTTCATTGCAGCAGAACTTTCACTTCCCAATTGCCTATGAAGTCCTTTCTGTTGCCACTAATTTTTATGTTAAGCAATGGCTGGTAGATAGAAAAAGCAGAGGTGAAAGTGTTCAGCCAGTATTTTTTGTTCCACTTCCAAGAATGTCTTGTGGGCTGTGTAAGGGGTAGGAAGTAAGGAAGTTTGCTTGTTTTCTTGCTTGCTTGTTGTTAGTGAGGCTGGGGAGGGGGGAAAAAAGCCTTTTTTTAACACTGAAGGAAAATTCAGGAGGTAAACATTTCACTGGTATGCCAGGTGCCCAGATGAAATGTAGGTTGGCAGAATTACATATTAACTTCTACACAAACTTGCAAAGAAGTGGTTTTTGGTGATGGATGAGTCCTTAAATACTGGATGACTGAGATTTCCCTGTCTGCATCATAAACTGACTTTTAAAGAAAAAAATGTCCTTTGTGCTTCACTTGTTCAAAGCAGTGCTTTAAAAAGTAAAGAGGAAAACAGTATTTGCTCCAGTCAGCAGATGGCTGTCACATTTTGTTTTCAGTGCTCTTTACCACTTAATTTTGTTTTGTTGCGACAGGAGAGGTTGCCAGTAAAGCATCTGCTAGAGCTTATGGCTCAGGACCAGAGCTGCTGCTGATGGCATACATTCAGAATAGCACTAATCTAAAATAAATGTTTAATAAGCAGCCTGTGAAAGCACCTGGATTTTTTTGTTTGTTTGTTTGTTTCCATTCAGTTGATGTAGAAGAGTCTGGGCTAGTTAAAAAAACAACCACCCAAACAACAAAAAAATGGAGGTAGCTATGATTTATCAAATGTTCATGGATGAAAAACATGCAGAGTTTTAAAATCTTCTTTCCTGAATTCCAGCTCATCAAGGTGCTGTACAAGACCAGCCTTACCAGCTGCCAGTGGAAATCGATCCTCTCATAGGTCTGTCACTTCCTTCTCTCTTTGCGATTCATTAAGCTCTGTATGGTGGCCCTGAAGTGTAGATTACGGTTGTTTTTCACTTGCTGGTTGCTGGGAATGGAATTTTCCTGATAAACCATTTGCATGCAAATTGGAATGCAATGAGCTGTGGCTATGCTGGTATTTCATCAACTCCCCCTCGTTGGTTTGCCTAATTTGAACAGGCCTAGGACGCGTGTCAGTGGAAATTAATATGGATGCTGTAATAATGTGTGATTGAGAATGTGCATGAAGTACTGTCAGGATAATATTGGATCTTTTCATCACTCAGACTTGTTGATGAGCAGGAGCGAGGCACGTGGTGATGAATTGGTGCCCTGGTAATGTGATGGAGCTCCTTGGCTGAGGAAATTTTCATAATAACAGTGGGGTTCTTCACTGCACTGTGTTGTGAGAAAGAAAACCACCGTGCCAGGGCTTCGTCATTAAAGGAGATCAATCGTTTCTGCATGGACCTGCTGTTCAGGCTGAGGGGATTAATGTGGAATGGCAAAGGGGTTTCAAAGTGGAAATATATTGCCCACTCTGGGTTGGTGCTGAGGTATTAGTATTCATTTTTCAAGGGTGCTGCATCTTTGGATCAGCGTCGCTGGTTAAATTTGTGGATGGGTTTCTTTTATTGCCAAGGGGTGGAGGAATGTCTCTTATTTAATGGCTCAGTGGAATAGATTCAATTAATGACTTTTTATTGGGGAGGTTTATTAGTTTATATAGAGATTATATATTTTTTCTGTTGGTATGGTTAGGGATTTGGTCACTTCTTTCATTACAGACCCACAGCATCACAGACTAGCCTAAGTTGGGAGGGACCCACAAGGATCATGGAGTCCAACTCCTGTTTAGGCACAGGACAACCCCAAAGTCACCCCATGTGTAAGAGCATTGTCCAAGTGCTTCCTGAACTCCATATTACATTATACACCCAACTCTGGGGACTGCAACTTGCAAATTCAGGAGCCTGTAGCCTGGCTAATGGAACTTTATGTATGATCAGAAAGGAAAACTCAAACAACTTAGCCCCAAAATACAAAGTAATTGTAGAATAGTTCACAGGGGCAAAGAAGACAGGATTTCATCCCCACCCCCATTCTGTTAGGCTTCCATCTTTGCTCTGGTTTTTGAACTGTTTGTTTCAGGGTGGTACTTGAAGTGAAAAAGAAGTGAAGTGGCCAACTATAGAAGCATGGAAAAATCAGAGCAGAACTGAACTTGCCTGCATAGGTTAGAATGACAGGTCTGTCAGCCAGTGGGAATGAATTTCTCTAATATTAATTAGAGATTAATTAATTAGAATTTTCTACCAATAAGCATATTCAGTGGGAACTGCATTGCATCTGTCTGCAGGTACAGACTGTTGCTGTGTAGCCTTTTTGCTGGAGAAAACTCTATGATGATTAAAATCAGGAACAGTGTGGGCATATTAAACCATTTTATAGAGCTGATAAAATTCAAATGTTTTTTTTTTCCAAAGTTTTTAAACTCAGTTCCCATCTGAATAATGCAGTAGTTACAATGAGGAGGACATGTGTTGTGAGGAGGACAAGTCTCCTTTCCTTCCTGAAATAGGTTTTATCCAACAAATCTATGGAGCAGGAAATATATATTCTGCTTTTAAACCTGCTATCTTAAACCCACAAATACACATCACAGCGAAAAAACCCCAACCCAACCAAACCAAACCAAACCAAAATCACTTAGGGCCTGTCTGCTGATTTCTTGCCATATTGTGAAGAACCTGAGGAAGGAAATAAAATATTAAAGGGGTTTAATTGTACTTAGACACATTTACCTAGAAATAGCACCTGAGAGGACCACCAAATTCCATTGTTATGGTTAGAGCAGGAGTCTTGTTGCTGTCTTAGTCATAAGGAGGGATTCCTGCTGTCCTCATTCTCCAGTTGCACAGGAAGATGTCAGACAGCACATGACACGACCCAGAGTCACAGATGTCTTTGGGAGGTGAAGCTTTTTGAAGGTCTTCTCCACACTGAAGGTGTCAATCTGCATGTTTTGGAGGGGGACTTATTTGCCATTATTTTGTCATACAGAGCACTGCAGGGTGCCTTTATGACACATGGTTGTTACTCTTTAAGTGGTCCCAACAGTGGCCAAGGCTCTGTTAGGTGTCACCTGCAGAGCAAGCGGCAATACCTTGCTAAATGATTTGCTACCCATTTGGATAAGGCAGTATCATCAATTGAAACAGAGCAAAAGTGAAAGTAAATGAAGGATTTGATACAGAGGACATGGAATAAGCCCAAGGTTTAGAGGATAGCTAGACTGTGGGAATGAAAGGAAGTTGAAGGACAAAGAGTAAAGATCAGGACAGAGGTAGGTTTGGGGATCACCTGGGATGGAAATGACAGTGCTCTGAGCAGTCAGCAGGCAACCCCAGGCCCAGGAGAGCTTACATGCCTGAGATGGGAGTCAGGTTCCCTTAGGAACAAAGCACATGAGAAGTTCTTCCTGCAGTGTAGGATTTTCATCCTGTAGATCAGTAGGGACCCATATGAGTGTGCGTGTATGTATATCTATGCACACTCAGCCATTAATAAGGACAGAAAATCGTGTTCATTAATTGATCCCTGCCCATTCTGTGGGTTCAGAATGCAAGATTATCTGGGGGAATAAACAGCAGGTGATCAAAGTAGGGTAAAGATTTTCTCTCAGCCCTGAAGGAGATTGTGGAGATAAGCTGGTTAATTTTTGTGCAGTGCTCAAGAAAATGGTAGAGATGTTTACTGGAGTGATTGTTTTTTTCTGTATTCAAATTGCTGTGCTTTCAGTGAAATACAACTGGTGTACAATTCTGAAATCATAATGCCCTTGCCTGCTGCATTTCAGCCACTGTCTAACTTATATGCATGTGTACTTGCTCATAATTACATTCCCTTCATTTGTTTCTTAATTTTTTATTTCCTATACTGGAAGAAGGGGGGAAGGAAGCTTATTGCATTTTTATGTATCATTCCTTTTTGCAATCTTTCATTTATATCTGTCAGCTGCATTTGACTTCAAGAAGGGGTTTCTTCCATTTCAGAGTATAGACTGCAAGGAATCAGCATTGTTCCCAGAAGTGTAATGAGTGTTTTATAGTAAAAGCAGAAAGTAAAACATACCCCAAACCCCATATAACAGCAGAGAGGAATAGGTTTTGCAGTGAATAGAAGTTGCTCAAATGTGCTTTTCTGCTGTGAAAAACACTGAAATGCCTTGATTTGTGTGTCTTTCTGTTCAGCCAGCAATACAGGTATGCACAGGAGGCAAATCACTGACCTTTTAGACCAAAGTATTCAGGTGCATTCCCAGTGTTTTGTCATCACCTCTGACAATCGTTACATCTTGGTCTGTGGCTTCTGGGACAAGAGCTTCCGAGTTTATTCTACTGACTCAGGTAATGTCCTGTTAAAATATGGGAATAGCCTAAAAGATGTTTCTCTTCACCATCAACCTACTGTTTCAAAGNGGGGGGGGGGGGGGGGGGGAGAAACTGGAGTGTGTGTTGATTCTCCTGTTAATAATATTTATCCAATCTTCCTTTGCCTGTTCCTATCGTGTGTTGTGTGATATGATTTTTGTGAAATGATGGGAAATGTAAGACAACAAGCTCTTGTTTAGCCAGAGCATCACACTTCAAATCTGTGACAGGCATGCCTGTTCTTACACTGCAGTTTCCACAAGTAAATGAGTTTTTGTGAAGCTTTGCATGCCAGGGGAATTAATTGTTCTCAGAGTGTTTACGTGAGCTTAACTCCGGTTGGGTCTCAGCACTAGAGAAATTGTTTTGAGGAAATACAGGCAGGCACCACAGAAAAAGAACAGAAGTGAAGTCTTGGAATCTACTGAAAGAATACTTGGGAAAGCTGTGCTACAATAGAAAAATGGATTTGGAGCCATGGAATTCTTTCCTAGAACATAAAGGGATCGATATAATGGGCAGCAGTTAAGTTAGTCTGTCAGCTGGCATGGATCCCAAATGTTGAAGTCCTGCATGTGCCATGCTAAATAGAAAAGAATCTTTCACTCTAAGAGCTAGAGGAAGTTAAAAGCCATGGAGCTGCAGGAAAAAAATAGGTATTTCTCCCCCACCCCCTTTTCATTATCTTCTAATGGGAATAGCAACCTCACTGCAAGGTACTTCTTTGGGATTAATGACCCGGTGTGGTTAATGTGTCTGTGCCATCAAGCTTGCCAGCAGGTTATTAATCCCTAGGGAATATCCTACATGTTTGTCATCATTTCTTAAATATATTAGTTAATAGTGTTTTTCACACTTGGCAAACCAAGATGTTTAACAAAACAGGCTGGTCTTTAATGAAAATCTGTTAAGACTAGAGCTTATGCCATATTTTAGCATCTCTGTCATTTTTACAATGTTAAAGCCTTAAGTGTGAAGGAGAAGTTCCATTTACTTCATACTGACTGCCTGTAGTTCATTATGTAGGCATCTTGTTAGACCCTCCTTCATTTTCTCATTGATGAAAATCAATTGACATAAAACTCTGAATTTAAAGGAGCTCTTCAGATAAGTTAGCTGGCAGTAATAAATATTCAGTGTATGTTCTTGATTTAGAGAATCAAGAGATTGTAGAACTAATTCTTGGAGGATATTATTTTACTTCAGAGCTATGGAAGGAACTTGTAAGATTTTGGGAGCTTTGTCCTGTATCAGTCTGAACTGCAAATATCCCATTAAGTTGTGTCCTTAGTGTGTAAGTCAGACACACCAGGCATCTCGTTACCACCATAGCTAATTATGGTATAAACCAAAATACAGTTGTCAGAAAAGTCAGAGTGTCTCAATATATCAGCTCTGATTCATTCAGGTGGAGTTTATTTTTCTTCAAATTACAATGAGAATCCAGTAGCAAGATACCTGCACTGAAACTGGCAGAACAGCAAAGGAAAAAGATGATGTGACCAGTAATGCAGAATGGCAAGTGATCACCAGTGTTCAATTCAATTCTGTTTTAGCACTTACACAAAAAGAAAACCTTTTCCCTATTAGATTTTGGGTTAGTTTGGGATTTTTTTAACAGGAAATACTTGTAAGATAAACCATGGGTTCTCAGCACAGCTAGTGTAGCACAAGCACAATAAAAGCTTCCTGCTGTAGTGCAGAGACTCCAGTCTTATTTTTCTTTTAATTATTCGTAGCACAGCTGTCAAATAAAACATTAACTGGAAAATGTGTTCTGTCAGAAAGGAATATCTGAGCTTGATATTACTGTATAGAGAGGACAGCTCATGAAAGGAAAGAAAAAAGTTGAGGAGCTCTTACAGTATTAATTTTTAAATGTTTTTTTTTCTTTACTAATAAGAAAGGGCAGAAGCTTGCTCCTTGTTTTGATGGAATTGCTTGAACCTTGGCTGTACAGTGACCAAGTCAAACTAACCAAACAGTGCAACTACACCAGCAACTTGTCAAACAAGTAGCCTTGAAAAATGTTTGTTTTCCAGAACAGAAGCTATAAACATAGACTATAATTGAAAGAGAGCTCTCTATAACTCAGCAATGTTGATAGTATAAATCACTTCAGGTAGTCGAATACCTATGGCTGCACAACTGAAACATATCTCACATAATGAAATTGTTCTCAAATCTAAAGCATGTAATTGACAACTTGAATTTTCAGGGGAAAACATGCACTTGGTAAGGTGTTTTTGTGTATTGCCAAAATGAGGTTATGTCGTCCCTGCTCCCAGCTGTGAGGTTCTGTGACTTTTTCTGACTAAATCTGCCAACTGCTCAGCATCTGAGACAATGAGGTGACCCTGTGGCACAAACTGAGGTCCTGGTGTGCAGAGGTGACCACTGTAGAATCCTGTTATTGACTCACAGAGATGAGTGAAAGACTTGATCCCTGAGTTACTCTGCTTCTGCATACGAGGTAGATCTGCACAGTGACTGTACCTTCCAGGTTTTTGCCCCTTCTGCTCAGAAGAGGCTCACTGACAGAACTTCATTTCACAGTGTCTCCTGCAGGATTTTCCTTGCCTAATGAGTTTTGTCAGTGTTTTATTTTGAATCTCATGTACACATTTCCTTTACATTGCATCACATCTGTTTTTTCTTCATGTACTAGAGTAAGTCAATCCCCTTGTTTAGATATTCACACCTTTCTCTTCCACTTTTCCTTTTTGTTTTTTTGACCTGTGTTAATCCTTCCCAAGCCATCACTCTTCTCTCCTTCTGGTCTTCCTCATTCTTCATTCAGCCCACAGCACAAATGGGTGCCTGCTCATTTGGGCTGAGGGATCTGAGGTGGCACAGTAATGGCATCACACATCACATTTCTTTGTGCCATTGGATGCAGAATTTGGCCTGGTCTGTGTTACCTGAATGAGCCAAGCAGGTGCATAAGAAATGTTTGTGTATCTCTACAAGATCAACAGTTGCTAGGCTTCAGCAAATCCACTAAGCTGGATTGCAGTGCTTACATTCCTATTTCACAGGATCACATATGCTGCTGGCAGATCCAAAACCAACAGGACACATGACATGTTTGCTGTGTAGGAGTCAGCCTCTGGCAGGATGCTCAGCCAGAGATCTACCATGAGTAACTTTACATGTGTTTCCTCTCCCACATGCAAATCCACTACTCATGGGCATCCAATGTTTAGTTAAGGTTAGAAGGCAACAGTCATCTTGGTGTTTGTCCAGATTCCTGAATGACAAATTTTTAGCTGCTTGGACTTTCCTTTTTAACATTTATATCTCTTAGCAGCAGTACAAGCATTTGTCCTGTTTCCAATAGGTAAGAGAACTATTTCAGGTCTGAGGTTTTTTTGAACATAACAGAAATTCTTCACAGGGAAGGATGCTACTGAAAGAATGAGCAAGTGTTTAAATGACACTGGAAAAACCTGGCTACATGAGTCATTTATTCATCTGAATCTCATTCTCTCTGTTTAAGCTCAAAAGCTTTATATGCTCTGTGCACATACATGCTCTCAAACTACCAATTGCTTCTGGGTGCTAAATGTTCTGGAGCTTCTTGTGATTCTGTTGCCCACATCAGCATCAGGTTTGCATTTTTGCTGTTCCTTTCAGCAGGAAACTCACCTTAAACTTGCCTTAGAAGAGAATCCCATCCTGTTTCCTGTCTGTGGAGTGAATATAGACATACAGAATGAAGAAATCCTCCTAGTATGGTTGACCTTTGAATAAAATATTTATGGGCTGTATGGACTACTGCACTTTTTAATAGGTTTCCAGCAAATCAAGAGGAAAAAAAGAGTGCTCTCCACTACAGTTCTGTCTGGAAACTCTCTTGGATAAAGAAACTATTTCTGAAATACTTGATAATGGATTGAAGTTGCCTTAGAAAGAATGAAGATGTAGTTTTCAAGCAGTCAATTCTCTTTGGTTTAGGTAAACTGCTCCAGGTGGTGTTTGGACACTGGGATGTTGTAACCTGCCTGGCTCGTTCCGAGTCCTACATTGGAGGAAACTGTTACATTCTCTCGGGATCTCGGGATGCAACCTTGCTGCTCTGGTACTGGAATGGCAAAACTAACCTCATTGGTGATAACCCCAGAGGTAAGCAAAACCAGACTCACCTGTTTTCTGTGGATGTTGTCTAAAAATGGCTTGAGAAAGCTTTTAGGTAGTTGACATTACTGTCAAAGTGCAGTGTGTGCTGATTTAATGCTGGTTTAAAATCAGTTTCTAGTTCAGTTTTCAGAAGAAGAGTCACTTCTATTTAACAATCAAACAATAGCCACCTGGTAAGTCTCTTTCTTTGCAGTCCTATTTAACTTGTACTTGTAGGGACCTGCAGTGGCTCTTGTGTTAGTTGCCATTGTGTAGCTTTTTTGGTGCTAGAGCATGCCTGGAAGCCTTTGCTATGAGTTGGAATCTCATGGCACTGTACATAGGCCTAGACATGTGGATAGTAAAAGACAGTTTCTTCTTCAAAGAGATGGTAATCTGGGGACTTAATTTTTCCCAGAAATAGTTTTCTATAGGCATCTCTGTTCAGTCAGTTGGTTTTTCTTTTAAAGACAACTAAAAAGAGCTCTTTCTGCTTAGTTCTGATTTTGTCAGAAATGAAAGGCACTAGCAGACTGTTGGATTCTGAGCCCTGTTACTGCAGCTGTAACTCCCATCCATTTTGGGGGATGTTAGGTATTTAACTTGTCTGACATCTTTTTGTGTTTGAAGCTTAGGAGTTTTTCTCTCAAGATAGTTTATTCATGCCTTCAGTGAGCATGGAATATTCCTTGGAAGTTTAGATACTCTCAAAGCTGATTCCTGCATCCAATGGCTCTGTACCAAATCGTGACACCAGAGTAGTTTCAACAAAAATAATCTGAACCAGGAGTGTTTCTTCCCTCTTTTCATAGTACCTGCTGCCTCTGACATACACTGGGCAGCAGACTAGTATGATCAAGCTCCCCTAAATACTATCCCATTGGGCACCCATTACTCCATCAGTTACATTTTATTTAGGTTCCTTTATCTGGTTTTGGTCATTTAGGAAGCACTGTGCTCTTGATCTCTGGCTGCATGTATTCATGCTTTACAGTGGTACTTAACTCAAGCTGACAAGCCAGGTGGGCTGTGGCATATGTGATAAATAAGTGTTTTGTTTGATATTCTCTATCAAGGACAATTTTCTGGCCAACTGGGCTGTATGGAAAAACGTTTTTGGTTTAACAGAAGAAATATGTTACTGAAATATTCATTATTTACATTCTTTAATTTTTAACTTTTAGGCTGAGTTCTTAAAGAAATTACACTTGTGGTCTCCCTGTCTGTTTAGTTTCTCCCTCATAACTCTTGAATGAATTCATCAATGTAAACCAAAGTTGATGAATTTAAATCTCAAAGATATGAAATTCCTACAATAGGACACATCTGCTGTAAACTATTTTTATTCTTCCCAAAACAGCTTGATTACATTTAGGTTAAGTCCTTTTTTCCTCCTCAAATTAAAACCTGAAATTCAAAAAATATTTCACCATGCTCTTTGATCAAATGTGGGCTTTTTTTTTTTTCCCTTTCTAAATTAATTGTTTTTGAAAAGGTACAAGCATGGCTGTACCTCACTTTTGGTGCACAAGGCCTTTTCTGATGCAGAAAAGTTTCTGTGGACAATTTGTGACCTAGCCTAGGAATAATTCAGAACAGAGCAGGGGATCTGAAGTAGTTGTGTCCTTTAGAAGAGGCCTGAGCCGTTTCAAGTTCACACTAATTAGCATAATTTACTGTGGAGATGTAAAGTCACTTTGGATAGCAGAAGGGGCTTTTATTTTTCTCTCTGCTTAGCATGTGGCTTGCTTTGGGGGGAGGTGAGGGAGGTAGGAGGGAGAGGATGTAACCCTCCCCTTGAGACCCCTTGAAGCCCATGTGTGATCTGTGTCACAAGGTTGGCTTTTGCATGTTCAGAGGCTCAGATCTGATGGGAGAGTACCTCTTGAGGACTTGATGTTAAGCTTCAGGACTTGTCTTCCTGAATAGGGTGGTAGAATGTGTAGAGGTTAGAAGGAGAGGTAGGTGCAGTGTGGAAAAATGCCCTGGCTTGCACTTGCCTCTCCTAATGCGATGGAGGTGAAAAGAGGAACTGCTGTGTCATGGCTGGAGGAAAGAGAGGAGAGAATTCATTTGCATCCAAATGGTGTCCATCACCTGCAGATCCCACTCTCCCTTTGAAGCTCAAGTGGCAGCTCTTAGTGTTTGGACATTTCCTAGGTTGAGGGATTGCATTTTCCTTTGTAATCAGAGAACCGCAGGAGGCTGGGCAGGCAGGAGCTTTGGTTACCTCATCTATTCTCTTTTTCCCAAAGAAGGCTTAACTACACCAAAATCATTCTCGAGTGATGTTTGTCCAGCCTGCTCTTCAAACTTTGAGCCTTAGGAGCCCTATCATTAGCAGTCTTCTCCCAGCATTCAGCCCAGTAGCCAGTTCTTTGCTTGCAGCCCTTGCATTCTCTCGTTTCTTAGATATTTATTCTCAGTGTAGAGAAGAGATTATTTATTCCCTTCTTGCAACAACTTCCAGTTATTTGGATGACTATTACTTGCAATTCTCTACTTCCAGATTTAAAAATCTCTTTCTGTCTTTTGGCAGAAGTCATGTTTTTCTAGGCCTCTGATTTCAGAGTTCCTCTCCAGTTATTGGTCCTCCTCAAAGAAGACCCAGCAATGCAGTTGAAGCATTTCCAGTAATAAGTAGAAACCACCCTGTTTTACAGACCAGTATTTTTCACATCCCCAGGGGATATCTCTTTATTTCAAACCAGCATGACAGTGTTAATTCTTGAAGTGCTTGAAGCAATATAAATATCAGGCTTTTCTGAAGAACCACCATCTATCTGCTCAGTTGCTTCTCTGGGTAGTTTCACTGTGAAGCCTTGTCTTTAAACTTTCTGAATTGTGTTCTTTTTAGACAGTTTCTCTAATTTGTCACTCATTCTGGATGTTCATCCTGTCCTCCTTTTATTGAAGTCTTTTACTGAGATAGAAGTGTGTGGCATCATCTCTTGGTATTGCTTGCTCTTAATAACAGACCAACTTCTCATGGACACTTAAGATGTTATTATTATTCCTGATGTCATTGTTAGTTGCACCTATGCTTGACTGTCCTGGTTGTGTCCCTGCTTGCTCATACCTTGTCTCTTATGTGGGTCCAGAAAAACCTTCCTTATTTTCACCTTTCTGCCTGTATGTGCAGTTCCTGTAGAGCTTTGTACATATCTGTATATATTTGTATATATTTCATTAACAAATTAAATATATGCTGTGCCAGCTTCTATCTTCTGATCTCTCTTGCCCTTCTGCTGCATTGGAGTGGTTTGCACTAGTATCCTTATTACCTTTTCCTTTGTTTTTCTGTAACTGTAACATCCCAGGAGGTTTTACAAGGCAGTATTCTCTGTCTATTAAAACCTGTCTTCCCAAAATACTTCAAAAATTTATCTTGTTGTCCTTGTTTTTCTTTTACAAAGCCTAGGGAACACTCCTATATCTTCACCACTTTCATGTACATTCCTTTCACCATCATGGTTTTCTGTTTTCCTGCATTGGTTATAATTACATCTAGAAGGTCATTTCTAACTCTTGCTAAAAGTTGTCACAAAATTGCTTGCTTTGCACATACTTGCAGTCACAGAATGTCACTTGTTGCTTTCCTTTACCAACAAATGTAGTTGGCATATCCAGTTTTCTCCTACCCTCTTTCTTAGCAATCCCTTACCTGTACTGACTAGGGGGAAGCCAAGCAGACCAGTGAGTGTCAATCTGTCTCTACAAAGGAGGGGTTTTTCCACTCTAATTATTGTGTTTGGATGTGCTTTCCTGGAGGGGTGGTTTACAGTGGCAGACTCAGTTGTCTTAATCTTGTTTATGCTTATAAAATGGTTTGTGCATTTCCATAGATGAGGTGGTGGTCAAGTGCTTTTCTGCTGCTCTTGCACTATATGTCCAGAACAAGAAGGGACTGTTCTGTTCCTTTCAAGATATCTACAGATTTGCCCATGGTGATCATTTCTCAGTTTCCATATTTTGAACCCCAAAAAGATCTCTCATTTAGAAATTTGATTTGCTTAATGAAATTAAGGCTTAACCAATAAAAGTATTCAGTACTAATGAAATGTAGACTCTGTGTATAACTGTATTACTACTACTACTACTAATGTGATCTCTTCTGAGTTATTGCATTGATCTTCCACAGATGTGAATAAAACAAATGATATTACCTCTTTTATGTTAGCCCATAAAACCAGCAAATGTTACTCCCTGTCTGTATCACATTTGCACCAGGAGGATCATGGGGGTGCTTTCATTGCAGAGTTGTCTGGTTTTTCAAAGGTACTATATTCAGGTTTTCTGAAGTGGGGTGAAGAAGTTCAGTGCTTCTAGGAGTGTAGCAGGGCATGTGTGAATGACAGCACATGGGTTTGTACTTAAAAGACCCCAGTTCCTGGATTTAACTGAGATTTGATTGAGAAGATTCATTGAACACTTTTACTAACATAGATTGTTTTCCTCAGATAGAAATTGTTTTCTCTGGGACCAGAGAAATCATTAGTTTTAGGTCTATTAGTCAGCATAGTGAAAGATAAAATATCTGTTTCACCAACTGCTACACACATTTTTTGGTTTGAAAATTGAAATTTTATAGAAGTGAGTGCTTGATAATTAAATGGATAGTGGAGGTCATTTAGACTTTGAAAAGATGACCTGATGAGCATCTTTGTGTTTGATGGTTAAGGGATAATGCCACAGGTAATATTTGGTTTGTACTCAGACACACTAATCCTGTACACTGGAGTTGTATGAAGATTTACATGTGTTCTTGCCTCTGTGCACAGTGAACAATCACATTGATTTCAGACAAGTTGTCTGTCTGTTGTTAACCTAGTAGCAAAAAAACCCCTCTTCACCTTCTTACTCCAGCCTTAGCCTCATCTTGAATAAACCTGCATCATGGTTCCCAAGTTTCTGTGTGACCTGGACTTCCAGTTTCAGTTTCAAACCCAATAATAATACAGAATATAAGGTTCCACATGTCTAAAAAATGTTTATAGCATAAATATTGACTTAGAATTGTAATGATTATTTCCCTAAAAGGGAAACAAAAGAATTTGGAAGTAGTTTTGCTTAACAGCTTCTTTTCTTATGAAAACAAATGGGAAGTAGTTGTAAAAAACCTGATCTGTCAGTGTTGCCTTTTGCATTTATCATGCTCAGCAGTAAGGGCTATCAAAATATCCATAAATCAGGAATCCTGTTAGTTAGTAATGGAAGTTCTGCTCTTCTTGTTAACTTCTGTCAAATGGGGGCCTGCCACAAGAGCTAAAAATTTCAGAGCCTCCAAATAAAGTATGTTTGGAATTGCTGCAGCTGTTAGGGCAGTAGATGCTGTTCACTGGGGTCAGTCTGTTAGAAGAGTGTTACTCTAGGACAGAGCAGTTTGCAAGTTCAGTCTTCACCAGCACATCTATTTCAGATCTCTATGCACATGATATTATTGTGTGAGTCCTTCTAAAAGAAAAAGAGCCAGTAAATAATTCAGGTTTATTTTCCCCGTGTTTATCTGCAGACCTAACAAACACTCTTTGTTTCTGAAACATGGCTGGACAGGGCATCACTCTCTTGGAGATAAAGCAAGAATCCTGTGGCACCATCTGCTGGCTTGGAGCTGAAAGCTGCTCTTGAGACTGACTCTTCAAAGTAAAATAGTTAACATAGAAAGATTTTCACGTATTTGGTGGGGGAAAAAAAGGGTATTTCATGTGTAGTATAATTGCTAGCCTTTTCTTTAAAATCACAATGAGTAAATGTGCTTATCTAGTGCTGAGAAAGTCATGGGCAGATGTCAGGGCATGGCCTTCATTGAAAGGGACTTGCAGTAGCATGCACTGATGGTTAGGAAAGCTTTCCAATAGTTAGGATTTGGTCTTGATGAGCATGTAGGTTTGTGTGCTGTAAATATTTGCTTTAACTGGAAGTGTGAGCTACAGTGTTAAGTCATCACCTGCATCAGCCTTGTTTTCAGCTGCCTAGGAGGGATTTTGTTTCAGGGTTTGGCAGAGTAAGTGGTTGCAAGGAACATTTTAGAGCAAGCTTTGCTGCATAATCTGGATGCAAGTAAAGGCAGGAAGTATCTTGAGACTGGAAATGGACAAGGAGATTGGATGCTGCTTTTTTGGCACTATGCAGCCTCAGGTGTCACTAAAACTTTATACATGACATTTTCCAGAAGGATGAGGCTATTCAGTGTTTCATAATGTCATGCAGACCTTTGAGTTCCAGGAAAAGCAATACCATATTTACAACTTCCAAGGAATTGTTGATGTGCTAAAAGGAAATATATTAATTTAGTAAATGAATACAACCTTCATGTGCACCATCTACACAGTGGGGGGGATGGTGGGCTAATATATCACATTTATTTACCTTGTTTGGTTGCTGGAGAAATAACCATTAACTTCCACTCTATGCCATGTAAGACAGAACAGAGTAATGCAGAAGCTATAATAATTTACAGTCTAGAATAAAGCTACCAACCTAAATGTTGTAAAAATTATTTGGTTAATAATGCTAATATACAGAGGGCATATGATATTTGGCAGCATCATTTTGATCTGATTAAGCTCTGAAACTTGCTATATAATCAACAGAAGCCTAGCAGCAGTCCATTTTCTTGATTTACTAACATTTTGCTCAAAGCACTGTTGTCTTGCAGGCTCTGAGTACATTTGTACTTCTCAAATTGATTTCAAACCTTTTATTGCTTTCCTGAATTTTTATCATCTGAAGCAACTTCAAAACTTGGACTTCATAAAAATGATTTTTAGAAGGCTTTTCTCACATATGTATTTCCTTTGGTTTGCTGGAGATGCCCTTCTGAGAAAGTGCTCAATCACTTCTTTTCACAAGAAGTAGGTAAGAAGATAGCTAGATTAACTGATGCTTCATTTAATTCAGATTTTATATTGGCATAAAATCCCATAATTAATTTGCCATTTGAAAGTGCCCTGCAGCCTCTGCAATCATAGAACAATAATTTAGAAATGACTCTGTGGCTCTCTGACTTATCATTATTAACTGTCTTCTCAGCATAAAACATAAAAGGAAGCATACTCAAATACTTTTATGTTTTAATGTTGCATAATATTATCATATTTCATTGGCAGATAAGTTTTTCAGTTGATCTCTAGTTTGATTTCTTTTGAGGAAGGTATTTTTCTTTCAGTAAGTCCCTATGTTTGGCTCAGCCCTTGCAGCTTAGTGCTGCCAAGACAGAAAAGTGTCATTTTTCAGGATGCACTGCTGGATTTTAAATGTGATCCTGTTTGGGTTTGTAACATCACTGAAGCAGAGAAAGGCCCAGCAAAACAAACCAGTCTCTTGCTATCCAGCAAGGCATATCTTCCTCTGGATGTCATTACATGGGAGGGAAGTTTGGACTGTGCTGTAATCCCACTGTTCCTTTAGAAACACAGTTTTCACTGAAGTATCACCATAAGCTGACATGATCTCATCTGCTCTTCTTTTATCTTCTGAAGCCTGACTTTTAGGATTTAAAATGTGCTTTAGTCACTTAAGGAAGAATGATATTTCAGGATATTTTCTATGGGAAAACAGCTTTATAGAAGCTATTTATTGGAAGATAGGAGAGTTCTTTTGCAATAAGTGGAATGGTTGCTGCAAAGGTAAAGTGTTCTGTCCAGTGTGGGAACATAACTTTACATCTGAAAGAAGCCATTGATGACATTTGTTGCGGTGTGAGTGTGGCATTAAGATTCTTACTTCAGGTATAGCTATGGTATAGAGTTGAGGATATTATTAAACACTATGCTGAGAAAAAGGCATTGTGAAACCACTGTGTCTTGGATTTGAACTCTCTTTAATTTCATTGGACTTGTTCCTCTTCCCTAAGGATCTCCATAAAGATGCACTGAGTATTCTTTTCAGTCCTTAGGGTTTGCATCAGTGGTCGTAAACCTGCTTAGCAGACAAAGACTCTTTTCCCTTTGAAGTCACTTCCCCAGCTTTTCAAAAGGTCTGTTCCCCTAAAACAATATAGAACAGTTGGAAGTGGTGCCCCTTAAACCAGCCACAAAATAAAATTTTCTCTTTGCATTTCTGAAAACCATGACAGTCTTCTGGAGCAATAGCAGTTTAAAAGCTTTTAGAGAAATCTGTTCTGCTCCATGATCAGCTTTTAGGCTGACCCTATTCTTTGGAAAACCAGAGGCTTGGAAACCCCTAAATGCTTGGCATTCTTATCAAAGGAATCAGCCTGACTTTTCACAGGAATCCCCTTTTACAGTAGTTATTCACAGAATCACAGAATGTTAGGAGTTGGAAGGGACCTGGAAAGATCATCTAGTCCAACCTCTCTGCCACAGCAGGATTCCCAACACCCCCAGATGACTGACCTCACATGCAGCAGCTACACACCCAGGTCACTCACTTCACAGCAGCAACACCCCCAGATGACTGACCTCACAGACAGTGCAACACCCCCAGATGGCTGGGTGCTACTCCTCAGCCATAAAGGGAGACAAACTGCACCAGCATGTTGGCTTCTCTGAATACCCAGTTTCTCTGGTTTCTTGGAGTGCCTAGTTAGCCCACTTCATGTTGTGTTACACTGCACCCACACTGCACCTTCTGAGACCAGTGTCAGCTTTGTCTATCTTTGTTATTCCTTTCACCAGTAGACATGCTTAAGGTAAACAGGAAGACAACAGCAACAAGCAATAACTCCATCTCATTTTACTCTTCCATGGAAACAAATAGGATTGTTCAAAATGGCCAGTGTTTTCACATCACTGTCATCCTTGATGGAGTTCTGAATCTCAGCATCAAGGTTTCCTCTGCAACCCACTAACAATAGAGAATCTGCCTGATGCTCCTGACAAAAACATTAGTGGAAAGAAAAGAGAACAATGTTTGCACCTAGATAGATTAGGATCTCTTTTAGCAGGTTTATTCACCTTTCTCTTCCTTCTTGATCAAGGACATCATCCATTTCTCTCAGCACCCTTGGAGGCAGACTGTTGGATCTCCTGAATTCAGATATCCTAATTTCTTTAAAGACACTATTAAGATTTCTTCTGTATCTTTGAAGTGTTCCTTTAGAACAGATGTAATTTAGTAAACAATCTAATTAATGAAGGCCTCATCCTGCCCCCTGTAGGTTTATACTCTTCTATCTAAAAAGACTGAAGTCAAGTCCAAATTCTGAAAAAGGCAGCATGGTTCCTTCTGTCATTTCACTTTGCTATGGACTCTGACAAATCTATATGCTCAGTTTCTACTTCTTGTTTTAAGAATCTCATCTCCTAAATTTTATGTCTATAGTTACTGACAGCCCCATGCAGGAGAAGCCTACAGCAGTGTAGCTGCTGTGAGTGATGAGTTTACTATAAGGATTTTGTTTATCTGCACCTCCTAATAATTCAGGCATTGCTTCTTGTACATCCCCCTAACTCCAACATCCTACATGCATTACCTCCTCTGTAACCTTGTCCATTTAAAACTTCTCATTAACATATGTAGTATGTAATTAGATGAATGCCTTGCTGATCTCTGCAAGTGTGTGTTAACTGCAATTCCTGAAAAGCAAAAGAAAGCAAAAGAAAGCAATAAACCTGGAATTCTAGAGGTTTGCTAACACAGGCAGCTCATTTGAAAGAAAATAAGAGCTTTAAATGCACAAAGCTGCCTCCTCTTTTAATGGCTTGGGGAGACAGAATGAGGTCAACAAAATGAAATTGTTCCTGGGTAATAAGGCTGTTGTAGTTACTGTTACATTTCCTCCTGCAACTGCAAATCTGTGGCTTTGCCACAGATGTTCATTTATGAATCTTGTTAGGGTGCCTGCCTCGTGTTGAGGTGAGGAAAGTTCAGCAGGGCAAACTTTCTCTCAAAGGTTTGTGCTTGTAGGATCAGCCACCTGAGAAGTACCTAGAGGTCATTAAGTCTACCCTTCTGCTTCTAATTTGTTGGGAGTGTTTCCTTTGCCTCTGAACTGGCTGCCAAACTTCCTGGCTTGGAGTGTGTTTTGCCAAACATTGCACAAAACAAAGCCAGTAAGATGTAATGATTATTTATTAAGAGACTAGGGCCAGTTCAGCAAGCTACTCCAGAGCATTTTCAGATCTAAGCTGCTGATAACATGCATGTGTGTGCATGTATGCATACAAGTATATAGCTAGGAAGAAGCAGATTTATTTACTTTTCAGAGTAGATCAGCTTTTGAAAGCTCAGAATCCTTGCTCTGATAATTGCAGCCTTTCCTAAAAAGCCATTTGAGTGTGGCAGCCACACACACTCTGAAAGGTGTTGCAAGTAGTCTGAGTAAAAATGTGCAGTATGGTGAGGAAGCTTTTCTTTATGCAAGCCCCAAGCCACAGGTGTCTCTCTGTACATTACAGGACCTGGGGAGCTACCTGGTTTAATACATCTTCTAGGAGGACCTAGTGCCATCTATTGCTAGTAACAGTCAGGCTCTACATGGACAAAGTAGTGACATTATGATGCTGTTTCCTTAACAGTGGAGTCAGTTTGCCCTCTTGTTATTACTGTGTCTCTTTGCAGACACACCTCTGGTTTTTTTACCTCTGGTTTTGAGGTACAAAAAGCTTGACCACTGGTTTACTGCCCTGCTGGCATCATTGTTTATTGTGAAGTCAAATTACTCCCTTAAAAACTTGTCTAATCCTTTTTGGAGCTACATGATAGGTTCTTTAGAGTTTAAATGTTTAATTAAATGCTAGTGAACTAATGAATGAATTCTATGGTAGCAGAAAAATAACATTGTGATTTCCATGAAATGCTAGCCCTCTTGAAGAGGGTGATCCAGCAAATGCCCTGAGAGGGAAGCTGTGAAGCTATCTTACAGGGCTTTGTAGCATTTCATAGAATGGTTAGAGTTGGAAGGGACTTTTAGAGGTCACCTAGTCCAGCCCCTGCAGCCAGCAGGGACACCTGCAATTAAATCAGGTTGCTTACCCTTTCTGTGTCTTGACCTGGAGAATATTTTTCCCCCCCTTTAAATATGCCAGTTGTACATTTTTCTTTGTCATCAAACATATATGGATACCATAAAGAGAATCTAAAAAATAGTAGTTTTTATTTGTTCTTGTTGCAGGAAAATATCTGATAGGAGCAGCAATAATTGATGTTGAGTTTGGCTGTTTTGTTTCTGCACATTCATCTGAAATTCATACAGATTATGGTCCAAGCTCCACATCTTACAAGGAACTAGACATCAGGCTGAGGCTTCAGCAGGGTCTCTGAGTTAAAATAAAATCAGTCAGTGGATGTTTTACTTCGTCTCTGGGCACTGTAGGTGTCTCAGTGACACTTGTGTTTAATCATGGCTGCTACAGGAGAAGATAGTAATTGGCTTAGATCTCTTCCACCAAAAAAAAATGTCAGGGAGACAGAAGGGAAACCACAAATCTATGTGCTCCAGCTTCTGGCTGGTTTTACTACACACCTGACCTTTCTGTTAAGGTGTGTTCATAAATGTACAGGCTGAATTCCTGTAGCATCCTACTGCTGTGCTCTGTGAGTACAGAACAACCATGTAGAAACAGTAAGGTAGAAGTGATTTGTAAGGAACAAGAACTCAAAAGAGCAAGGGAACTGAAGATGCTTCAGTGACTGAAAGCAGGGATTTCAGAAGTAAGTTTTTAACCAAGCATTGCTTTTATTGCTTCTTTCCTTGCAGGTGACTTTGCAACTCCTCGAGCTATTCTGACAGGGCACGACTATGAGATCACATGTGCTGCCATTTGTGCTGAGCTTGGCCTGGTGATAAGTGGTTCAAAAGGTAAGGCAGCTCTTGCCATTGCTTTCTGTCCATGAAGCACTCAGCCTAATGCAAAAAGGAATATAGTCTTAGGTGGCAGACTTTATTAAACTCATGGTGGGTTTATTTCTAACCTTCTGTTTAGCTGCTGTTGAATTTACAACCTCTTTTTAACCAGGTTAGGATTGAGGGTTATTTTTGTGCTCTCAAGAGGAACTTACTAAAGTTTTAAAAGAAAATCCACAAAAGCAAATCTGCTTGGTCTCTAACTAGTTTTGATAGGTGTTGTAAAAGACCTTAATACAAAGTTTTCAAGGGATAAGCTGTTCCATTTTACTCTCTGGCACCCTTAAAGTCATAGGCTATCCACTTAAACCTGGTAAAAATCATTCTAATGGATGATAATAGTGATTACCTGAGAAGGAGTCATTAATTATTGTTTGGTATATGATGTTTTTAAATGAGCATGTAAGTCAATAACCAGAGATTGTGTTCTGTCCCACTAGAAGGACCATGTCTCATACATTCTATGAATGGAGATCTTCTGAGGACATTAGAAGGTCCTGAAACATTTGCAGGTCCTGAAAACTGCCTGAGACCAAAACTGATTCAAGCTTCAAGAGAAGGCCACTGTGTCATATATTATGAAAATGGCCTCTTCTGTGTCTTCAGTGTGAATGGGAGACTTCAAGCCACCATGGAAACAGATGACAAGATAAAGGTGAGTGCACCCAAATGTGTGCTGAGGACTGTCAGTTCCAGCATCAGCAAAGCTGCCAGTGTTGGAGTTGTGTGGAGACTACAGCCAGGCCATAGAAATAGAAGGCACTAGACCTTACTAGCAGCATTCTGAAACTTAAAGGGACTGTATACTCCTAATAGTACTGGGTTTAATTTTAAATTAACTCTGTCTTCATATAGTAAGGAACTCCTTGTAAGTATTTCCTTGAACTGAAGAATGCAAATAATGTGTTATAATGTATAACATGACCAGAAGAAGCTGGGCTCCTTCTTTACTTTGGAGTCTGAAGGCAGGAGGTGGTTGGACATGCTGTTTGGATGTTGGCATCTCTGTCTACATCCCTTTGTCTTAGCCTGAGATAGCTTGTGTTGTGCTGAGCTTGAGGAAGCTTATAGGCATAGATTTCAATCCTTTAGCCCTTTGACATTGGCTGAGCAACCAGCTAGGTTCCACATCTTTAGCTGCAAGAGACATGGAGTGAGTCCAGAACTATGCAGGAGGCATTTTAAGCTTATGGTTCTATGAAATGATTTTAGAGTGGAGAGTGCAGGTCTTTTGAGAGTTCCTGTGAAACAGTACCTGTGAAGTTGGTACTGAACCAGAACCTGCCAGCTCTGCTGCACTGAAGCAGAAGTGTCACACAAACTCTCTTGTGCTAATCCAGTATCCTTCTGTTTTCCAAATGTCAGGTATGTTGGTGGTGGGATATGCAGAAATAACTCTCTGTGTAGGTTTCTCTTCCATACTGAGAATGCTGTCTGCAGGGATGAGAGGGCATTTGATCTTTGCATGCTGTGGGAGCCACAAGTGTGGAGCTCTCCTTGTACAGATGCTTTTCAGATTTCCAGCCAGTTCTTTCCCTAAAGCAAGTACTTATCCCAGTCTTTTCTGTTTTTACAACAATAATGTTGATAATCTGTCATTTTCAGTTGTGATTATGTTGTCAGCTAGGCCAGCAAATCTGTAAAATATCTGGAAATCCCTTGCTGGCTAAAACAATTTCTGTAGTGTTTCAGTTAGTACCCACAGCTTTAGGAATGTTGCTAGAGGCAGTAGAAGTTCTGCTCTCTGTGGGCCAGAATTACACATGGACAGGGGTTTGGGGTTTATTTGGTTTTGTTTCTCTCCCAGTGGTCCCAGTTGGGCTTTACACTTAAAACAACCTCCAGTGCCTTTCCCAGTGCTTCTGCACTAGATCATGTTAGAAGGCAAGTGGCAACTGCATGATTAAAGTAGAGGCATTTACAATGAATAGTCCCTGCCACAGGGCTGTGCTGGCAAACACTTAGTTGTTCTGTGCTCAAGGAGGATAGAAAAGGGAATGGAAAGGTCCTAAGCATTGAATCTGTAAAGTAAAAGTCTAGTGTCTGTTTTCCTATGGCCATAAGAAGAAATACTGTACCCAGAGGATGGGGAAGCACTGGCACAGGTTGCCCAAAGAGGTGGTGGATGAGGAGGTGGTTGCTGAGCACCTGACCTAGTTGCAGATGTGCCTGCTCACTCCATGAGCTCTAAAGGTCCCTTCCAACCCAAAGTGTTCTATGATTCTGTAAGTGTTGAATCTGTACTGAGTTGCCTGTGTCATTGTGGACCAGGGTTTCCAAACATGACTGAGACAACTGGCAGTTTCCAGTAGTGATGTCTGGAGCAACATGCTGGTTTTTCCTCCTTCTATGCTTGGGCTAGAAAACTGCTAGGAAAAATTTCAGATGCTCTGGGGAAATTCAGAGTCTAATCAATGCCTTCCACCTGTTTCTGTTTTAAATCCTGTATTGCCCAGTGGAGCTTAGGCATATCACAGTACATCTACCATGTAATGTTTAGATATCTTAATGAATAACTTAACTCTAAATAGTCTGCTTGTTCTGAGAGGCAAAGTTATTTTACCCTAAACAAAGACTGTATGCTGTTTCACCCAGAGGAACCAATTTATTTTCCTTTCCTGAGTCTGTTTTGAAATGTGGAAGTACCCACAAGACTCCTGCTGCTGTAAGCCAGGGCTGTCACCGTGGCAGCTCTGCCTTTTTACAAAGCACTGCCTTTCAAAAGAGCTGAGATGTTAAAAGGGATTTGTGCAAAGGCTTGAGACTTGCCAAGGAAATACAAGTCAGAAATGCAGCTTTTAGAACATTGCTGAAATTGTGCACTTTGGGGGTTATTTGAGAGGCTGAAGCTCATGTATGTGAGAAAGATTAGTTGCAGAGTTGGTTTGCTTTCATACCTAGCAGAACTGGAGATAAACTACACTGGGGGAAAGCAGCACAGGAAAAGTGATTCATGTTGGCCAGTAAACCAGGTGGAGTACTTGGGAGTAAAAGCATCCTTTTGTTTGTTAAATCTTGAAGGACATGTCATGAAACAGAAATGTAGACAGGGTGACCTTTTTCTTCCATTCCTTCCTTCCTTCCTTCCTTCATATATATATATATATATATAGGCAAGTGGCTGAGGAATATAAACAAATAAACAAACATCTTGTCTTCATGACAAGCCAATGACTTAGTAAAATTGCATAGGTATCAGTAAGGGTTCAAAACCTATATTTATTTAATCAAAAGATCACAAACCCCACTGCCTTTTGCAGGTAGTGGAAGAGTTAAAGATTAATGGCTTTAATTTGCCTTTTAATATAGCATTTCTTCAGTAAAAGCCTCAAATATAAAGTTCAAATGAACCATGACCATAAGGTTAATGGATTTTCATCAGCTGAATTTTATAAGTGTAGCAAATAATTATTTGTCATGGTCTTCATTGCAATTTGAAAATACCCTTAGGAGCCTACCCTTGCTAGGGAGAAGAAAACCAGCCCAGGTTGACTTTTGCTTCTAATGAATAATCTATTAATAATTGTGTGTGGTGTGTTAGGTCATCTACTGAGTGCATGTGAGTTCTAGGTAGTTTCCATAGTCTTACCTCAGTTTGTTTTCTTCCCTAGTCACTGTGCTCTTCTAAGAAGGTCTGTAAATGAGTTTTCAGGCTCCTCTGGGCTATGCTTTGGGAGATGTGTGACATATTTTTGTAGGCTGATAGAGACAAGCACTGCAGCAGTTTATGATTGGGACAGTTGGGTTTTGGGGGGAGGAACTTCAGCTCAGAATACTCAACTCTAACCTTGCTTAGTTTTCCATACTTAGACATGGTTGGGAGAAGCCTCCCCATGATCTTGCAGTGTTACTGTAAAGCTATCACTCAGTCCTGTTCCATAATAGAGGAGAAAATGTTTTAGAGTCCCTAATTTGGACAACACAGCCTCTACACACAAACATCATGCTCCACTTTACTGTGTCTAAATTTGCATGTACCAGTTGCCACCTTAATTCAAACCCAGCTGGACTGAGTTTATCATCTGGTTTTTCATAATGATATATACACATATAAAATATGATCATGTATTTTGCTTACATTATCTGTTTGCATTTCAGTTGCATTCACTTTAAAGTTTACTGTGTGACATAAAAACTTGAGCCATGTGATTCACTCTGATGAACTGGGAGCTGTTGCAGGAACCATTCCAAGTTGATACTCTAGACAGTGTTGCACATCCTAATTGTTAAGGGATGCCTTTGGCATCATAGTGATAAAGCAATCCAGAAATGCAGATGTGTGACATGTCTGACTCCAGTCACTGCTCTTCACCAAGCAGGATCTGCCATGCCCTGGATATTTTGGTTTCTGGGCTTGTCAGCAGTCTGTATGAACACTTTGATGTGGTATGAACATAACATTTTTGTGGTTTAGTTGATCTCATTTTTGTGGTGTGTGCACCATAAATTCTTTGTAGTAAAAAACAAACAAACCAACCAAGCAACAACCACAAACCCCAACAACTTCCTTTTCCTGAGGAGTTTAAAGTCACAGTAACCTCACAAGTTTTGCATACTGGAAAACTGCAAAAGCAGAGATTGCAAGTGCCAAGATACTTGCAGACTTTAGCAAAGGGAAGAGATGTTTGCCAGCTTCTGTGCTCAGTGCTTTCCACTGTTTCCTAAAGTTAAATCTCTGAGCTGGAATCTTGCTTGTGGACTGTCACCTTGAGGCAATTTCAGGGAGGATGGATGAGTTAAAGGAGATCAGTTTGGAGAATGTGTGTGCTTGGAATTTAAAAGCCATTGCTCTGAGCATCCTCCAGGCTGAGATTGTGCCACTGAAAAGTTTTGTGGCCTTGGGTCAAGGAGCTGAAATTTAGCAAGAATCAGTCCTGGTGTGAAAGATGTGGATTTTGTTCAAAAGCTGATTCACAAACCTCAGGTTAAATGCATGCAGCAGGTAATGCTTAGCAGCTACAGTCAGTACTGAACATCTGTAGCCCAGGGATGCAGAGTTTTCCTCAGCAGCCAGTCATCCCCTCCAGTGAGGGGCACAAAAATGAAACGTGGTTATCCTGGACAAGGAAGGGGGAAGGAGTGGTGAGGAAGCAGAGGAGGAAGAACAGCAGAATCAAGGATTGATCCAAGGACTAAATAAGAGATGTTTGGAAGAGAGATGGGAGCAGGGAGGTAGAAACTTGTCAGAGACTGGGAGAAGATAAGAAGAGGCAGAAAGGAGTGAAGGAGAAGAGAAATAGGAAATAGGAGCAATGGACTGAAGGATTAGGGTAGGAGCAGGAGCTTAATACTAGACAATAGTGCTTCATAGGAGCAAAGTTCTGTATTTTCCTTTTGATACCACCAGCACATCATCCAGCAAGCAGCTGGCAAAGTTGCTTCTCCCCCTTCTGGCTGCTGAAATGGAGAGGAGGATAGGCTCCTGCTCTGCCAGGTATTGCATGCAAGAATACAAGTAGGGAGCAGAGAAGGGAAAACCCAGAAGTCAAGCTGGGGAGACAAAGTCAGAAAGAGAACTGACAAGAGGCATCTGGAAACTTAAGGAGGGAAAAGGTTTGGGCTTTCAGGAGTTATTTCTAATGGTCCAAACTGTAGTTTTAAGGGTCATAATCTTGCTGGTAGCTCATGATGATGTCATTCCACATGACAGAATTTATTCACCTTTTTTTTTGGGAGGGGAGGGGGGTGTTTGGTTGATTTGTTTGTTTGTTTTGTTATGTTAGTAAAATATCAAGTTCCATTCTCTTAAACCACATTTTGGTTTATTTAAACTGGCAAAATCCCTTTTTAAGAAATACTCCTTGTGCTTCAGTCATCTTAGGATCTGATAGTAGCATCCGGTAGCTGAGAAAAGTTGCTGTTCTTCCAGGTACTCAGTATCATGATTTTTCTAACAGCAGACAAAAATATCACACTAGATGGAAGATTCCTGCTTGAAGAAGTTTTCACTGTGAAAACCAATGATACCCTGGCTCTCTCCATGATCTGGATGCCAAATACAGATTGCCAATGTAGATTTGCCATCAGTCCTCATGATGCAGATAAAATCAGGGTGTAAGCCACTGAATTTGTCACAGGTGGTTCCAGGAGGGAGACAGAGTCTCTATTAAGAGGGATGGATCTTTATCTTCTGAATCCAGAGCAGGAGTCTAAAAATGCCAGTCTAAATTAATTCTAGTAATTTGTATAAAATTTCATCACTCAGCCTTTTGCCAGAGAGAATGAGAGGAGAGTTCCTGCTAGGCCAGTGTTAAACCCCCCTGGGGGACTGTCAGGTACTGTATTTTAATGCCAGTGCTGCTGGATCTTGTAAATCTAGCTAATTAGAAGAATAAATTTCTTCAGCTGATTTCACATTAGAATATTCTATCTTTGGAATATGGAATAAATCACAACTTAACTAGTGACATCTCATGCATTAAAGACATTTGTGCATAATATTAATTCCAGTGCTGGGTAGAATAACATAAACCAGTGTTGCTTCCCAGCACCTTGTATTGATAGCCAGTCTCCCATGACATTCAGCTCTCAATACAAAACTCTTAGGAAAAGTCCAAGAGGAGTAAGAGCAAGACACTGAGATGACAAATATCCTTGTGTTTCCCCTTAGGCAATCCAGCTGAGTCGAGATGGACAGTATCTGCTGACAGGTGGGGACAATGGAGTGGTCATGGTGTGGCAAACGTGGGACCTGAAGCAGCTTTTCGCTTACCCTGGCTGCGATGCTGGGATCCGATCCATGGCTCTGTCCTATGACCAAAGGTGAGAGCAAACTCTGCTCTTCAAATGTCTCTAGCAGGTTACAGACTTACAGTTCAACTGCATCTTTCTTTGTCTTCTAATTTTTTAGAAGATTGCAGATCCTGGTGACTAGATTGAGAAGCCAGCACTTGAATAGATTCCTTTCTAACATGTCATGCTTAGGGCAGATAACCTTTCTGAGGATTTCAGCTCTTGGGGGAATGAAGACATCCAAGAAATCTTGCTCTAGCAGATTTTCAAGCTGGTTTGAGTTACTGGCCTGTGCCAGTGGAGGTGGAAGGCTACATATGTGCTTAAAAATAGAACAGTTGCAGAGCGAGATTCCCTCTACACAGCTATATTTTGTTAAAGCAAATATTAATTCTCATTTCTAGAGAAGTTATTAAAGCTTGACCCTCCCTGAGGATTCCTCCTGCTGAAGGCAATCAGTTGATATTTTTACTGTGTTTTCACATGACACTTTCCAGTGCAGCTGTACTTACTGAAAGTCCTTCTGTGTTTTTATCACAAAAGCAGTGTTTGTTTCTAAGGTGGATATTTACCCTTATTTTGTTTGTACACTTTCAGATTGCTGGCTAGCATTTTGTTTGCTGTGGTGTATTTGCTTAGTGGAGTTCCTCTGTACTTCACCAGCTCCTAAATCCCTGAGGGATGTCTCATTGTACAGCAAAGCATACTGCTAAGACTCTTAACCTTCCACTTACTGAAGGCCATACTGAATGTTTTAACTTTTTTAGCTGGACTTAATTTCTAAAACTTGTTATTAACTAAAACTTAATAAACTTAAAAAAAAGGCAAGCCAGCAAAAATCTATAGACTTCAATCAGACATTCTACAACTTCTTGTTAAGGATTAATTGGAGATAATAGGCATTTGGAAGAAACAGTTTTCCATTAAGCAGCCCTTGCTGTTAAAAATACTTCCAATGATGGAGTTAGTTACAGCTGTTGAGTTTTAGACCTCTGAAACATGTAACATTTTGTGTTTAGAGAATCTTTAAAGTGTCACTCATGGCATGTCAACATCATCTTGTGTCAAGAAACTGAAATTTAATATGGACATCATAAATGTATCCATGTGTTCAAGTTAGGAACCCACTCACTTTGGGTTTGCTTGTAGCTTCAGGCCACCCACGCAAACTGTTGCATGATGCTTTGTGCTCCATAAGCCTGTCAGAGGTGGGACAGATGGCAGTTTATTCAAATTCAGCTTGCTGAAGTCTTTCAAAGCCTAAGAAGATGGGAACCCCCTAAAGCCTGACTTATCTGGTGTGTGGAGCTCCTTCAGCTCCAGTTGTCTTGGGTGGAAGTTTGCCATTGCCACCGGTTCTCCTAGCTCTTGGTGTGTTGAGGTGGGTCACTTAACAACCATGCTTTTGTGCTTTCCTTAGGTGTATCATGACTGGCATGGCCTCTGGGAGCATAGTGGTTTTCTACAATGACTTCAATCGTTGGCACCATGAGTACCAAACCAGGTACTGAGCTGCAGAGAGACCAAGACCAGCCCTGCCCCGGGCAGCTGTCGGCAGCAGGGACCCAAGCACAGCTTGCTTCTCTTGGAGTCTTGCCCCAGCATTGCTCCTTATAAATAGCTGTAGTACACCTGAATGTAACTTCAATTTGCTGGAAGAAGCAACCTATTTTTTAAAATGAATTGCTATTTTTCTAGACCTTGCAAGACTTTTTGAGGGGAAGGGCAAAGAAGCAGAACAATGGCTGCTGGCTTCTGTAGTTAAAAATCTATATTTTTAGTCATGAGAAGTCTATTTTGATCCCTCTATGTAAAAGAAACCTAAAGGTGGTTAAAACTCACATTCTAGCTCTCCTATGAAGAAACTGATTTTTTCCCATCTGAAGCTTTATCTGTAACCTTGAGGAAGAAATGATTTTAACACAATGGAAATGAATGACAGTGTTTGGGGTATTTTGATCTGTGCTATCTGTACCACCCTTTGTTTCATCCTTTTCCAAATGATTGTACTTACATCAGCACTGGAGTTTCTGGGAATCAGTGGTAATATTTAAGTTATGGTTAATGTAATTTTAAACTTTGCAAATCATTTCCAACAATGTGGTTTAATTCAAGCATGTTTCTAGGCCTAGACAATTAGTTCTGGTTTTAGTTGTATGTTTTATGCAGTTAAGAGAGAGAAATTGGGAATGGAGTTTGTGTTACATCTAGTGAGAACCCTTCTAGTTTCTACCTGGCATCTCCTTTAGAAGCACACCAAAATGTGGATTGTTCCTCAAAAGCAGAAAGTCTCTTTTGGAGACTTTAAACTCAAATTAGCACCCACAGAGGCAGGCAGGCTTTAAGAGGTGCAAGTACCAAAGCACACAGCTGCTGCTTCACTGTGAAAGCACTAAGAAGGCAAAGTGTTTCCTGGTGCACAGCCTCTGTAGAGCAGCAGAAGCACTGGACTTGCAGATGATTTTCTTCTTTCCCCCAGAACTAGCTCCTGCTCAGCACATGCCATGTACCTGTAATGCACATAACATCTTTTGGGTTTTGCTGTCACCAAATCCAGTCAGATCCTGCCCAGTCAACATTCAGTTACCTCTTTCTTGTAGGAAATGAGAACTAATTTATACTAAGGAACAGTTTAAGTTATTTTGGTGTTGCACAACTCTACTTTTCTACCAGATTGCTGTGCAGAACTCTGTGAAAATATTTGTGCAAAGAACTGTTCTTGTTTTTGTAAGTCTGTATTGCCTAAAAATCCTCTTGCTATGTTGTGATCTATACCAGTTGAGATTTACATTCCATATCTGGATTGAGACATACATTTCTCTAGCTGCCTGCTAGGGCAGTTGCTGGTTTTTTTTCTAAGCATTTAACTACCTTCTCTTTCAGTAAAGATTTGGAATGAGAAAATTCAGTTTGAGTGAAGAAATTAAATAAAATGACATTTGTAATGGAGAGCTTCAGTGGAGTACTGGCTTCTTGTGATTCAAAGTGTAGCCACAACAAACAGGTGCTATGGCTGCTGCACCCAAAGCACTTGTGATGGTTAGACAATGGTGACTAAGATTCTCTCTGTTGATGTGGGCATGGTGGCAGCAGCAGAGTTACCTTTTGTGTAGCAGGATGACCTGATTAAGAGCAGTCTGTAGTTGTCATGTGTGTAGTTAAGTGCTCAGGGTACTGACAGGTAAGACTGCTTATGCAAGACTTCCTTCACAACTTGATGATCCCCTGGTGCAGCTTGAGGCCATTTCCTCTTGTCACCTGGAAGAAGAGACAACCTCCACCTCACCTCACTCCAGCCTCCTACAAGGACTACTGCTTGTAGCCTAACCCTTTTTATCATAGTTCAAGACACATATTATGTTTCCATACCTTTACTTCCCTTTTTTTTGCCAAGATGATGTGTGTACATTGTTCAGCTGGACCTGACCTTAAGCTGTCAGTTGGCACTTTTTGATCTTCAGTTACCTCTTCCAAAGGTAAACACAGTCATGTTTAGTCATGCATTACCTATGTCTTCATCAGGAGCCAATGAATTGTAAAAGGTTATGGGAATCCCTCAGATTAATTTTATGAACTCTTTTTGGCAGGGACCTAGCTGCTCCATCTCCCCAGAGAGAAGAAGGTGAAATGTTCACTGACAGAATAACTGAGTTCTCAGAGAAAGGAAGGACTTTTGTTTGTTGGTTTGTTTGGTTTTTTTAAATGAAGAAAGTTTATTGCAGGTCTTTCTTGTACAATTCTAGTAGAAAGTAGAGCTAAGAAAGAAAATGAACTATGACCAATTCATTAGAATGAGCAAAGGAAAAGAATAAGCCAAGTCTGTACTAGCTTGAACTAAGCATCATGGTAAAGATAAAACCTCATCTATCTTGTGACTGCAGATTAAGGGTAGCTGCTCCCCAATCTTTGTTTCCAGTGCCTGCACCAGGTGAAGAGGGGGATCAGCACTGACAAACCTCTGATAGCTATTGATGGCAGCTGCTTGAAGTAGCAGACCCTACAGCTAGGAACTGCTCCAGTCATCCTAACTTAGATAACATGCAGCAGGCTTTCTGTTCACAGGTCCAGAGTTGTTCACAGGTCCAAAGTAATTTCATTTTATCTAATAGGTAGTCTGACCCTGGAGAAGGGTGTGAATGGGACACTTGTGGTTAGGACAGAAAATGGCTAGAAAAAACAAAAATAAAAGGCTTCCTTGACTCCAGTCTTCCTTACAAATACATGTCCAGTGCTCACCTTGACAGCCCAAGTCACTTCATTTAAATTCACATTCTCTAAACACTACCCTGCAGCCTGCAAACTTGATGCAAAAACCAACCATCCTTCCCTCTCCCTCCAAGGTTTGTCTCATGATATTTTACAGTTAGTCCACTAAAAAAAAAAAACCCAAAATACTTTGTGAAAATTTGCCTCTTCAAGTTCAGTAGAAACTTGGCTAAAAGCAGAGGCCTCAGCATGGAAGGTGAATACAAGCTTTCTAACCTTGTCTTTCTCTTCCACTTTCCTGTGGATCCTCCTCAGAACAGAAGAGGGCCAGCTTGCAGAGGTGGGGGACCAGGGAACTGTTCATGGGCCCACTGCCTGTATGAGAATCTGGTTAGCTACACCATACAGTTAGTCTATGCAGAGCTCAAGGCCAGGTGAAATGCAGTTAATTAAACTAACACAGAGTACTTAAAAAATCATCTAATGTTGCCAGAACCTTTCCTCTCCTGCTGTTCTGGAGACAGGGGCAAAGAGCACTCGCAACACAAGCTCTCAACCCCCTGTCAGAACATCAGTGTCTTGTGCCAGAGCTGCCTTGGGCTCACCAGGAGACAGTGTGCACACAAACTGAAAACAAACTGCCATGTGAAGTCAGGAGAAATGGTGGTGAGAGTGGCAGGGAGCTTTGGGTGGGTTTGGCTTCCTCAGTCCTACGCACCAGGCCGATCCCCAGCAACCCAGGGAGATACTGAGGCAGGAACCAGGGGGGATCAGAGTGGCTCAGAAGCAGCAGGGAAGAGGAGCTTGGAGCCAGCCTCATGAGGATCATCAGCTGCAGCAGTAATTGCAGAAATTTTCTCCATTCCAGCTCTACCAGGGTCCTGACAGCGCTTGCTGCAGAAAATCTGACTCTCTTTATCTAGAGCTGTGTTCTAAAAGCAAACAAACAAACAAAAGCCAAGGCAAAAATATTAAAACCCCAGTTAAATCCAAGCCCTGTTTTAACTTAAGGCTTAAACCAATCTACAAGACATTTAAGTGCATGCATTAGTGCCAGGAAAAAAGAAAAGGAGAAATAACATTAGAAATCTTGCACATAATTAAAGGTAGAGTTTGGTGATGCTGACTTTGGCAAACCTAAGGAGAAGTTAGCCTCCAGACAGACACTGTCCATGATGCTGTGAGTGTAACATTTTGTCTTGCAAGTCTGAAGTGGAAAAATAGGACATGAGTGGTTATGCCATGGCAGGAACTCCTCATCCTAGCTCTTGCTGTACCTGTGGTGTGGCTGACACAAGGTATCACTCAGGGAAAACTTAATACATTGTCCTGTAACAAACCACACAGTCCAGAAGTGTGGCTTTTTGGGAAGGTGAAAGGCTTTTCTGCTTACTGTTGAGAGTAAGCAAATGACCCTCAGGAAGCTGACAGGGTGGCAGAAATGCATCATTTAGTTTACTGCAGGAGAGACTAGCAGTTTGGAATGAAAACTGAGGATTCTAGAGTGCAGTAGTAGATTTGGTTCTGTCTTTGTTGAAGTCCCAGCTTTGTTTAATTGCTTTTGGATATTGTAAGATACACACATGTACAAAATTACTCCCAGGGCATAGACCAAGATAGGACTGAGAGAGTAAAGAACAGTTACTGTCTCAGGCTTCTGTCAGTGCTAGAATATTTCAACTATGCATCAGTTGATACAGAAAACCTTTTGGTAAGTGGTTAAAAGTTAAAGTAAGTGGTTAAAACACACTGTTTCTGTGTGGCTGGGCTGTAAAACTCTTTCCACTTCAGACTGGCTGAGTTATTTCTCCTTTCTCCTTGTTCAAAATGGAGAACATGTATTGTTTGGCTGGGCAGCAGAAGAAAGCATGGCAGTTAGTACGTACCAGAGCCTTGGACCTACTCAGAGGAAAGCAATGCAGGCATTGGGAAGGGTGGAAAAAGGAAGGAAGCAAGGGACAGAAACTAGACTTACTTAAAGCAGAACTAACACAGTTGCAACAAATATACACAACATTTTGAGATTTGACCACCACCACCAAAAAAAAAGAAACTAAAAATCAGTCATAAATTAACAGCAACATGCTTTTAGGGGCAGCAGGAGTCTCCTGGGCAAGAACACTGAAGTGGGTATGTGCAGTTTTACTTATCTGCCACATGATGGTATTATCTGCATTGGCCAGGTGACAATATTGGAATGAAGTGATGCTAAAAGGGGTTCCATTAACTATGCAGGTGGACTGAGAGCAATGCACTGCAATACATGAGAATTACAACACTCTGCATGTCTGACTCTGCATGTTTATAAGCAATGAGTGCTAGTATGAGCCAAGAACTTCTGAACATGAAGATCACTGCATTTCAATGCTCTAGGTAAACCAGGGCAAGAATAACAAATTAGGGCCCTAACCCTCAATGGATTACAGTGGCTTGAACAAGAAGAAGTTACTTTTCCCTTCAGCAATAACTGGAAGCTGCATTCAGAAATAAATAAGGCTGCATTTACATCTTTCCATACCTGTTAGAAAGAAGTAAGGCAGGGAAAGGGAAGTGGAGAGGCTTTATTGAGGTTGTACTTTCCTGGCTGAGGGAATGTCAGTAGCTAACAGGCTCAGAAAAACCCCACACCAGTAAGAAGCCAGAAGCTGTGTCAGAGATCTGAGACAGGCTTAAGTGGCATGCAAGTTGGAGAGGGGCTGAGAGTTAGAATTAAAACTGCTCTTATTACATTTAGTGCATTTTATACCAGTTTTCAGCTTCAGGCTTATCCATAGTCTCAACAGTATAAAGAGTGAAGCTCTGAAGTCCCTCTCAAACTGTCAAGTCAAACTGTCAAATGAAATGTAGACAACAGCATGAACCTGAAATCCATTTTCTGACTTCTCTCATTATGTTACCACTTTTCCTACATTTAAAACTTTGGCCTATTTAATTGACAGCAATGTATTTGCAAAAGCATCTATGTATGCAGAAACATCATTTAAATTTACCTGCTTTCAGGTGATTAGACCAATTCTTTGTTAACATTAAGTGGGCTGGGCTTGGAGAGTAATTACATCTAATGGGGAGGGGTGGGGGTGGAAATCACTCCTAGATTGCTATCATAGATGGTTTGAGTTTTCTTTTAGTAACTGGAGATAGTCTTTGTGTGCAAGAAGGGGTCACAGTTAGAACAGAACTGCCAGTTCAAGCTCTCTGGCAGTTGCATGTTCTCTGCAAAAGGGACTGGTCCATTACAAGTGTGGTTCTGAGTACTGGTAACAGTAAACTTCATTTCTTCTACCCTTCATTCTCACATCTGCCTTCTGGAATTTGTTTCTCTAAGCTCAGCTACAGACCATCAGGGTTTGAAGGAAGCTCCCCATTAGGGATCAGAAGAAAGGTCACAGGGGTCAGATTGGGACAAAATTAATGTGGTAAACATTCAATCTGACAAAGTTTCTGAACTGGAGTCTGGTTTCCTGGCAAGCACAGTGTTGAACAACTGCATGCTCAAGATCAAGCAGTACTTGCTTGGGAAGAGCCTACTTAGCTAATCAGGTGGCCAGTATGGTAACAAAAGTTACAGTTTTGATAATAAAAGATTCAAATCATTAATAAGCTTCATTTCAACATACAACTACTTAGTGTTGACATGTTTGTATAGCTTACAGGTTTTTCTAGCTTCACTGGCACACTGTAATAGACTTGGTTGCTCTCAAGCAATGAGGAGACCATCCACACTCTACATACATAAAGACTAAATAGAATTAGAGACTAATCTAGTTTTGCTTTTGCTATTCTTGCACCACACATGCTCATAGAGCACTGACAGGAAAATATGCCAAGTGTAATATCAATGAATAAAAATGTTCATTTCTCTTACCATGATGACAGAAACCCCAGCAGATGTGTTATTTTGCTTGGGTAGGGTGTTATTAAAGTGCTGCTTCAGTTTACCTGTTACTTCAGCTTGCATATTATTCTCCTGAGAAGCATCATCCTGTATAAGAACAAACACAATATTCAAGTTAGGAAAGAAACCCCATCAATATATTTGAATGTAACTAAGACCATACTCAGTCCCTCTTTTAAAATGTGTGGAAATAAACACTGCCTATGTACCTGTACACCTAGTATTTATTCATAATGAACTGGATTTAAATCAGTAAGCAGTGCACTTTGGTGCTCCCCATTGCTGCTGGCCAAAAAAGATGAAGGACCCATTAGCCATCAGCTTAATGCTTCTCTTAAATCAGGTATTTTACTTGCTGGTTTTCCTTCTCTTATGAAGCCTGAGGTGCTTCAAGAAACAAGGAGACTGTACTTTCAGTAGCATTGCAGCAAGTAAGATGCCAACATGCAGAGCAGTGCCTCTCTGTACACACTCTTCCAGGGTGAATGGGAAATGACAAACAAAAGTGGCCCCAGTCACACAGCTACCCCCAGCACCTTCTAACCACAGGCAGCAAGTGATACTCTCACTCTGCTCTTCCAGAGCACAGCAGCTACCAGTGCTGGTAGCAATGAAGCTGTAAGTCAGGCTCTACCTGTTCTTCCATGTGGAAATGGGACTGTTGGTTCAATAAACAGGAAAATGGGCGTGGTAAAGTATGTGGTTGCTGCTGAAAAGTACACTTTGATGGTTAAATTTACAGATTTAATATAGAATGAGACAAGCAAAACTGGCATTTACTCACTGACACCCAGGGATGGCTTAGGATCTGTGCTGCTGTGTACCTAGCTTCAGCATTCACATGTAACATCAGGCTAATTAACTCCTTCATTAAAAACAGAAACAAAACACAAAATAAAACACAAAAAAGGATAAAAGAGTTTGAGGAGAGTGGGGAAGGGTACTACAATGGAAAATATTGTTGTATCAAGGTCTTACCAGTGCAATTTTCTTGCCACCTGGGTGAAAAAACAAAACAAAACCTCTTACGCTGATACCAGACCCAGTGATAGCAGTGAGACTTCAGTGGTAAGAGGAGGCAGGACAGCATATTTCATATCAATTTCTTTATGGTATTCCAGCTTTCACTGAGTCTTGTGAACCCAGATGAACAGATAATGCTCAAGAAAAAAAAATCAGCTCTCATGTTCCAGTTTGTTCTCTGGACACTCCTGCAGGTGAGCAGAAGGAAAACCACCCTGGGCCAGATGAGTCCTCTGTGGGCAGTGTGCATGCACACAGCAACTACATCAAGAGCACAAACCAGAGGCAAGAAATTGCATCTGAAATTCAAGAAACTGCTCAAATTATTTGAAAACTATCTTTCCTTCTATGTTGCTCCAGAAGAATAAAAGACATTTAACTCATTTCATCAGCTAAGGATCACCTGCTATAGGAAAAAACAGCTAGATACAGAAAAATGCTTCATTCTACTAATTATATGGTTAATCCCCAAAGATTTGTTATTTTCACCATGTTTTAGAGGCACTAGAGCAGCTATTTTTAGCTTTATCAAGTAATTCCATGGGCCTTCTGTAATTGGTGCCTACAGATAGGATAAACCTTAAGAGGTCAGTAAAATAGAAACCCCAAACCAACTTCCTTCAGTTGTTTATTCATTCAAGTTTCTTCTTATGCAACAAACTTATTCTACAAGCTTATTAAGACAAATAAGTCTCCCTCCTTTCTACCAGAGGACAGTCTTTGCAGTGCCTTGTCAGAAACACAAGTTCAGGCTGGAAACCTTCTCAGTACCTTTGCTGAATCAGTGATGTTATCCCAGTAGGGAGAAGGAAATTCCAGCTTCCCAACAAGTATCTGATCAAAGAGGTCTTCCTGAAGGTTGTTTTCACTGTAGAACAGTAGTAATAATGAAAAAGATCATGAGAAAGAAAATCAGCTTGACATGAGAATTTGTCACTTGATTTGGGGATGGAACTGAAATGTCAGTATCAGCTACTATAACTGCAGGATTATAGTGGCAGCACTTCTGAGGTGTTTGCTCTAGGACATGCATGTAGGTCATGCTGTAGTATTGCATCAGGAGTGATGAGAACAAAAAGCCTGATTTATTGCAGTAAAAAATACATATATTGAGGTGAAAGGACTTCCACTGGGGTAGGGACTGGATAGCTAATATACAGGAACAAGAAAGGAGATGGAAAACTAAGTCCCTTGCCAGCCTGATTCTAAAGGACCTGCTACAGAAAGCATATGATAGGGAGAAAAAGTGTAGTGAAATGAGCCTCTTCTTTTGTACTATCCCCAAATCCAAACAGGAGAGCTAGAAAACACAATACATTTATTTACTGAGTATTGGCAGGCTGTATAAGAAAAGACAGTATCATGAACATTCAAGCTTCAACAGCAGTGAGGTTTTTGGGGTTTTTGGCCCTAGCCACTGTGACCATCCACCCAACCTACTGCCAGAATGAGCAACTTACCTCCTGGGTTGGTTTGGCAATGAATATTACAATGAATATTTATTAACCTTCTTTAAGAACTGATTCTAGCAGCTTAGCATGGACATTCTCCATGTCCAACCACCAAACTCTACTCAAACTCATTGTCATTTGTTTGTATAATCTACCTTCCAAAACATGTTTTCAGTTTTACACATGAACTTACCACATGCAAGAAAACAAATCCTAAATGATTCATTTTTCTGTTGACAATTGTTTGTGCTATGTTCTGTGCAAAATATTCTCTCTGGTCATTTTTAATGAAAAGCTAAGTATTTTGCTGTAAATATGGACAAACAGACTGTGCACAAATAACTTCTAAGAGGAGAATTGCCTAAAATGTGCCAATTCCTTCTCATTCCCTGGGAATAAGAGTTAAAAATGACTGCTGAGGCAGAAAGCACAAGCACATCCATCTGAATTTCAGTGGGACTCACACATATCTTGACACCGAGCAGCCAGAATCATTTTTGCCAAGGCTATATCACTCGTGTGACACTTCCCCAAAAGATCAGCAAGGTTACAAAGGCAACAGAAGCTAACTCTTGCCCTCCAGCCGAGTTTAGCATTAAGCTTCAGCCCCGAAGCTGAGAAGCAGTTGGCTGCTGTGTCCAAAGCGAAACAGCAGAGGGCAAGCGGCGCACGGGCACTGCGCTGAGCTACAGCAGACAAAGGGAAAGCTGCTCTGCACGTTCCTGAGAAAAGGAACGAGTGAAAACAATCTTAATAATGAATAAAAAGGTAAAGAAAATCCATTCCCCTCCCCCCTCCCAGGGAGATAGGTAAGACTTGTTCAGAAAGAACTTGGGTCTCTCCCATTTCTCTCTCCGATGCTCACCTGCGGAAAGGTGGGAATCCACAGAGCAGGATGTATGTGATCACACCTGCAGCCCAGATATCCACCTTTAAGCCATACCTGAGAAAACAAGACTCTGTGATTTGTGCTGCTGGATTAAACAAACAAGCAAAAAAACCAACCACAAACTCATTCCAGTCAAACAATTGATGACTTTGACATGAATATATATTGAGGATCTGTTCTCAGTTACTTGCTGACCATGTGGAAATGTATTTTGTACCTAAGCATCCTTTTGCTTACCATCCTTCAGAGACTTTAGGAACCCATGATAACATCAGTTTTCATTGATTTTGAGCCTGAAGGCTCTCCAGGGTCTTCTAAATATACTCAGATTCACTCCAGTGTCAAGGTTTCCCAGTGCAGAATCACTAATGATGAAAGACAAGGATGTGCTTTCACAGTCCCCATACTGGAGTAACTATCTCTAAGGTTATCATGTGTTGCTAAGCAACAAGAAAGATACCAATTCTCCAGCCTCTTCAGTGAAGATCACAGGGATAAAGAAATGTATTTTGCTTTTAATGCACAGAAATGAAAACACTAGAGGTCACCAAGAGGTCTCCTTTCCTATTCTTTTCCATCCAGTTTGTCAAAATCAAACACATGCAGGCAAAGTGTCCTCTGAGCTCACTGCAGCTGGGAAATACTTCTCAGTATGACAAATGCACTGAACAGTGCTTGAAACAATACAACAAACCTCCCTCCATTTGGAAGACCACATTCAGAAAGATCACAGCTATGGCAAGAGTCAGCTACCATGGACTGGAGGTCTAATAGGTCTAATAGGAAAGATGACCTGTGAAATTCTACATGATTTTATGTTTAAGCAACCACCTGTTTAAGTACAGGAAAAATGAGGTTAATTAAACCAACAGTTAGAAAATCACATGTGTTGCTCAAACAAGGTCACCATGATCTCATTAGACCTGCTCTGAGAACAGGGTTAGGACTGGGTGACCTCTGGAGTCTCCTCCAATAGGAATGGTTCTGTTTCTAACATGAACACTGTGTTTTCCTTGTCTGTTTTTCCCCAGGCAGGTGCCATGGCTGGTCCCATGGGCTCTGAATGGTGAGGTGAGGCAGGGACCACAACCAGTAACTCCACTGCTCCCAGGGAGGTAGTAAGGAGGCAAAAGTGAATCCTGGGAGCAGAGTGAATGAGGAAATGAGCTTCTGAGGAACTGGGTGGTGCCAGCTTTCTCATGGGTGCTTTGGTTACAAGAAGATAGAGGAACATCCTATTAGAGCACTCCAGTTAAGAGGCACCTGCCCAAAATAAGTAGTTACAAGACCCATGTCTTAGTCAGTCAGCCTCACCCTGTCTCTGCAATGATCTCTGGAGCCACATATGTGGGTGTACCACAGACAGTATATAAAGGTCCTTCCACCACAGTTGCCAGTCCAAAGTCTCCTAGCTTCAAAGACTTGGTTCCATCTGGATATTCACATACCTAGAATTAGTAACATAAAAACAGAATGAGAGGGGAGTGCATCTGCATTTTTAAAAGCCTTTAACTTGTTTGGAAAATAATGATCACCAGATGAGGAAGACAAGGAAAAGAGGGAGCTTTCAGAGCCCTGTAGGGAATGAGGAGAAAAATGGTGTGACCATTGATTGCCACAGTGCAGCTGCAGCTAGTGCTCCATGGAGCTGTCTGCCAGCTATGTAGGGCAGGCCATGATATAGCCTCAAGCAACAGGGGAAAGAAAACCCAATCATAGAATGCTGAAAAGCTTCTAAATATACTAAGAAAAACATAATACTGTACTTCCATTTGATTGGGACCTAGAGTTTAGAATTGAATTGGCAGCTGCAATCAGATTTGTTTAACATCTCTCAGAAACTTAGCATAAATGTAGCCAGTTAGCTTACTGGGTATTTCATAGGCAAATGCCTTCCCCAAGCTTAGTCCAGGCAAGGTCAGCACAGGAGTAAGAAAGCTAACTGAGAAGTGGTTAGGTTTCTGTGCAGGCCCAAGTGCACCTCACCAAAAACCCCATAAAGAAGCTAAGACATCTTATTCTGAGTCATTTTGTTGATGAAAGAAGTTAGATTTTAACAGAAAGTGCTAGCAAAAGGAAATCAAACCAGACCAGCAGCACAGGAAACAACCCCAATAAATTAATCCCACTTTTGTTCTTAAAGTAAAATATTTATGTTAATATGATTTCAACAGGATCTCATTGCCAGAATGTAGGACTCCAGAATGGCTGAATTTCTCTGGTTTCCTCAAACAAGTGAATACTGCCAAGGCAGCAAAACTCTCCTTCATTCCCCTATGTAATTCATACTGTTAATGGAAACAGTTGTTCTCCTTGATAGCATACCTTGGTATCTGCAATTACTCTTAAGAGTTTGTATTTTGGAATGCATGACTAGTGAGGAGCCTGCAGTTCAGACAGCTGGATGACCCTGTGCAAAAGGATTTCCTACTTGCAATTACAGGTAGCAACTGATGGGAACCATTTGCACTTCCATCAAGTCCCAGCATGTTATCTTAACATTCTGCCACTGCCAATCACAGTGAGAAAGATTTGCATCAGCTGAATCATCTCTTTAGGCTTTCTAGGCAGAAAGGACATTTGTGCCTATTTATTAACTGACTCAATCTTAAAATTTCTTTGGTCTGGCTGTGTTTGAAGATGCACTGATATGAAGTGAGACTTCCACCTCCATTTTCTCTCTCTTAAGTGCCATGTTGCTGTAACCACATTTTCTAGGAGAAGCCTCTCCCCCCCTCTCCTTTTGCTAAACAACTGAATTTATTTCAGGGCTTATTTAAATTGCTAAACATTCTTAGTGGAATTAATTGGGAAAGAACTGACTGTTGATTGGAAAAATATTTTCAGCTTATAGCCCTGTCCTTATAAGAGGACAAAATCCAGTCTGGGATAAGCCATGACTCCTACTCTAGATGCAACCTTATTAAACAAGAGTGACAAACACCACAGAAGGCTTTAAGAAATGCCTACCAAGAGCTGATGAAAGCTGCTACCTTTCCTGATGACAGTGGTTCAAGCACAGGAGATTACAGCCCTGTTTTTCAGTGCCAAACACCCAGCATCTAATACCCAATACATAATATGTCAGTATAAGCTCTGCGTATAGACAAAACAGCACACTTCCCTACACACACTTCTGTGACCTCTGTCTAAGCAGTTCCCAAAGCAGACTTCACTGCAATTCTTGTCAACACAGTTATTTTATGTCTCTGCTGAAAAGAAAAAGTACTCAGTCCCCTAGGACAAAAGAAATATATGTACAGAGTTAATTCATGGCTAGAGTACTGGTAAATCATCAGATGCTCCTACTCTGACAGGGAAATAGCAAAAAAACCCCCAAATAATAATGACTTGAGATAACCAGATGATCATTCACAGGCATGGCTCTCAGCCCACCTTTTCTCCCACTTGCAAACTCTGATAAATAATTCATGGCCAGAGCTTTACAATTCATTGCTTTCTGAGACAATACTCTTGCTTATCCAAAAGGCAGCCAATCAAAAGGGAAAGCAAAGATAGGTCTGAGGCCAGGTTTGAACACAGCTTACTTGGCTTATGGTGATTGCTATCTCATGGCAGAAGATTTATTTCCTACAGACTTATGCTAAATGAATATCCCTGCTGTTCTCTGCTCAGCTCCTTGACATTTGTACACAAGCATTGGCATTCAGGAGAACAAAGGAAGAGAAAAAGATGAGGAAATAAATGGGAGGTACCAGGAGATTTTCTGGCTTGATGTCTCTGTGCACAATGTTGAGACCATGAAGGTATTTGAGGGCACTGGCCAGGTTGTAGACCATTGCACTCCCATCTCTCTCTGTGTACTTGGTAGAAGAAGTGATAGCATCAAATAGGTCTCCTCCCTGCAGGCATCAAAAGATAACAGATCACTACATGGAAAATAACAGAGGTGCTATTTCCTTTAAAAGCAGTGGAAAATCTTCCTTTACAAAAGGCACACTCAGGTGCCTGTTAAAGTGCAAAAAAATTAAAAGTATTACCACAAAATGACTTGGCAGAAAGATGATCTTGTCACCAAGGTACTGGACTAAGACTTGGGTCATCTGCATTAAATACTCAACTGTACTGCAGGGCTTCTGGGGTCTGAGTTTGGGCAAATCACAGCTTTTGTCTGTCTCCATTTCATTCTACTGATCTTTCTACCTTTGATCACTCATTTGTAGTACCTACAGGTACAGATATACACTCTCCCTTTTCTTCATCTCATCAATATACCACCTTCACAAGGCAAAATCCAGTCCTGATTTGGAGACAGGCCTAAAGTAGTATCAACAAGCCCAATAATGAAAAGCCTGACTTAACATGTTCAGCAATTGGAATCAACTGCAACTTGGAATTTCTGTGGATATTACAGAAACATCAACTATACATACAGCTGAAGAGGGCAAACTTTTCCAGCCTAAAAGATTCTATGATGCACCAAAGTGCAGAAGCTGCAGGGGATTTCTGAAGGTGCCAGCTGTGCAGCCTCTGATTATGGATGCCCTGCTCCTGGTGGAATACATAACACCATGCAGTGAGCTCCTGGTGCAGCCTTTCCAGTCATAGCAACACATGTGAGGGGGTGTCTCTGTGGTGGTTACCCTGGATACATGTGTAGGAGGGATCTATTGGAGCTGTGGGTGGAATTCCAAGCATTTCAATACACATGGAAGAGAAGCTGCAATTCAGGAGATACAGGCCAAGATGGTGGTGTATTAAAATATATATATATAAAAATACTGTCTTAAACCCAAAAAAGCCTCTGCTGTATAAAAACAGCTTCTAGAAAGGAAGACAAATGAGTAGGCTACAGAAATTGCAAATTCAGCACCTGCAGACTCTCTTTAGAGGTTTCCCAACTGGCAACCATTCCAGAGGGAACTCTTGAACCTAACTGAACTAAAAAATGATGATGATGATGATACATATTATTTGCATCTGACATAACAACCAAGCTCATGTGCAGTGGACAAGACAGTGCATCACTAAACCTTGATGCCACTTGGGCATTGGGTTCACAAGGTGACAGCAAAATGAAGATCTTTGTTTTCTCTGTACAGGTACAAAACCAGTATCTGTTTTCTGGTAAATAGGAACTAAGGTGAGTGAATGTTTGATATAGGCAAAAAATCTCTTGAGTTTAAACTATTTATTGTATCTATTGTCTACTAAGATTCATTTAGGAGAACTCATTTCTTTAAACTAAATTATTACATAAAGATACTAGTGAAATCAATGCAGGTGTTCTGTCAATAAATGCAAATCACTGTTACTGTGAATATTGTAAACATGACATAAAAACATAAATGACATAAATCCACTTTTCTCTTGACTGTGCACATTGCAAAATTACCTCAAATCTCTGTAAACAGTCTAACTACAGCTGAAGAGATATAAAATGTCCATTAATAGAACAGATTAAGAAGAGTATCTGCATGATTCAGAAGGCAGGTTGCCACTGAAATCTCATCTGATTGTGTCTCCCAAGATCTTCACGTTCCTAGCCACTTCTCAGATTTCCCATCATCACACAGAATTAAAAAGAAAACAAAAAAAAACCCCAAACCAAAACTAAACTAAAAACCCAAAAGCAGCCTCTTTACTCTTACCTTGACCAGCTCCATCACCAGATACAGTTCTGTTGGGGTGTCCATTTCCTCTATAAGCATGATGATGTTTGGATGCTTCACACGACGCAGTATAGATACTTCATTTTCAATCAGGTGCTCCTGTCCAGGAAAGAGGAGGGAAGTCGATCTGAATGGACATAAAATTGGCAATTCCCTTTGCCTTTGATCAGCTAGCCACTGATCAGTCCACCAGTGAGCACATCCTTTCTGCAGCTGAATTTATAAAGCAGAGGGTTGTTGTCAGATGCTGGATTCTAGCTTGTGTTTTGGCCCAAGTGTACTTCAGCACTGGCCAAACTGAACTGAAAATACCACATTTCACACAACATCACCAATGGGATATCTCTGGAAGAAGAAAAGACCCCAGAACGTGACAGCAATTCAGGAAGTGCAGATTACACTGTTCTATGGGTATTAGGAGGTGAAATCAAGTTCAGAACCCCTTAACCCCAGGCTGGATCATTGTAACCTGCCATGTTCTTGATCCTCTCCAGCCTTCACCTCTCATTGAGCACAGGTTACTCAAGGACACAGATTACCTAGGATTTATTTTTGAGGACTTTATTTTTCAAAAGCATTGTGGATTATATACAGGAAAAACATTATAACTGCTTTGGTGATGGATTTCAGTGCAATTTATATGTAGGTTCAGATTTAAAATCCATAAAACATGTAATAGCTCAGTTAAGTCACTGTGGCTCCAACAGCTTAACAGCACATCCACTGAGTTTCATTTCCCCTGCCCTATACTTCTGAGGAAGCAATAGGTGTCAAGAACAAATGGCTTTCAGGATTTTTTGTTTTCTAGCACATCTCTTAGCACTTGGTTAACACTGGAGAGCAACTAAAATTCCATGCCCCTTTCAGGTGATATAGTGGTAGGTGTCCCTGGCAGGCAGGGGGGTTGGAACTAGATGATCTTTAAGGTCCCTTCCAACTCTGACCATTCTAGGATTTGCATTTTCCTTCATAAATCCTGGAATACAGGAATTGCATTTAGGTTTACTGCAAAATAAGTAACATTGCTGACATAAACCACAACTTGCCTTGCACTTTGGCAGATACCATGCCACTGGACCTGGAATTTACTCATGTTTAAGGCACTGATTAGTAGCATGCACTTCATGCATTTGTGAGCAGAACACTACAAAGAAGTAGATGTGATCCACTGTGCCTAAGCAGTGACTGCAGACCTTAACACCACTCCACCTTCTGTTGCCAGGGCTCCTTACTGATGCACTGTGCTCTTGCCAAAGCTTTCTGTGGCTACCTAACTCAGAAACCACATGCCAGGTGTGCACCTCATTCTGTGAGAGCATGGTGCAGCAAACATGGGTTAAACAGGCACACCTTTGAAATTCACTTTGAAAGAGCATCAATTGTCATTCTGAACAAACACATGTCTGCTCCAAGCAAAGTGCTCTGAGAAAAAAACAAACAACAAAGAAACAAAGAGGAAGCAGTTTCATTAAACACAATGCTGAGTCTCATCAACAGACATAGGTGAACAGCCACAGTGTGCTAACTCTTATGGATGGAAGCCTGCAAATTCAAAACTAGCATTAAGAGTCCAACCAAAAACTAGAATCTCATTAGAGCTTTTCCTACCTAAAGAACAGATAACATTAAACTTATTACATCCATGAGTTATGACTGGAGCACACCAGCTTTACCTGGGCTTGCTTGCTTTCACTCCACCAAGTTGCTAATTGCTTTGCATAAAGCTCAGGCATAAGTAATGCTTCTTTAAAATAAACAATATTTCTAAAACACTAATATTTCCTTGAAAAGGCTCCAAAATGTTGTTAAGCTACTGATTTACTGTTGAGCTACCTGTCCCTAAAATGCTGGCTAATGTAGTTAGTTCCTTTCAACCACTCCACTGCTATTGCTATATATTTTGTCATGTAAAAAAATAACAATTCTCAAACCTGTTACAACATTCTCCTGGATAATGCACTATAGATTTCAGTCTACATCAATCTGATTTATTAACAGAGACATTGTATAATTAACATTTAAGCTGTATGTGGAAAATACATTGGTCAACTGGATTCAAATTCTAGGATATCCAAGATAAAACTGCTAGAGAGCAGTGAGCAACAAACATGTATTTTTGGGCCAGGTGGGGGTTTTTAAGGCAGGCCTTCTGTTGGCACATGAAAGAGAGTGAGGAAGGAGTAAGCTTAGCACAATTTAATCATTTTCCTTGCTGGAATTCTTCCTGGACAGTTCTGCCACTGCTCTAAGAGGTTTAAACATCTTCCTAACAAAGTGCCCTGCTTGTAAATGCATATACATCTGTAGGTTGCTCTACAGACATAGGTCGCTTCAAAACAGACAAGTATGCACCCAGGGGATGATTTCTGTTATTTGTTTGTTCCAAAGCACTGAGAACAATAAATAGAAAATACATCTAAGCTCTGCTATACACATGGGTTACCTGTATCTCCACCATTCCTAATTATGACACCTAAGCTGCTCCACAGACAAGTAAGAAAACACATCTAAAGCTGCAAGTTGTACATGTCACCCAGAAGCTTTCTTTTGCAGTGAAAAGAGACTGGGTCAGCCTCCCCCAGCTGAAGGGATAGCAATATAGGAACCTCAGAAAGGTAATTCTAGCACTTTTTCTTTTGCTTACACATTTTAAAGACTCCTTTCTAAATATTCCCTTAAATAAACCTAGAGAACATGAGATAAAGTGGTGGGGAGGTGGGAACACTCATCTCCTAGCACCTAATGCACAATCTAACATCTGCAGAGGTAAAACATTTGTGTTTGAGGACCTCTACTTAAAGCTTAAGTCATCACAGCAGGTAATGTGTTATTGTACAGCACCCTACAGCTCCTTGCCATACAAAGAACATCAGACAGATTTGGTACATCCTTCTCCAAGGTCACATTCAGAATCTGGAGCTCTGAATTGCTTTTGTCATTAATACAGAGGGTGCTTTCCAATCAGAGCCCTGACTTGGTTGCAAAGTTACCTCAAGAATCATTTCAGTGCCACCACTGAGACAAAAAATAAGGTATTTCCATCAAAAAGCTCATCCTTCAGTCATCCTTGAAGTCACCTCTCAAAGAGACACTCATCCAGAATTTGACTGCTAATTAATACTGTGCCCTAAGTGTTCTTTTAGCTAACAATAAAACTATGATCCCACTTGATTCTCAAGTCCCTCAAGAGCCAATTTGTTTGTAAGGCATTGCAAAGCAGGGACAACAGGAGTATTTTATTGGTTGCTTTGTATTACAACATTCTTGGCTGTAGGCTGGGGGTTTTTTTCCTTCCTTTTTTAAAACCCACTTGGGAGGAAGGTGAAGAAAGTGTCTGACTCTCAGATTTCTGCTTCTATGATGTAACAGGCTGTTCTGCTGGAGAGACAATTGGGGACTTTTTTTTCCTTTGAGTTTGCATTAGAAAGATCTTTGCTCTACAGGTTGGTGAAACCACATAACCAGAAGGAAATGGTTGTGAGTATTGCTTTCCAAATCCATGTTGTGTGTATAAAAGCAGCATGTACAGCCAGAAACAAAACCCCCAAACCAAAACAGGTAGGGAGGGATAGGAATTATAGAAGTACATATAGAGTCTCAAATATATATCATACATCTAATAAAATATATTAGATTTTGATCTAATATATTTTGGACATTTAAGCATTTTCTTTGTTAGTCCAATAACAGATAAAAATCTGTTTATTCTTCACTCTATCATCCAGTAGACTAACACTCACTATTTCTATTGCTTGCTCTTGGATACACTATCACCCTGTTAAACAGATATTCTGAAAGGAGTCAGAAAACCAAACACCCTCATCATTTATGACTAAAGAGCAGCTGCTGGTGCTGTTTCTGCACTCTGGCTTATACAGGCAGATTGTGGTACACTACCTTTCCACAGCATTTAGCCTTGTCTATGATCTTCAGTGCAAACTCCTTTCCTGTGCATCTAGCAAGAGAAAGATGAGAACAATGAATTAGAAACTGGTCAACAAATGGTGGCATTACCTGTTTTTGTTTTTCTTTGTGGTTTCTCAGCAGCATTTTGCCTGCTGTTTCCCTGACTACCACAACCTACTTCCTTGTGTGGATTAATCCCAGGCTCCTGCTGCAAGTCATTCTGCTGTAACCTGGCACAGCTTTCTGTCACTTCCTCAGTGCAACATGCAACATTTGTCTTGAGCTTTCCTCTTAGCTTTGTTCAACTGGTAAGCTTTAAAGAGAAAGTCATACACATTGATGTGCCAAGAAGTGAGCAGAAAAAGACTGATACCCTAGTGGGAAAATTCAATAGGATGCTGCAGAGCTAAACCCCCATAGTTCATTACAGACTTGTCTAAAATGCTGCAGAATTTATTAGGCACTGATTTTTCACCCTTTGTGTTTCATTCTTTCTTTTCTTTCAAGTATTCTATGGAACTCTATAGCAGTCATCTGAAGTCACATGAGATTTAAGAGTGTGGTTACAGACAAAGTAAAAAGGCTTGCTGTTTTCAGTACAAACTCTCAGAAAGGAGCTCCTTTGCCTTTCATCCCTTCAAGCAATAAAAATCTCCATTTTTCCAGAAGAGGGGAAAATTACACAAAACAGCAACAGAAATTAATTACCTTTTTTTTTTTTAAACAAGACATTACTCTTTATATTAGTGCTGAACTTAAAACAATCACAAGAAAATGCCTTAGGACCCTGCTGCTATTTTATGTTGTGTCAGTACCTACAGACTCTAGCATGCATCAGCTCATCACCAGCACTGTTTTAAACTTCCAGGTTCATTTTCACTACACTTTTGCCATTAGATAGAACTAGTCACATTAGAGCCTTACCAAAATAAAGGACCTGAATTCATATCTTGCATTCAATTTATCCATTATTGCAAAAATAATAAAGCTCTGCTCTTCTGAAAGTGCAGCTGTATTTGCCAAGTTGTCATAGTTACAACCTGATCTGCTCTTGAGCTAGAAGTGTTATCTAAATGCCATCCTCTTACCTTACAGACCTGGTGTAAAATCTCCTACCAGTACAGGATGGAATTCAGCATCACAATTGATATGTTATTACTAAATGAAGTGGATTCTTTAAAAGGCTGCAAACAACTGATCAGCAAAACCCTCTTTGGAAACCTTTGGCACTTATGGTGTGTAGGAAGATGAGTTACAAAGCCAATTTATCAACCAACTTCAAATCCCTCTTGCAAATGGCCTTTACCATAGCACCTAAATAAAAACTCTGGGCATCATCCATGTAATTGGTGTGCTTATACCAGTGCCTAGCAGACCCCAGTACTGTCTGACAGGTTTCTGGTATTCTTCTGTCTAGCTGTCAGTGCCCATCTGTTGACTCCTATCTTTATATATAGGCACCCTTTACAAAAGAGACCATTTATAGTCTTTTTGTAGAACACTTGGTACAGGAGGATCCTGGCTCCACAGCTAAGGCTTCTAAGCACAACACTATTAGAAATGAAGTATAATAATTAATAGGAATAAAAAGACAAAACAATTAAGAGTTGGCATTTCCTCTCTCATTGTTATTAATAGCAACCACAATTCATGCAATAAAGCTTCACTCAACATAAAGATTGGATCACATACAGAACTAGATTTTTTAAGTTTAATTTTGCCTTTCCTCACCCCCCTCCCACCCAAAATAACTGGAAAGTTTTCTTTCTAGTCCAAACCCCTCATTCCAGAAAAGCACAGATGATGGGTTTGAAACCCAAGTGACTTGGCAGTCCTTGTCCCATTTTCAGTGGAACTTATGTGATTTCCAAAACACACAGCTGATCCTCCTGAAAATAACAAATTATGAACCCTTATGCTTCTAACTTTTTATCTTTCATGAATTTTGTTCACTCTACAGATAACAAAGGATGTGTGGCCAGTTCCAGGGTGCATGGGGAACCACTGTGAAGCAGCATTCATTTGGTGTCTGCCCTTACCTTTGGGTTTATTTAAACCATGGAAGAGCCTTTGAGAGACAAGCTGGGATGGGATCTGCCTGCCCAATGGGGAAATGCATCTTTGGACATAAGCTAGAGCTTTAAACTGGACTCAGTAGGGGAAGGGGATGCCAACAGGACTGCAAGTAGGTAAGCCAAGGCTTGGCATGGCATCACAATGCTAGTGGGAACATTTTCACTGCTCCTGAATTGTTTCCATTCACAATTATCTCTTTTCATTTGAATAAAACCAGCAGATAAGTATCAAATAACAGAAACAGTTTCTGTTTACATTTAGGTGCACTTGCACAGTATTTGTGTACAACTTGGAAGTTCCTCATAATATTTTAAAGAAGCTGACACAACTCTCAGACTGATGAAGCTAGCAGAAAGTCATTCTAAGAAATACACTGAGAAAGTGACAGCCAAATCATCTGTTCTGTTTGCACTAACAGCAAAGTGTGACACAAAGCTTGCTGAGGAAAAGCAGTAACACAGCACAGGTCTGTAAAGGTATCCTGTCTATCCCATGGGAAATCAGGCACAAGAGTATTTTCAGAGCCTGGAATACTGAAGGGTTGATTTGGAAAGGCTCTGGCTACTCATCCCACTACCTGCCAGAAGCAGCAATCACAAGGGAGTCAGAAGCAGAGGCTAATGGCCTTTGAGAACTCTGTGCCCACAGGATACTGAAAGCTGTGAAAATCCTGGAAGCAGCAGCAGGCAGGAGAGGGAGTGTAGCAGCAGAACTGCTGAGGCAGAAGGCAGGTCTCTCAAACACTGTTTAGATGCCACATGCAACATCCTGCTATCCACAACAGTCTGTTGTATGAGAGGATTTCTTGAAGGTCTGTGGGGTGTCCTTTCCAGCCTCCACTGAAAGATGACACCTTCTTTAGTTTTGGGGATCAAAAGCCACGTTTCTCTGCTGCTCTTGTATCCCTTTGGTGGAATAACACATAGGAAACTGTGTTTTTCTATGCCTAGTTCTCCTGAAGTGTTTACTGTATCTTTGCAACTGCTCTCTGCTTCCATCTCATCACAGTTTCTATGAAATCATGACAATGCACAGGGCTTTATCCAGGAACACCACCAGCAGTGGTGAATGGTTCCCTTGCTCACCGTTCCACGCACTCCTTTACCACAGCAAAATTGCCATCCCCGATCACCTTCCCCACTTTGTACTTCTCCAGAATGGTAGCTGACCCTGAGCACTTGTTTCCATTCACACCTGCAAAACAAGCAAAGTCAGGAATGCAAGCTGAAGAGAAGTGTCAGCAGGATGTAACAGATCCCCAGTGGGTTCCACAGCTACAAATGCACAGCAAAACTGCTTCCTTCACAGCTTGTTCCCTTGGTTTTATCTCAGCTGTAAGAAGGAAGAAGATAAGACTAACACACAAATCAAATACTACCTTTTCCTGTGGGCATACCCTAAAAGTACTGAATGCAGTTAAAGTCCTCAGTCCAAATATTTTCTGAACTCAGAATACTAAGTATTTTTTGCACACTCAAAGCAAGGAAGCAAATAAGATTCATCTACCATGAACATAAAAGAACCAAAAGTTTTATCTCCTGAATTCCTTTAAGTTTCCTTAGCTGCTGCAGAAACATCCAAGATGCAGACATGTGTGACACCTGCTTCTTTCAGGACTTAGAAACTGTTTTAAAAAGACTCTAAAATGAGATTTAAAAGTCATTTTATAAACTTCACATTGCTTTAAAGAGATAAGGAATTAAGTGTGGCTAAGGTCAGTCGATGGGCTAGTGGTTCTACCTGAAGCACAAGGTGCTGTTTGGAGGATGGCTCCACTTCCAGCCACAAACACATGTCTAGTGATGCTCTGCAGGTTCATGTTCAAAATCACTCCTAACAGTGCCTACTGTAGAGCAGAGCCCACTAATATGTCACCACTTGGGGAGAATGAAAAAACAACAAACTTTATTTCCTAACTCTACTGCCTTGAGGTAGAAAATGGGATAACTTTTCCAAGATAAGCTTGTCCACAAGGTATCAAACAACTCAGATTAAAACCAAAAATGACTCAGAGTAATCAGAAACCATCAGGAAGTGCCAAAATAATGGCCACCTACAACAACATTTTTCCAAGGGTTGATAGCAATTACTTGAGTCCTACCTTCTGGACTCTGGCAACGGAGTGACTCAGGTACACCATTCACATTGGAAGAAGATCCACCATGGGGAGGGATCTGTGGAAGTACAGAAGAACTTCTTATTTCTGATGGTAACCACAAGAAGCAGCCAGACAAAAAAACCCCAGCAAAGTTAGTAACAAAACCACCCTAAAAATACCTAGAGTTAGCTTACTTTCCCACTACCATCTTATTTTTATTCTTGCTTTCTCACAGTTCATCATTATTCTAACACATCAGTCACTTGCATCAATTTGAGATGCATCCCTGAATTTCCAGTTAGGATAAAGAGTAGAACAGATTCCACTAAACACCAAAGAGAATTAATTTCCTGTAGCTGCACCAAGTTCTATCTAAGCTAGAGAGCCACTGTGTGTGGAGTCAACACTCCCTCCCCATTCTACACAAGATCATTTCTCCTCCCAAGCAACAATTGACAGGACAAGAGGAAATAGTTTCAAGTTGTGCCAGTGGAGATTCAGATTAGGTATTTCTTCACTTGAGAGGGTTCTCAGGCATTGGAAGGGGCTGCCCAGGGAAGTGGTGGAGTCACCACCCCTGGAAGTGTCGATGAAACTTGTAGATGTTGTGCTTGGGGCCATGGGTTAGTGGTGAGCATGGGAGTGTTGGGTGGATGGTTTGGTAGTCTAAGGGTCTATATTTGAAGTTATGATGGATGTGAAGATTTATGACACCTAGAAACATTTCAAATTAGATGTCTGATATGCATCCAGACACAGATCCAGTTTTAGTGACTGTGACAGTGTATAAAACCCGAATAAATACATGGCTTTGAAGAACAGAAGATGAAGAAAACTACTTTTGCTGCACTAATAACTTAACTGGCACTCCATCTGAAACATTGCAATGCTACTTCTACTAATTCTACGACTCCACACTCAAAGTCATCCTGTCACTCTGCCCAGGGACATCCACAACAATCAATTTTGATTTTAAAAAGGGGTGGAGGCACAGGAATGAATTCCATAAATAGAAAAATATACTTGGGTGTGTTCTATGCACAAGTGTTTCATAAGCTCTCCCACTGCAGTTAAGAATAGAGATGATCTATGAGATTCAATTTATAGTTTAGATTATCCCCCCTCCTCTACACAACATTTCTTGCTGTTCTGTGAAGTTCCATATCTTGTTTTCTTCATGGGCTATTATAGTAGTTCTCAGCACTCAATACATAAAGGATTAAAATGCTGCTCTGCCTTAAGCTCAGTGTCTGTTGCAATGGCTTTGCAGGACACCAGGAATGCAAATGCAGCATTTTCTGGTTTAGCTGACATTGTCTGCTTCCACTGCTGAATATTTTAAATCATTAACACTATTGTCAATGAAAAGACTGAACTGACAGATAGGGATATTGTCTAAAGGCTCATGAAATGCTAATGAATGCTTAAGTTTCCAGTGGCAGCTGAGCTGCCAAATCAGCTAAAGGTACAGTAACTAGCTGTACAACTTAATTTTGCAGAGCCTCTAAACAACTAGCATTTGGCACAGAAGTAACATCAAACAGCAACCAGTCAGCTACTACTCTGCTCCTTGCCAACAGCATAAACCCAGGCTCTGTTCATGCTGTTGTCTTTCTGAGTTATCTAGTTATTTAACAAAGATCAGGAACGAGGACATTTGGGTTAAATGACATTTGTGCAAAATCCTGAGTCAGTCTCTCAAGCAATCAGTCACATTTTCTTCAAGCATGAAGCAGAGATCAGAACAGATCACTGTAAAGTATTAGTCATCAGCCAAAAATATTAGTAATCTAATCTATTTGGGGTTTTCAGTGAGCAAACATTACATGAGAATATACATTTCCAGCTTCCTTCATCCTTGTAATCAGGTCAGAGCATGACTGGGCACATTCCTCCTTACCACCACTTTCACAGGAAGGAAGGAAACAGCAACAGGAAGAAGACAAAAAGGCAAAAAAATAAAATCTAAAGATGCTGTCATGGCTGAAGTGCTAGGTCAGAATCTGAAATGGCAGCTTTAACCTTAGCTCTGCCACTAAATTTGCTTCATGGCTCTAAATATGAGTCTGAAGTCACTCTACAACAGAAACTGCCTGTAATTTGGGTGCTGTAGGTCTTTGTCTCAGTTCCTCAGCAGCAAAATCAGCCTAGTCTGCCCCTACTGTGTCAGAGCACAGTAGAAATAAACAGTTCAGATTGTCTGCAAGGTGCTTGACTAGTCAGAAAAGGGGAGGAGAAGGTAGGAACTGGCAAGAAGTGACACAGAATAAAGTGACTCTTATTTAAGTGTCTTTCTAGTAATTTAACCACCCAGTGACATGTCATATTTAGGGTATCTTGTACTGGTGGTATCCCAAAAGCTGCAGGTGTTGTGAAGGTGAAGTAAAGATTTTGGATGTGCAAGCAGACTTGACTGGTTCACAGCCATTCCTGAAGGAGCCAGGAGAAGAGGAAAGGATGTATGCTGCTTTGACACTACACTAGTGCATATGGATGGCATCTACAGTTACACTGCAAATTAGGTTTTGCAACAGTTCCTTCTCCTATACTGTAGTCCACAGAGCACTACTGCTCTCCTCCAGTACAGCTCCCCTCATATATGATAAATTCAGAGTGCACAGGTCTTAAACCCACCCTCTCACATGCAAGTCACATGGAATCACACACATGGGATGTCAGGAGTTGGAAGCCCTAGAAGGCAGAATATGATTCTTTGTTTCTACAAGCTCCCAGAGTATTTTAGAGTAGCAATGGCTATCAGCCCTGGGAATAAAACAACCACCTCAGAATGTGGATGCTACTGGCCAAGAACACCTAACCCTGACAGTCACTCATGTTAAATGTGATGCAAGACAGAACATAAGAATGATTGCTTTTATTTCCCTCAAGTTGTCTCCCTGCAGGTAATATGTGTTTCAACAGCACATCCAGAGTCAAATCCACCATACAACATAGTTGATAGAGGTACTGAGGGTATCTAGCTGAGCACAGTTCCCAAACTAGTTGCATAACCCAACTACACTGACAGGCACCAATCCTTCCAATCACTTAAGCACGTGTTTAAGTCCAACAACATCCTCATTGAAGTAAAAGGAACTATTGTACAGCTTAAAGGTAAGGAAGCACCTAAGTTATTTCTTGGATCAGGTTTTAATGCCCTTTCACTTTGGTCATTTGGTCAAGCAGTTGAGAAAATAACACTGAGACAAATTGAAATGCAATGTTATTTAGCAGCACTGGGATGCCAAAACAGGTGTCAACTCTAAAGCTTCTTTATGGGTACAATTTTTAGAACAGATGACAAGACTTTGTGGCACTTAATTTCAGGAGAGGGCAATAAAACACAGCCAAGGAAGCATAAGGAACTTAATGACACCACTTTCCAAAATCTCCTATTTAACCCAGTCTCTGGCTGATTTTTATGGTATAAGGTATGCACAGTAACAGATGTAGTGGAAGAGATAAGAATCCAAGCACCCCTACAGCACTGTATGTCTGAGTATCTATAAATGCAAACTTGGAACCAAAGGAAAAATAAGCAACTCAGCACATTTGCTCCAAAAAGAATTACTGTACAGGGCAGTCATTTGCTTCATGCTTGTTCTTGTTAACTTTTATAGCTAAAGCTTTACCATGAAACAAACACACTGCAAAGTCAAGTGCTTAGTTACAGGCTAAAATTGTTAGGTTAAAAATAAACACCTTTAATAAGAACACACAGCAGTAGGCAACTGGGTTCATGGCATACATATTTGTCACTTACTGGAATAAAGGCATTTATTTGGGGTTGCAGTGTGGGTTCTGTAGTGTTTACTATTCTTAAAAGCCACAGCATAAATTCTTGACTTCAATATCATCTCAGACTCCAGTATTTTTAAAAGTCTTCTAACAAGCCTAGGAGGTGGCTTACTGTATGCTGAACAATTAACAGCACAAGGGCACTCTGGCTGGGAGAGGTTAAAAGCCCAGCAGGCAAGCTCTTCTCTTCAAAGATAAACTCTTCACCAGGAGTTTTTCCTGCAAGTTTTCTCTGCCTGAGCACACCACTTCTGCTTATAAAGTGTTGTGAAGCAGAAGGAATCCTTGGGGACTGAAGAGGCTTCACCTTCAAGGAAAAGCAGCATTTGGAGAATATGATGTAAGACTCAGTGTCTGAGACTGGCAAAATATTGCTGTTGCCATCAGTATCTTTTGGAAGGTTACAGCCTTGATGACTATTATCACTTAAGCTTGACACTGAGCATCAAGCTTCAAAAAGCTTAGGCAGGTTGTAATCTAAAGCCAAACATTTTGTTTTGCTCTAGCTCTCCAAACACCACAGTTTTTAAACCATAGTTCACATGCAGCTGCTCTGATGGTCTGTGCTTTACAGGAAGCAGAAACATTAACTCTGATTTGTTCCCTTTTCCTGCTGCTCCAAGCTCACACAAACCCATTATTGAGTGTTGCTGTTTCATAGCCTACAAAAACAAACATATATGATTGCTACGTGACAAATCAGCCAAAATACTGCATTTGCAAAGCCAAAAAGCTCAAAAAATAGACTTTATGTTCTTTCAGTGTCTGCCATGGCATTTATATCTACATTTTCATTCAGCTGTAATCATGGCACAGTCTTTATTCAAGTGCAGGAAGCCACACTACTTGTCTGCACAGCCATGCAGTCTTGGCAACAAGGAATTATTTAACAATAGGGAAGAGCAGGAATCTCAAAATAATAAAATTGGTCCCTGCTTCCCCCCTCTGATTCCCTCAGCAGATTGGCTAAGAGCAATCCTACCAAAAGAATAATAGTGGGTTTCTTAAAGAGCCTGGTTTTGCCTTAAACCATGCCTCCTTGGTACTGCTTTTAGGCTGATACCTGACCAAAACAGTCACTACCACTAGACCATAATCAAGGATCACTGCACAGTGCACTTGATCCTTTGGGAATTCATCCTGAGAGTCACCAAATAACTTTCCCTATCTTTAGTCTCAGGAGCACAGCTGGGATTCTCCTACTGAACAAATGCATCCTAATGGGACACAACAAGAGGTACTCTCAACTTCACTAATGTATGAGCTCTGAGATGATTCATTTGGTTTTGCTGTTTTCTTTGGTCATACAGGGATGAATTATTTGACAGGAAAACCCACTAGTATCCAGCATCAATTAAATTCCCAAATAAAAAAGTACAACAGCCTACTTCAGTGAAGTTGACAGGGAAGGGGAATGAAGACACAGCCCCTCTACTGAAAACTGCTTGTTACCATCAGAATTATCTCTATCTTAATGGAGCTTTAATCAGCTGAAAGCAGACAGGACAGTGTGTGTGTGTGTGGGGGGGAAGAACCAAATTATCTAGTTTCTAAACATGTAATTTCATTAAAGAAACACAAAAGAGCATTTATTATCTACAGTGCAGACCAGCTGAGAGCCTCTAGGCCAAAGATTTGTGTGTCCTCTACTGTTAAGTTCTATAGCAGAGCTGTCCAGACAAATTTTAAGACACAGAGTTCTAATTTTCAATGTCAGAACTATTCCAGCTCTTGCAAATGTTTCAGAGGAGAAAGGCCAATGGACAAAGAAGCTATGGGATGAGACAGCTCAACATCACAAAGGCAGAGATCAACTTTACATTGCCTCAATGAACCAAACAACTAAAACCAAATCATAACTGAACAAATCAAAACATTTTCTCAGCATTATCAGAGAAGTCTGGCAGAAACCAGTGCCATAATCCTTGCAAAAACAGACAACTGTAACAATTAGCATGTCAACCCCCAAATCTAAATACTCTTCAGATCACACTGTCCTTCAGCCAGTCTCTTAATGGAGAAAACAGTTTCCCACAGAACTAAGCAGCCTCTTCACAACTCCCGTGTTCACCAATGGGAGCTGTGACTTGATCAGAATAATCAGTGTGAAGCACCCAGTGTCCTTCCAGAAAGGCTGCAACTCATGATTTCCTAAGCAAATTCTCCTTGGCTGCTGCACAACTGCAGCACTAAGATGCTCAACTGCACTCCAGATTGTTCCTTTCATTTTAAGAAGTGAAAGGCACAGAACAGCCTCTAAGGACTGCAAATGCTACCAATTTTTAAGAGGCAGAGGAAGAGAATTCTACTGGTGCAAAATTTGCCAGACATCAGGCTGCTCTCAAAGGAAGCCCTCATATGCTTTCAGGCAGGAAACTGCATTAAGAGGTGAAATTTAGATTAGAAGGAGGTTCTTTACCCAGAGGGTGGTGAGGCACTGGCACAGGTTGCCCAGAGAGGTTGTGGCTGCCCCATCCCTGGCAGTGTTCAAGGCCTGGGCAACCTGGTTTAGTGTGTGGTGTCCCTGCCCATGGCAGGAGGGTTGGAAATAGATGGTCTTTAAGGTCCCTTCCAACCTGGGCCATTCTAGGATTCTATGATTCTATGATACTATGAAATTGTGTGCCACTGATGAAGAAGGGTGCTTCAGCTAGAATTTTGGGCAATGCTACAAGACTATAAGATGTCCAAAAGAGGATACTACCCTTATATAGGCTGAGAGAATAGGTTTTACTTCAAGGGTTTCTGGAGTCCACAAAACAATGGAAAATTTGGAGGGTAAATTGATGTATTCAAGCCACCATCACCTTCTGCCTTTCCTAAGCTGAGAGTTCCATCCTGCCAACCAAAGATAAATAAGAAATATCTTTGGTTACTTCAGATGTCTTCTTCACTTCAACCCAAAAATCATACTAGCAAGGCTACCCTATGGGATTATAACTTCCTTTTTTCTTCTCCAGCATCACTGTAATGTATCATCCAAGCAAGAATGGAATTCAGGGCTTTTAATGGTTCTTGCACTTACCTTGAGTCCTCGAAAGCTGCCTGGGCTTGTTGGGGAAGAACTGGAGGACTTTGTAGATTTTGGAGTTGATAATTGACTGCTTGGGGTTCCATTAACTGGCCAAAACAGTAAAAGCAAACAAGGGAAAGAACAGATGAATAAAAGCCAAAACCCCTAACTTGCTTTTAAACACAGCACACCTCTGAGTACTTGTGATATATCTGTACATCTATGAGCAACTGTTTTCCTTTGCTTCACTTGTCTTCTTGGGCTTTGCTTCTCTCTCTTTGTTACTCTCCTTTTCATTAATATCATTACTCTATTTTATGTCAATTATTAAACTGCTTTTCCCTCAGCCCACAAATTTTCTCACTTTTTTACCCTTCCCATTCTCTTCCCTCATGCCACAGGGCAGAGGCAGAGGGAGGGAGGTGCTGTGTGGTGCTTAATTGCAGGCTGGGGTCAAACCACAACCCTGCTGTTTCAGACAGCAATACTTTCTTTATTTCACTCAAAACCCACACAAAATCAACCTGCATTCATTTTGGGCACAAACTTGTCTGCTGCTATTGATCTGCTGATTATTTCATGTATAGACAAAACTTACCTTTCTTAGATCTAAGTTCTGTTGAGGTTTGGTCACCTATAGCAGCCTGAATATACAGAAGAAATATTCTTCTCTGTCACTCCTCAAGTAGCACAAACTAGAATGTAATTCTTTAGCATATTGGAATGTTGAAAACTGGAAGAAAAACCCTACAGCTTTAAAATGATTAACTTCTAGTATGGCTCAAAGTCTCAACTTATTTGCTTATCAAAATGCATGTTACTTGGCTTAGAGATACTTTTCATTTCAACTGAAGGTTTAGAGAAGTTTCTTGGTGGTTTAGAACTTTGGCTGAAATAACACATGAAAATAAAGGTAAGAAACTGCAAAGAACATGGAAAATATAAATTTCACTTTGATACCATCAGGAAATGCCCAACAACTGCAAAGCATCATTTCTATTCTTTTGCTTAAATGATCTACTTCAACCAAAAACCTCAAGTCTTTGTATCTCTGGTTCACCAAATGCAAAACATGCATTTCAAGCTTGAAAACATTCACCAATAGAGCAAAAAGAATAGAGGTACATGGAAAGGGAGGAGACACTAGTGATACAACAGCCATAGTAGTAATGGCTCACCTGGGGATTTTGCTGAAGAATAAGCACTGGAGTTGTGGCCACCCCTCTTTACTGTACTCATACATTTGACACAAAGGAAAAAGACATTAAGGAAAGAAGTTATTAAACAACTTTGAACATGCAGGAAAGGAAGAAAGATAAATAAAGGTAAGTAAAGACTACATCAGAAAAAACTGCAAGTAAATAGAGGGATAAATACCAGATGCTTTGGATCTAGTCTTCAAACTAACCTAACCAAAGGGGTGTCCAAGGATAAAGAAGGAAATGACAGCACTGATTGCTAAATACTTTGCATAAAATTCACTGCTGATAGATATCCAATGTGATCTCCTTGGATTTAACAGGACTGCACTATATGTAGATTGTGAAACTTCTCTTTGTGCTACATTTTTCTTTGCTGTTACTGTGATCCTTCTTTGAAGATTTTAATTAATTATTCAACCTTTAAAAACAGATGATAAATACTCCACTTTGAAAGAACCCAAAGACATAAAATGACTTTAACCAGCATCAATTAAGCAAAACAAATACTGGTATGGAAATGAGAATATGGAACATGGTGCAGTTTTGCATACATGCATAAAAGCTCCTGTGAACAGAGTTACACTCAGAACAGAACATTGGATATTTACATATTCAGTGGTTTCATTTCAGGTCTGAAGGAAAAAAAATAATTAAGTTTTAATTCTATTTAGAAATTAAATGCAGAAGGGCAAAAAAAAAAAAAGGAAAACCATCCAATTTCTATCTTTTATTTATTTGCATAAAAGACTCTAGCTGGAACATATGGTGTTCAGCCAAGCTGCTGCTAAAAACACAAATGGGATCCTTTCTTTAAAATTACAGGAAGCTCAAGAAGAAGAAAAGAAGAATTCTCTGTTACTGGGTAATAACATTCCAGAACATCTAAAATTACCTGAAACAGCAAAATCCTGTACTTCCAGCAATATTTGGCTTATCTAGGAGAGACCTTTCAAAACACTTAAGGGTATATTCTAATTCGATGGACATGAATTTAACCAGATAACCATCCTGTAGCTAGCAGTCTTCCAGAAAATCAAGTACCAGGCTGAAAACTTATCCCAAGTGTACAATTAACTTGTACACCTTCCCTAAACTGAAACTTTCAGTGTCTGTTAGTTCAAAAACTGAAGCCACCTTTTTCCTCACGATTCCAGACTGAACACAAATTGCATTTGAGATGAGTATGACTCAACAACCATTTTTTCCCCTCAGGAAACAAAGCACTTGTATTTCAGAGCCAACAGCTTTTTCACCCCATTAAACAAATTTCAACATATTTTCCATGCCCAGCTCTTTCCCTAAAAGCAGTACCTGAGCCAGGTGATTTGCTTCGACGTGAAGGTCCTGGACTTTTGGAGCCAGTGTGCCTCATGCCAGATGACCGGGAGTAAGAGGACTTCATCACACGGCACTCTGAAAGCAAGCAGAGTTTTGACCACAGCTCAATGCACAGGCTCCTCCAACCAGCACTGCTCCTCTCTATCATCCCAAAAATGGACAGCAGTATTTTCTAAGCATGCTTACCCAAGGGAATGAAACAATTTAGAAGATCACCTCAGAACTTTTAACTAACACAGCATACCAATGTATTTCAGCTACTCAAATGCAGCCTGTTACATTCCGGATGCAATATTTCTCATTTGTCACTATAATTCAAGTTTGTACCTATGCACTGCTGCAAGAGTAAAGAGGTCAGATGATGCCAAGGTTCTTCTGATATTCCAAGGCAATTCTCAAAGTCCCTGGCAGAGAGGGGTTTTTTTTGAAGGTACATTGTACATTTTCTCTTTACAGAAAAACAACTTTGGCAAACAAGTAAAACTTGTGATCTGTCAATGGCAGACAGCATGGGCACAAAGTTCCAGTTTGTCTCATCTCCTTCCTCACTCAACACCTCCTATAACCTCCAAACATATAAACAGGCTCAACACTTGGTCTGTAGCAGACAAGACTGCAATGTGTGAATCTTCTAGCAGGACAATTCAAGACCTGAAATGAGCATGGTTACCTATGTGACTTTTCAAGAATCTCTTGGAAGACAGCAATAAGGCAATCATCTCATAGTGACAGAAGTCAAAAGTGATGTTTTGAACAGATTTTTGTTTTAGACCTATGAGGTCCATGACTGGATCTTTTCAAATTCGGTGCTGTTTGCCATGGAACTTTAGGGTCTGTTATCCAAGAAACCAGATCAGGTTTATTAGTGTTTTAACAGACTAACAGCATCTAGAGGATGGTTTGGAAAAACTTCTTAATCCATTGGAAAATATATTCCCAGGTATATTTTGGTAGATCACACAACTCTTGAGGATTGCACAGGGGGAGGGAGAGGGGAAGGAGTTCTCAGTGAAGTTGACTGTTTCAGTGGGTTTAGGATAAACATTGTCTTACCACTGTGATCCAAGACGAAGTCGTCCTGAGCATACCGGTATTTCTCAGGGCCACATGCAATGAAGACATCATCATCCCCAAAGAAGTCCTGCAAGCATGTCACCTTGACAACAAAATACACAAAGCAAAAATAAACAAATGCAGTATTTTCAAACACTAAACCTTCAGTTTGGCAGCAACAATTACAAAACTTGTGTTTTCCTTTTCACCATGATACCATCCTCTAGAGTGACAGAAACACTCCAGTCCTCAAGTCACTGAGCTCTCTCACTAATGCAGGAAACCTCAGGGTCAGGAATATAAACTAGGACTGCCTCTCACCTCCAAAAACATCTTCTTCTACATTCAACACCTGTACTTTTGCCTGTAACTACACATATATGCTGATGACTTTGACAAGAACAGCTATAAACACTCCATAAATATCAAAGCTTCTTGTATTCTTACATTAATTGCTTGTGGGAAACCTGTCAAGTTAAAATGACTGCACATACAATTTTGAGGTTTTATGCTCTAAGGCATTTAATTTGCATATTTTACTGTCCTCTTAAAAAGAAACAAAACCCCAAATCTTCCTTTTATTAAGAGGTATTCCTTATTCAAGATAAAAATGTTCCTTCCATGTCCTTGGCAGCTTTGCCTGTTCACAATTCTCCCAGGAATGATCTCACAATGCATTCTAAGAAGGATGGGTCTATTAGAAAGAAAAATGTTCCAGAGATTCTTTAAAAACACAAAAGCAAAGACCTAGAAAAATACTCTCTCCTCAAAAGTCAATAGAAGTCAGCTTGTGAAGGAGCAAGTGTCTGCTTTGAAAACAACTGAAGCAAAAAATGCCACAGTATGAAATCCCACTGAACTCATTCTAACTCCCTTGTAAGGTAGCAAGCTACTTATTAAATGTAATCAGATTAAAATTTTACTGTATAGTTGTTTCCCTGTTCTTTTTAACACTGCACATCCAAAAGAGGTCTGGGAATAGAGGTTGTGTGGCATCTAAGGGAGTTAGAACCATTTGGTAAAAAACAAATCACTGCTTTTAGGGAAACTAGCTTTTTTTTCCTTCCCAGATACCTGTCAACACTATTTGCATATTTTACCCATTGGGAATACAGTAATCATTGGCAGAACTAGAGGAAGAGGTGTCTGCTGCCTGCAGTATGCTGAGAAACACTCAGAATATCAATGACCCTCAGCTCTCTGCAAGAGCATCCAGGGAGTGCATTCAGCAGCAGTGCAGTTGTCATGGCAGCTAAGCCAGGAGGCACAGCCACTGCCCTTACAGCACCATCCTCACTGCACTGCCACATGCAGTATCCAGCATGTGTCTCACTGTGCTGTGCAGCCTGAGGACCCCAGCCAGCACCAAAATCCTTCCATTGTTATCTTACCACTGCAATGACAATCTGCTCTCATTGAGGCTGTACTTGAAACCACTACATCTAGTTCACTGCAGAGGCAGCAAGATCTGGACTCAAAAGGATGCACAAATTTAAGACAAGTTTTGCTAACATGGGGTTTATTGCTCTCTGCCTAGTAACTCTCTCTGCTAATAAGAGGACTCATTATCACTTCCACAGATTCCAGATCCAGCAACCAACCCAACTCCACCAGCACAGGAAAAGCTGTGAGAAAGCTTTCAGAACACTTACCCTGTTGGACATGGGCAGAGATGTTCTGTGAGGTGCAAGTTCACAATCAAAGCCCCCCAAAACAGCTGCCATTTCCACAAGCTCTGCCTACACATCACTGCTCTACTTATGCCCCCCAATACTCCTGCAGTTCTGTCTTGAGCAGGTTAGAGTTCAATGCCATGGTTTAGAAAAGCCTAAAATTAACCTTTGTGTTCTGCTTCAAAGCCTTCTCCTCACCCCTCAGCCTAGTATGTGAGCTGTAAGAGAAAAGTGTATGGCAGTATGAATAAAAATCAATTTCCTGGTCCCCTGCTGTCTGCTAGTGCTGTGGTTTAATGTCACACACACCCATCATGTTTACCTTTTAGAACAGGTTTTTATCTCTGACAAATATTTGTAACCAAAGACATTTGCTCTTTCCAAAGAAATCCTACGGTCAGATCAGGCTCCTGGACTAGAATATACAAATTGTGCTCCATACAGAAATCCCTTTCCCAATAGCATCACCCAGGCCTAGAAATGTAATTGGCACCAATCCCTACTCCTGTCTCTGAATCTAACAAGCAGAAGATATACTCCTAACAGATTAAACCTGAAAAATGAGTCATGTTTTGTAGAGAGAATTCAACAGGTATTTAATAATTGCCTTTTAGTTACAATTAAAAACCTGAATGATATCAATGAACCTCTGGTCACAAGATATTTTTCCTCTAACCCTCAGAGGAAAATACAATAACTATAAAAAAGAGAGAGACTGACACCATGGAGGTTTCAGAAATACCCTAAAGAATTCCTCTCAAACCTGTAGCATTACAGAGAGTTCTGCAACCAAGAATCAACATCCTCCAGCCAGGAGATGACTGAGTTGGATTTATTCCAGTTCTACAGTCACTTAGAAGGAAGAGCAGTAAAGACAAACAGTTTGGCTGAGTTTAGCATGGCTGATTTAATTTAAGTAAGCAGCAACAGGACTGCACAGTTTTAAGTCTGAAAAGCCACCACACCCAGTGTCTGGGGAAAGCTGCTCTGGATGCCAAATCCTCTCCATCAGCTGAAAATGGAACTAAAACAGTACAACTGGAGAAGATGTGCAAGGTTATTTGTATTTGTTTTAATGATGGAAGACATTTGTATCTACTGATGTCAGGAAAACAGGATATGGTGTAAATGTTTTCAAAAGGAAGCACATAACACAGGAGGCCAAAAAGAAGAGGAAAACTGGAATGCCCAGTAACAGCTGGGTTTTTGTTATGGGTTTCCAGCTCAGTGCCTGTGACAGGCATTTGAGGATGACATTTTTAAAAGAAATGCTGTGAGGTTTGTTCCATGAAATGATGCAAACCAAAAAAGAAATGTAAATAATCTTGGTTTTTGTCAGCATGGCAAATCTAGATACAACTTCTCTGCTCCCACCTTTGGTGGGAGAGGTCTCTGTATCTCTGCTGGGAGATGCTACCCCTCTCTGACTGGGAGAGATTCCAGCAATGGCATCCTGACTGCTTTGCCCTTTGCCCATAGCATCAACCTGTCTTTCTGAGTAAGCAAAAGTCAAATATTTGTCTATTTTGCCAGTCAGGTCATATTTGCAATAATCCTTTTTGTCTCCCCTTTTCAGGTAGAGTTAATGCTACCACTTCCTCTTCACTGTCATACAAACAGGCTTATTCCAATTCTGGCAGTGGTTTTGAAGTTGTCAGGCTCTAAGTTCAAGGATTTACACATGTCCTAAAGTGCAAACCACAGGGAAAGCACTCCTGCAGAAACAGGTCAGTTGTCTGGTTTCTATTTCAGTCCCACCACCACCTTCAAATGGAAGAGTTTCCTCTGGGCTGCTCAGGAACTCCAAAAGGAAGGTGAAAAGGGCATTCCCACCCTTTCCTCCTGAGCACTGTGAATTTAACCCAGATTTTCTTAGCTCAGAACTTCCTCCCCTTGGTCTCTGCACTTTCACAGAAAAATTTAACCAATATGCTTAACTACTTACTAAGTCATCAGTATCCTTCCTGACTAAAGCCAGGACCAGCACAAAAGAGGTTAGGACTGGCTCAAGGCAGCTATCTGCCTGGTTATATTGAGTCACATTTCCTGGCATCTCTTCAGTAAACAGCAAGAGAATAGCCAGATAAGTAGCTAGAAAATACCCAGGAAGTAGAAATACAGAGAACAGTCAAACCAAAGGGCCCCTGACATGCCCTTTAAAATATACTTGAATTGCCAGTATTCTTCTATTTTTTAATTAACCACCTATTCATGTGGTGGAAATGACAAAGTGTCAAAAGCAGCAATGCTAAATGATTTGGAAGCAGGCAAAAAAGAACCTCTTCTAGAGCCAGGCAAGTATGTACACAAGAACAGCAACAAAATCAACCCTTAGCAAGATACACAGCAAACCTGGAAAATCAGGGCAAGATTCCTGCTGGTACAGAGAAGAAACATTGACCCTTGCATAACCTTCTGTTCCTCACCAGTTTTTGTTCTCTGGGACAGCTCTGCTACAGAATCTCTCTGGGAATTCCCAAATTAAACAAAACTACACCACACCAAAAGAAGGGTAAGGAAGCTACTAACCTCTGATGCAATGCTTGAAAGAGCTCCAATGCTATTAAGACTGGGCACATCTGCCTGAAACAGCTGTAGGGGAGGCTGGGGAGACCTAAACCATCAGTTTGACAGGCTCTAGACACCTTTCCTACTGGCTGTAGCTATAGGACTGTGCAATTCACCCCAGTAACTTCTCCAAAATCTAAGTTTCAGTGAACCTGTTTGTGAAAACATGTTGATGGACCTTCTTCTCTATAGATAATTCAAGTAGTTCACTTGGGCTTTGGTCTTATTCTACAAAATCCTTTTTTAACCCATGCAGTTGGTTAGTTTTAGGCTTTGAACAATTCCACAGCAGCCAGTGAATTATTCACATGCATAAAGCTACGCACAGCCATAGCCTTGAGAAAGGGCAAGACCCTCTCTAGCTCTCCTGGACAGTGCATAGAACTATGATCAATTTGATTTCTAGGTCAGAACTTCCACAAGACATTGTCTGATTTATCATTTGAGGTTTGGCAGCTGGCACCTTTTCATCTTTTCCTGCAAGTTTATTAAATTCAGTAAACAGTCAGAGAAAAGCTAAATTTTCTGGTTTTAAACATTTTTAAATGTTGAATCTGTCTGCCTTGAAGAAATGGAGCTTGCTGACCTATTTAGGAAAACAGAAAAAAAACCCCCCTCAAACAAAGACCACAATAATGAGAATAATTCTTCTAGGCCAGCTTCCTATAATGATGATTTAATCAATGGCTGTGTTACATTATTACAGTCATCACCAGAAAATGAACTCCTTTCACTGATCCTGTGTGATGAGGAACAGCAGTGAAAAAGGAGGAGACAAACCTCCTGTGTCCCAGAGGGAATCTGAAGAGTAAGGAAGCAGAAATGTAAAATCTTTTGCTCTGCTGCCTTGCAAAGAGAGAAAGCCTGGCAGTAAGCCCAGGAAACGCCTCAGCCCGTATGACAATGCAGAAAGCCTGCACAGACAGACTGCTCAGGTCACCACCACTCCTGCAGCTCTTGGGAACAGATGACAGAATAAAGCACATTAAAATTGAAACAAAAGGAAAAAATGCTAGAACAGGGTTTGGGGAATTTAAATTAACATCTCCAAGCTGAATTCAGAAAAGGAAACCCCATGAAAATGGAAGATTGCATTTGGGTGTGATTCAGAGGAATCCTTCTCAGTGCACTGGAAATGGCAGTCAGCAAAATAAGCTGTAGAAATATCCACAAGTTAAAGTGAGTTCCTTCACATATCTATTTCTTGAAGCCAGAAAGTCAGGGTCCACTCTCCAGCTTTTCCAAAGGGCAAAACTGATTTCTCTTTGCAAAATCCTATTTCTAGTAGTGCACTGCTGATGTGCAGCTATTTAGGTATCAGATAACTGCAGCTGAAAAAGACTAAAACTCCTGACATTTTGAATCATTTGGAATCACACTGTGTAACTCATCCATCTATCTCTGTAACACAAACCACCCCAGAATAACCCTTGTCACACTATTGTCCACTTCTGGAACAGGAGTCGGTCAATCATTTCAGTATATTAAACAGTGAAATTTAATGTCATGCTTCTCAGTTTCATAGTTAGACAAAGAAACAACAGCCTTGTTAAACATGGAGTAACTGGGAACTGGAAACAGATAATTAACAAATGCAGTTTATGACATCATAGTCCAGATTGTTTAAAGAGACAAAAAAATCCCCAGTATTTTCAGTTCCAAAGCAAGGATTCTATCTTTGCCCATAGATGTGTTAATCACAGCAGCTCTACAGTCAGCATAACAGATTCATTCCTTAAGTGGCATAACTGGGAAGCCTAATACAGAACCAAAAATAGCACCTGACTTCACACAGCTAACCTTCCCTCTTCCCACTGAGCAGCTACTCTAAAAATAAAAGCTACTGGTATTATGAAAACACATTAAAAGCAAAAGGATGCATATAAGGACAGGTAACTGGCTCATCCAATTCAGTAAAATCTTATGGATTGAATGACATCTTGTTCCACAAGACAAATGGAGTTAAAACAGTTTTATCATTTACTCCTTTTGCACTGTAATAGAAGCCAGTGCCCTTTGCTAATCACCCTACATTTAAAACATGGCATTCACATACTATGCAGAACTTACAACATCATGAAACCATGTGGCCAAAGAGCCAATGTGCTCTCATTTCTCTGATTCTTCAGGTCAGAAGAGCTGCAGTGGCAGGCAATGACAATCTACTGCAGCCCAAGTTTTCCACTGTTTATGGGCAGACACTGTTTCCTGGAGAGGTTACAAAAGCAGCACTTCTTGAAATGAGAACTATTTTTCCATAGACAAGTAAGAAAAAAATCAAACTCAGTGTTTCTGGCCAGTGCAGCTAGAATAAAAACCCCCACAGAAATCTGAAAAGGTCCTTTGATGAAAGGAAGAAATAAATTTTTCATAAATATTTAAGTTTTAAATGGAAGTGTTACAGTTTTGAACAGGTTGCCCAGAGGTGGTAGGTTCCTCATCCTGGGAAACATCCAAAGGCAGCATGCAAGGGGCATGAGCAACCTTAGCTAGGTGAAGATGTTCCTGCTCATTGCAGGGCACTGGACTAGATCAACTTTCAAAGTCCCTTCCAAACCAAACCAGACCTCTCTACCCATTATATGACTGGTGTTTTTGAAATGCATCAGAATGATCACCCTGGTTTGAATTAATTACTTCAGAATTCATTACTGATATCTGGAAAAAAACTTCCAGAAGGCAGGAACAATAAATCCATCCTAGAGGGTTACTGAAGAACAATTTCCAAGTGACTGAGGGGTTGGGGTTTTTCCTGAAGAAACCTTAAGATATTTCAGGCCTCCTTCTATAATACACTGAACTATGAAGTGTAAAATGAAGCAAGCACAATCTTTAAATCATAACAACAAGCCCAGTGAAACTCAAGACTGAAGGCTCTGCTAACCTCAGAAAACAATGCTGGCACTTCCAAAGAATCTTTCACTGTCTTTCGCTAGGATTTGGCAATACTTGAATCAGTACTTTCTTCCAAACCCCTACCACTCCTTGAAAAGCAAATAAAAACCACATTGATTCTTGTAATACAAACCTCTTCTAACTTTAGAACTACAGAAATGTGACTTTAGAACACCAGAAAGCTAATTTACACAGTGGAAGGCCCAATGCAAAACTCTAGATGCGTACGATCTTGAGATTTTGGCTAATCAAATCCTTTCAGTAGTTTGACTTAATTTAGTTTTCAAGAATGTTACTCAAGATTACTGCTGCTACACTGACTGTCTCCCAAGATTGTGGGGTTTTTCCATAACAAAATCAGAGTTCACCAAAGACATTACTTAATCCCAGGGCTGTTTTTTCAAATAACTGTTTTTCCTTTCCATAGAAACTACTTAAAAGCACTACTACACTACTGAAAGCCATTTCAACACAATGAGGAATGGGAATTTGGATACATCTGTTAATTTCAAGTTGTTGGTATTTGGTTTTTTCCTTTTAAATCACCAGTTCATCAAGAATTTCATCACTGTCTTCATGATGTGTAAGACCTCATGTATCAGAACTTATTAGTCTGGAGAACAGAAGGCTCCCAGGAGACCTTCTGGTGGCCTTCCAGGATCTTTGGGGGCCTACAAGAAAGCTGGGGAGGGACTTTTTAGGAGGTCAAGTAGTGACAGGACTAGGGGGAATGGATGCAAACTAGAGGAAGGGAGATTTAGATTGGATATTAGGAGGAAGTTCTTCACTGTTAGGGTGGGGAGACATTGGAACAGGTTGCCCAGAGACGTGGTGAAAACCCCATCCCTGGAAGCTTTTTAGGTCAGGCTGGATGGGGCTCTGGGCAAGCTGATCTAGTGGGAGGTGTCCCTGGCAGGCAGGGAGGTTGGAACTAGATGATCTTTAAGGTCTCTTCCAACTCTGACCATTTTATGATTCTATTCTATTACCCCTTCACATTCCTAGTGATATTGTGTACAAAGGCAGACAGCCTGGAAATCACCTAACACCTATTTCTGGTTAAATAAACAAAGAAACAAGCAAGCAAAACTCAGTCTGCTTCAAGCTAAAACTAAGACCAGGCTATAGAACTGGAAACAAGAGCTAGATAACATTCTGTGATTCTCTGAAGAACTAATGTGCTGCTCCCAAATGAAAAATAAACACATGATATGAAGATAGCATCTTTTTTTTCCTTATTAATCACATAACAGCATGAGCAGTTATGAGATAGTTTTGTGCCTGCTGGTGCCTCTGTGTACTAAAAATCACAGTGCTTGATGTTCTGAAGGGGGTTTCTGCATTTCATGAGTTTTCTTAAGCAGTTCCATGTATATATCATGCCTCTTTCCAACTCTGATGAAAGAGGATTTTTTAAAAAACATTCCTTAAACTGCAAATCTAGCTAAAGATATAAACTATGTTAGAGTTCCCAACAAAACTGGGAACAGATGAGGGTTCCCAGCTGAAGGAAGCACACAGCTGGTGACACCGAGCTCAGCGCCAACAACACAGAGGATGCACCCAGTGTTCCTGATCCTAAGCTACTCTAGGGCAGCTAAGAATAGCAAATGCAGCCCCAACAGGTAAATTCCCATGTTATTTAAACAGAACTGGAACCTACCAGAGCTGCAACACCTCAGGCATCTCTCATGGTGTTCCCATCACAGCTCCCAACATGTGGAATTAATCAAGGTCCAGCTCAGTCTGGCTGAATCTCAGCTGCAGCCTTTGCTCTGTGCTCTATGTTGCAGTTTAAAGAGAATGGTATCAAGATGCTCATTCTGGCTCACAAATGTATCTGTTGTTGTAGCTGATGGAAATATCTATACAAATAATTTGGGAATCCTTAGATCACAAGGTTGTGGGGTTTTTTACCAAAGAATCTGGGAATCCTTGAATTACAAGGCTGGTTTGGTTTTTGTTTTACCATTATCAGGATTAATTTACAAGAGAGAAAAAAACCTTCCAAATTCTCATCCTCTTCCTAGAAGACAAAGCCATGTCCTCACCAAGACTAAGCAGACATTAGATCATGGCATGAAGAGCTGAGAAGTGTATTTACAAGAGGTTTTTAATTTATTCTGTTATAAGATAAAAATAATGTGAAGGTTGGAGATGATAGCATCTGCATGCAAGCTGTAAACCTGTCTCTGCTAACATGGAATCTATCTAGTGCAAGATAAATCCAGGGTAGCTTTAATCCAGCCAGATTCAACCACTAACAGAAGCAATGTTCCAGCATAAAACTTTGCAAAAGGCAGTCTGGAATCCTGGGTTCCAGTATCAACAGCCAAGGCCTGGGTTGCTGCCAGTGCACTGCTGTTTCTATCAGAGTAAACCTAAAGCCACCCTGCAATTGCACCTACTCACTATCAAGGGATCCTTCTTGATATGAAATATCTCCTAAACCCATCCCTGCACCATGTAGAAGGAAGGTTTGTAGCACAGAGAGCTCCACAGCCTGCAGCTGGGTACACAACTGCACAGAAATGCATGTTGTACACTAGAGCCTGCTTGTAATCCAATAGAATAAAGGGAGTATGGGTAGTCTCTTCCCACCACAAACACACCTTGCAGCTAGCAGCAGCACCAGGGAGTGCTATTTAGTAGCACATCAGGAGCAGACACTGGGTCTGCTCACAACCAGACAGGTTTTGAAGCAAACACTGCAGTGGGTTGTCATCGTTACACCTCTCTGATTACACATAAAACAACATGGCATCAACCCCATTCCTCCACTTTGCTGTGCTAATGATTTTATTGGTTCCCCCTTCAAAAAGTATATCTGAATATCACAACAATATCTGAAGAAGCATCCCAATTTAAGCAGCACATAGTGGGATTCATCTTTTCTCTTCCTGCTGATTTCCATTACATGCACAAATTCACATCCAGTTAGCTGTCTGATCCTTAACAGAATCAGGATTAAAATCTATATCTATTTCTCATTTGACTAATAATTTGTAGGCACCTTGTGTCAGAAACAGAAACACCTGCATTTTTCTCATTCTCTTCCTCCTCAGACCACAAGAATCTCAGACTCTCCAAGAGCAGAAAATGCTTCCTCAGGCATGACTTCTGATATTTGCTTCAACTGCTCAACTATCACCACAGTCTTGAGATAATACAGACCACAAAAGGGTCAAACAAAAGTGTCTCAGGGTATCATTACTGAATCTGACAAATCAGCTACACTAACAGATTCACTTTACAACACCTGCTTTTGCAGTTCCTCCCACTGGGAGAATTTCTGTCCCTATTGGAGTCCAGGTTAGAATTGCAACCTCTTCAACACTGGTTTACAGCAGTATTAGCTTTAATCCAGTTAGTCACTATTGCTAAAGTGGGAGCACAGTTCTGGCATCTCCTCCTTCATTATCAGGTTATTGGTGTCCTTATTTCTACTTTCAAGGTCTAAGGCTTTTGCAGATATTCCCCAGTGCTTAAAAAGCTTCCTAAGCAGCTTCTGGGAACATATGTTGTTTTTACTAGCTCTGGGTAGAGTTTCACCCTGCGTGCCAGGCAGACCTCCACGGGGCCCTCTCAGTGACCAACTGATTTAGTGTTCAAAATTAGAACCCAAGCCCAGCTACTTTTGGAGGATTCACTGCCACAGTCTTAACTCTTATCTGCATTCAGCATATGCAATCACAGTTACTTGATTTTACTTCCCCTGCCATTTTCTCTCCTGGTACATTAAAAAGGACAGGCAGTGCAGTATATTCAAATGGGCTGGTAGATAACTGGCCTGGCTTACAAAGCCTTCTCTAAACAAGAAGCTCTCTTAGAAGTTATCTTAAAGCAGATGCCTGGAGATAGGATTTCTATTGATACAAACCATCTATGTGACATTAACAACAGTCTTTCAGTTGCAAGTGGAAAGTCTGAGGGATAATAGGCAACATGGCTCATTTATTCACAAAATAAGGGCATAAGACTAAAAGGTTTTCTGGAAAGCATATACTGGGTGAGTAGAATATTAATTCTAGGGTTTTTTCCTTTTTCAGAGCCTTTCTGGTGGAGATGCAGACCCCAGAGAAGGGAATTTAAAATTATAAGCTATTGCTTTACTATTCCTAATTAGCTTTTAGAAACCATCTGTTTCCTATGAACACCATGTTGAAACTGCTGCTCAGAATACCATATGGAAAAGTGAACTGCAACTCCAGGAATCCATGGCTCACACTGCATCTGCTAAGGATTCCACAAATGTCTCTTTGACAGGCTTTTCTTTTGTGGGCAGGGAACTGTACCAAGAATTTTATTTTCTTTTTGTTATAAAGCTCTTTGCTTACTAGTCTAAAAAAAAAAAGTTCTCTGAAATGGTTATGCAAATATTTCCATTCCATACATGGCAGTTACAAAATAGTGCCTCTGAAGAACTATTAATGAACACAGAGGAACCCAAGTCATCCTGAAATGTTTACATGCAAGATTTGAAGGCAGTTTTCTGCAGAGCTGGAGTAAACTTGAAAACTGATTTTTATGTTTCCTTTTCTGTATTTAAGATCAAATGAAACATGAGAGTTTAGAGCCTGAGCACTGGTCAGATTCTCTGGCTTTGTGTTGATTTTTCTCAACTCAGTACCTATCAGCATGGATATTCCTGAAAGTCTATCTGGAAAAGGCTCTCAAAAATACAGTATGAACTGCTTGCAATACAGAAAACAAGTTCAGTGAAAGTTCTTAGTCCTCCTGGGAAGACTTATTTCTCTGATTTGCTTGACTTACTGTAATACTTTGGGTAGCTCTGTAAAGAGTAGGCTTAAAAGCCACTTAAAAATTCACAGAAGTGCAATCTCCCTCTGCACACAGCTTCTTTTAATATGCTTCATGTTAAATTAAGTACTGTCAACCCAAATTTGAGTTTACACACAGACCCCAGACATGTTCAAGTATTGCCCTGTGCATCAGCAAGTTACTACTGTGAGAAGTATCCAGAGGGAAGTAAAAAGCAGTTAAACTCAGCAAGAATGGCAAAGCAAAATGTAAGAATGCAAGTTATGAAAACACCACTACTGAAAACGTGTTCATGTTTCATCTCCCCCCAGGCTTCTGCTAGAGATGGGAAGAGCAAAAGTCAACAACATTTTTATAAACAGAAGAGGTTTTTTATGGCTTCTTAGCAAATATAGGAGTTAGAAAAGTAAATAATATTAATTTTAATGCCTTCCAGGCTAGCTGCAAATGTACCTATACTCAGTCTCCAACTGTGCCATGCTCTTGGCTGTGCACTTTACAATAGTTATTCCACTCATTTGCCAACTCACAGTAAAAACTGACATTTTCTGTCTATTAAATTTGCAAATTTCACACACTTTCTTGCTTTTAATGTAAAGGCTTTCAAAATAAAGGCTTTGCCTTCAGTTCAATAGATTGAAGTAAAAGCCACACTTAACTGTGTGTCCTTGTAAACTCCTTGTATACAAGGCAAATGACTGCAGAAATCCTGTGTGGATTTCTTGCCTGCCTATGAGAAGGGGCAGATGCTGCATCAGCTTTTTCTAAACCTGCCATGTTCTTTGAAACACTACAAAAGGGCATTTCATTTCCTTCATAATGCTCCCTCCAATCTCCACAATTCCTGGGAAACACTTACTCATTAGTTACTAACTTAAGATTGTGACAAATTCAGCCAAAGGAAAATAAAACTTAAACCCACCAAATTGAGTTTACTTAACAAAATAGTCTTCATTACACTGAAAACCAAAAAGGCTTCATTTAGCAGAATCTTCTTCCTGTATGAGATTACAGTTCCCTAATTTGAGTGTTCTGAAGCTTCAGTATTTCATCAATTAAAACCAATTTTTTCATCAAGTTGCAAGATTACTTATTCTTTCAATACATTGCTTTAAACAACTTCTACTACATTCACAACCACAAATTTGTAGTGTTTTTCTGAGAGATCTGCCACTCCAAGATTTTATAAGTGCTTAGTATTTTCTTATAACAACAAAAAGGTCCCAACCAACAAACCAAAACCCCATATTGACATCACTAGGTTAAAATGTCCATTTTTTACTAAAATTCATTCCATACCAGAGGAAAGGTTGCAAGAGAAGGAAGAGAAAAAGCAAGTGGAAATTCAGAGTCAGGTCATTTTGCTGTTATTTGTAAAAAGCCCAAACTGTCACTCTGACCACACTATTCTAATAGCAAGAGTCAGCATTTATGGTTTTATACAACTGTTGGCATATTATGAAACACACAAACTCGAGCATATAGCCAGTAAAGAAAGCTACAGATAAAAGGAACTTCTACTGAAACCTGGCAATCCATTACTGGAATGAGCCTTTCCTTGTCAATATTCCATTTCACTGAGAATGTGCACTTCCTATTATAGCAAATGACAATTAGAAGAGAACTTTGACAGAACAAGGGAAGTTACAGCTTGTTCCCTGCCAGCTGAGGACAGTTTACAGCTAAGGTCCTCCCACAAACATTCAGGTGGCATCACAAAGTATCTAGCCCTTAGCTATAAATACATTTTTTTCTAGCATGCTAGTCAGACTGCAAATGACTCACAGCATGAGAGAAGATGAATCATCTAAAACATTCTGAGATTACTTATACATGGATATATAAAACACTGAGAGAAAACTAAGGTCACAAAGAGCCTCTAACTTCAGACTCATCCCTGACAAAGTCAATTTACACAAGAGGCATTAATGTTTATTTCTCATGTCATGCCTGATAAGGCTTTTTTTAAGTTGAGTTCAAAGGCAGTTTTGAACTTCACATAACCTTTTTTCTCCATCAGAGAAAAGAGAAAAGGGGTGGAATTCTTGCCAGTGTACTAACAAGGATTCACAGTTGGGTCTGGCCATGAAAGACAATACTGGACCCTAGCTTGCCCCTCCCATCCTTCCCCAATATTTACAGCAACACAGAACTGAAATTGAGAACTCTACCTTGGCATTTCATTTATGAGTTATGTTCTAGCCTGTTTGCTTCCTTCTGAAATATCTGAATTTCTTCAAAACCCTCTGATGATTGCAGAGACACCCAGTGCCCTGCCTCAACAATAAATAAATCACCAAATAAATATGACCAGACTCAATAGTCAAGAACACGACATGGATTGCACATTTGCACAACAGAAGTAAATGCTTGTTGACTTTGTGAACAAGAGAGAAGTGCTGCAAGACTGATGCTGCCTGCAGTGAAAGCACCGAGAGTATCACTCCTTCCTCTGCACAGCCTATACAGGCTCCAGGCCACAGACAGGGTCATTGTTCCATTTAAGTGCTGGGCAGACCTTTGCTTCTCAAAGTTGCCTTGTGTTGCTATTACTTCAACACTGCTGAGCCTTCAGACTACTGTGTTCAAAGGTTTATTGCTAATTAATCAGTTAGCAGTATTTTAAACATTAAAGATGAGTATTCCCTTTCCCTTCTCTGACAGACTGTTTCATGTTTCCTGCCAGTAATTTATGATGGAAGAGAACACTGTTTTCCTTAATAACTGGTACAAATCTAGAAGAAAAGTTCATATTTTAAGATTTCAGTATTTTTACTTCAGTAGACTTAAAAAGACACTGCCAATCTGATTACAGCCAGCCAAGAAGCAGCTACTAAAACAGATCCATCAACCTGACAACCTGGAAGACAAATCTTAAAACTAGACAGTCTGTTCATAGACTGTATTATGAAGAGGAATGGAGAAAATTCAACCTTGAAACCCTTTCCTATGGGGTTGGTAAATAGCTGTACACTGTTAGGTGTACCAGGCTTGGTAAAGAAACGTTTGCATCTTTAAAAGATGCTAATGCAAAGACTGTTTACTGCAGTAAAACAGGGTAATTTAATTACAGGGAAAAAATTTCCAAGATCTCAGAGTAATGAGGAACCTGTGACACAAATCCTAATCTGGCATATGACAGCTGCAGAATGAATTCAAAAGATTTTTACCAGTCTAATTATCTGTTAATGGCCAGGCTCAGCAGGACACAACAAATTCCCAAGGTTTAGTTTCCAAATCATGTGATTCGAGCTCTACTATGGCAGATGGCAGACAATGACTGCATCTCACTCTTTTATTCCAAGAGCTACATGCACCATTTCTGTAACCCAGCACTAAAACTACTGTAATCATCCATCAACAAAGACCCAACGTTACCACTGGTGACACCACTGTTTTGCAGGGATTGTTTCCCACACTGTGCAGCATCTCATTTTTATTAAGTGCTGTCAGCTCTTGGTGTGCACAGACAAACACTGAAAATCCAGTAGGATTTATCCTCTGTAGATCCACAAAGACTGCAGCAAGTTGGATGTCACTTTTAACAGGACACACATGCTTGCTTTTAGCTAAAATAGCAGCAATTTTTTTCAGCTGCTCTGATTTACAAGTGCTGACCTCACGTTGGGGGCTGCTTGTGTGTTCAGTTTTATTTTAACCACACATTTCACCAACCTGTTACATGGATGCCAGTGGCTATTCCTAATCACATCTCTAAACCTCACCTCACTGAAAAAGATTAAATTCTCACCCCAGTGCTTAACATTCTCAGTAACATTATATCTCACCCCCAAAACTAGAATGAAGTACCCCTGTGAAGAGAGAATTCTCTGTTTTGTCTGTACTGTATTTGGGGCTATTGATCTCCAGAAAGAATAATACAGAAGGGTTCCCACTCCCCCACCCCCACCAACAAATTCTAAAGACCTTTGTTCCAGAGAGACAAGATCTCCAGTGCTAGACTGTGGCTATTTCACATGGCATGACCTTTATTTTGTTGCATATGCAACAAGGCTGGAGAGCTTCCTCAGCACTATTGTTCACCTCCAGTTTAAGACTCACTAGCTCTGCAAGGCTCTGTTTCTTTTTTAGGACTTTTTTCTGCAGCACCTAAGCATCATCATTTTGTTGTTTTTAAATAAAACCATTTTGCACTTTCTTTTTTCCCCTCCAAATGGTAATGGAACTGGTAGTGTGATCCTCTGACAACTGTGATAAAAACTGTAAGTACTACCCAGGATAAACCCAAACCCACACATTATCTGCCTGTGGTCTCTACACCACTGCATGTAATGAAAATGCTTCCATGACAAGATTTGTAGCTGGAAAGAGATCTCTGTATTTTCATATTTAGGGTATTTTTCAGATGCCTGCACCTGTGACAGGGCACAGTTAATTTCAGGTTAGTTTCAGGTAACACTTCCTTTCACACATAACTACAGATGGGAATATTTCTATGTCCATGGACAGAGGCCAAACGTGGCTCCTCTGCTTGAGCACACTATTTCCTCCTCTCTTCTAGCAATAAATAACCCTGGCTTCCAGTTCTGAGTACACTGATTGAAAATCGGAACAAAAATATCATGTAGCAGTGCCCAGAGATGAATTCAGTTCCTGTCCTACAGACTTCCTCAACATTAGGGTCACTTTAATTTTTTTGTTTTCCTTAGACTTGAAAGATTTGTATCCCACACTGATAAGATGACATCTCTCCACAGTTGTTCTCTGAAACAATTCTGGCTGCTAGTACAAGCCCAACTTCCCCTAAATCATGGTTTACATCACATATTAAGAGGTTTACTAGCATTGGGATAAAACTTACTCTAAATATAAATCTTCTTGTATGAATTCTCTGTGGGATGCAAGCACATTTTAATGTTAACTGGCATTTGGATCTTTGTTGTTTTATCTACAGCTTAACAGCTCTTCCAAAGTTGTAAATAGATTTTAGTTACCAAAACCACTCAAAGCCAAACACACAGAAGTTTTCAGAAACCTCAGAGACTATGAGACCCCATTTATCTGCTCCAGCAAAAATCAGCTCTTCATTAATCTTAATTTTATAGTCACAATTTACCACTGAACTCCACTGGATCTTATTAACTTTAAGCCTATTATTTCTCTTCCTATGCCCAGTGAAGAAACAGAAGTCATTTCTTTTTTCTTTGCTGCTAGTGGGGTTTTTTGTGTTCATTCCCCCAGAAAACTTTATGGTCTTTCTCTGATGTAAGCAATCCCATTTCCTTCAATCTTTCTTCACAGAACATGCTTTCTTAATTCTTTTTACTCTTCTCTGGATTTTCCAGAACAAGGCTGGCTTTTGCTGCTCTCACTGCATTGAGTGAGACAGAACAGAAAGGCCACTTGCTATGTACATGAGAAACACTAACTCCTATGCACAACTTCTGACACCATTAACTCATCTTCAGCTGTAATCCTTTCCCACTTCAACCAGAGCCATTTCTTATCTGCATTGTCAATAACCAGTGAATCTAATATTACTCAAAAGTGCTTTATTCTAAGCTGTTACCAGCAGTTCCTCAAAAGAATTCTATTTTTCTGTAGTCCAGGTTTCCTGCAGCTCATCTGTTTGATGTGTTCTTTGTATTTATAGGCACATCCCCCCCTCTCTATCTTCCAGATCATTTACAGTGACTAGTACAAACATATTCTTTGACCTCAACTCAATATAAAAGTCCATTTTGGCAATGAACCACCAATAATCATTCAGAACAACAGCAGTCCAACTGTGCATCCAGTTAGTAGTGCATTTTTTCTAAACCATACTTCCCTAGCTGTGAAAGCTGTGAAAAGGAACACATCTCATGCAATGAACAGCAGCAGAACAACTAGACTTTTCCAGGACTCCTCTACACTCTTGCAGTGTTTCCCTGTGTCTTGGAAAGTAATCTGCAGTTCTTCCACATTGCTTTTTTTACCTCATGTCCTCCTAGTGAATGAGAAACATGGCTCTTGACAACATCTAGTATGAACTTTTCCCCCTCTGTCCTGTAAGTGTGTATCTTTTCTGATTTAATTTTCCAGGCCACTTAGTTCTTACTCTCTTGGAAGGTTTCTCTCTATGCTGTTCTAGTCTCTCTCTTTTAGACAATTTCTACACCACTTCTGGTTGCATCTCCATCTCTTTCAAGATAACTAAGGGTTAACTTCCCAGCCAGAGACATTTCAGTCTGACTGTCCTTGCTTCACAGTAGGATGGTGACAGATTCCAGCAAAGAACAGCAAGGAAAAATGCAGCCAAGAAAGGAAAACACTTTAGCCAAGCAAATGTATTAGGAAAACCTCAATGTCAGAAGCACAAAGACTAGCACAGCAAAAGCCTGCACTGCAAAGCTCAAGCCTAGTTACTTTTACAGGAATGTTTTTCCTCACAAAGAAACCACCACAAAAGCCTTGGGAGGTAAAAAAGCTTGGTTGCTCAACAGCTTTAAAGTCACCCTTGCATCAATTTAGTCACAATTTCTGTACCTGAGGCTACAAAGCACTAATATGCTGAATTACAGCATCCATGTTGAACCTGAAGATAAAAGGAAACCTTGGAAATGGTAAAAAGTCTTACAAATAAATGCTAGATAATTGTCTGTCTTTATACACAATAATCAAGGAAAATATGGATGTTACTCTCTGTGGCATTATTATCATCAAGATGTTACTACAGCCAAGATCAGTGAAGTCAGAAGAGTAAATAAAACTGATTTTGCAGACATTGTTTCTGTTGTACTGCTCAAAATCACAAGCATTTCTTCACAGATCACTGCTTTCATGATCATTCTTAGTACATGTTAAACAGTTCTACTGAAAAACAACAACTGTCCCATAAATTAACAGGACAATACATCCCCTAATTAAAGGACACACTTTTATACATGCATATATTTTCATTTTATACCTGAATTTCAGCATGGATTCCATATTAAACAGAAAATACAACCTAAATCTAGTCCCTCACAAACCCTGCAAAATATATATTTCCTCAGAGATTAAAAATGAAGGAGCAGAGAAAAGAAAAAAACCAAACCCCTGAGAAACACAAGAGCTACATTTATAGGAACACAGCCATTTACAAAATGCCTTTTTCTTTTTTAATGGTTGCCTTTCAAGCTGTGCCAACACTACAAGGAATATAAAAGATCTGCCTCCCTAGCAGACTGAGAAGAATAAGCAATTACTACATTAGAGAAAATAGGCTCAGAAATTTCCACCAATTGGTAATTGGCAGCAAAGCAAGTCTTTATTTGCCAAACTCTACAAAGCCATTGGGCAGCAACCCCTACATATACCAGCAATGAACAAACAAAGGGGAGGAGAAAAAAAGCCCCTATTGCCTCACACTGGGGTCAGCTCTTCACTTTGGGGATAAAGAAACAAACAAATCAAACCCCAGAAGTCTCTCTCCTCCTAGATAAGCAGAAGCAGGCTTTCATTATCAGGGTGTTCAAAGCCATAGGTCTTCTACCAGGGGCACTATATCCCATGACCACCTAAATCATGATTCTACTGTGGTTGTGCAAGCAAAGGCTCCTTCCCAAACAAAGCCTATGGAAAAAGCAAGAGGCTTTTCTTCCAAAGGGCAGGGAAGTGTCCACATTTCTGCACTACTACTGCTGAAACAGGTTACACAGAGAGGCAGTTGTAGGGAGCAGGCAGTGAGAACTCAGGATCTCTTGTTCCTGCTTGAAAACATCTACATCTGCAGTTCAGGTTTGATTACTGCCTTTACCAAGAAGAGCAGGAGGTACTGCAGCAATCAGAAATCTTATCCTCACTTTAGAGCACTGTACCAATGATTAGTCATCCTCACCATGGACTGAAGACAGTCATCATCCACCAGGGGTGACAGTAACGTGCAAGCAATAGATGGGATTTAATGTTAATTAATTTTATTGATCCCTGATGCACTATTGCATCTTCCATATCAGTGCAGACCATGAGTTTCTACTGTATTAACAATGCAATAGAAGAGACAAATCTGAACTGAGATTCCCAGTTTCTGCAGTTTCCTTTCCTGATTCTGTAGCTACTGGCTTGAGAAGATTAAAATCATCTTATCTGAGACAGTAACAGAAGACTTCATGGGCAGAAGAGACTAATTACTGTGTAATAAATATCCTCAAAGCTATTTTATTATGAATTCAATTAAACATGACTGAATCACATTTTAGATGTTCCTAGACAGGATTCTCTTAACAAATCTTGTTAACAAATCTCATTAAAAATCAAACCTATTACAAGAACTTAAGAGCATGTTCTAGTACCATCAAATACTGAAAATCAAGAGCCTTCAGTGATGCATTTACCTCACTACATTTAATACCAAGGAACAGAAGAACTTCTTTTCAAGCATTTAATGATAAAAAAGTGTATCCACAGCACACTGAACATAACCAAAGAGAAGAGCCTCATATCAAGACAACCTAAGTAAGTGCCACTTGTTCAGCTAGACATTTGCTAGCAACTTTCAAGAGGCTGGAAAGCACAAAATAGTGCTTTTGGAAGGAGTCTGTTGGATTACAGCCAATTCTCACATCAGTTGGAATAACTGAAACTTTTACAAGTAGTTCATGCAAATACCTGGGTATGGAGGTGTGCTAAAACACCTGTGGAGTGAGCAAGGATCCCAATATTTAGTCAACATTACAACAGTCCTGGTACCTGATATAGAACATGATCTACTTTGCAGCTTCTCTTGCTCTGTATTACTAGAGACACAATGCTGTCAGAGTTCCACATCAGTGTTAAACAAAAGGATCAAGTATCAAAGTACTGCTCCATAAAGGGCTGAGTCATTAACCTGAGTGATCAACAGCAAATGTATTCCTGACACTTTAGCCTGGTGCCTCAGAACATTCTGGGGGCTGTTCCTTTGTGTTTCTGAGTGAGAATAAAAGAGCTACAGCATCATGAATGTCGGCAGCATGTTTTGGCAGTAGTAAAACCAAAAGTAAAAGCAAGTTGCAAAGAGATGACCACTTGCCCAGAGTTACTCATTTCAGCTACAACTCTTGACCTTACAGCATGTCAGTTACTACCTCCAGAAAGACATTTCAGTCCTTTTGCTATGTACATGGCAAACTTTGGAAGTAAAAGTTCATTTCTTATACCACTCAGCATTATGTAGTAGTCTGAAAACATGACTCTGCTTCTGAAATCATACATGTATTTCAACAAGTTTGCTTTCAGATGTTTCAAATAAGCTGTGTTACTTAACCAACAGGCACCTTTTTTGTTAGCAATGCAACAGTTAGTATACAAGAAAGCTGGGGTTTTTTTAAACTTAGAATGTAAAGTGGTCAACTTCTTTTGCATTATATACAATTTAAGGGGTTTTTTTGTAGATGCTAATATTAAAACATGATTTTAGAAGTTGCCTTTTCACACAGAATCACAAAGAATGTTAAGAGTTGGAAGGGACCTTGAAAGATCTAGTCCAACCCTCCTGCCAGATCAGGATTCCCTAGACCTTAAACTCTATTCAGAAGCAGGTTAAAGCATATACAGTAACAAGAATTCAATGAAAACAAATAAGCTTAGATGAACTCTAATCATTAAATGGCCACAGCAATTTATTCTCCTACCTGTTTTCCATCCAGGGTACAAAGTCTCTTGACTACACCAGAATCTAACTTAATGGCTTCTGTGATGTCAGTCAAGACCTGTTCAAAGGAGTGAGCAGTCTTCTTATTCAGCAGAATCCTCACAGCTTTCCGTGGTTTGACTCCACTCCTAATAACAGTCACTAACTTGGGTTTGATGAAATCTTTACTCTCCTTCACTTCACTCTTTGTGGATGTCAAAGAGGGCAAGGATCGAGAAGAGCCAGTCCTTATGTTGACACACCAGTTGGGGTTGACGTTCTTGGTGTAATCGACTTTGCGGTAGGGTTCATTGGATGCACACACGTAACTTTCACCTGAAAAGAAGATGACATCTGCATCATTTCAGAGGGTCTGCAGCTATTTTTTGTCAACTTAAAAAACAAAACAAAAAAAAGACCAATTTTTCAGGAGGGATTTTCCTGTATCTCAACTGCAGGCCATTTGAAATGGAGGCCTGTAAATTAATAGAGCTTCCCATCTGAACAATACTCTCACCGAGTGGTTTCAACAGGTTTCTAAAGACCTCTGGTTAAGAAATGAAAAACCCAACCCAACAGTAAAGGGTAATGAGTGGGTTGAAGATATTCATTTCTTTTGGATCATAAGTTCTGACTGCAGAGTTGTTTTTCAAGTGCTTCAATGAACTGAGCTCCCAATACATGACATTAAGAGCGTTTGCTTAGAGCAAATATCCCCTTCCTTCCCTAGATACTCCTCAAGTATATTCTGTGATATCCTTCAAGATGTGTACCCATATCCCTATGTTTAATAACAAATTATTTTAAAAGGATTAAGTTTTAAACTGAGTAAAATTCAAGCATCTCAAAATCCTTACCCTGAGGGACACATTGATTACCAAGAGTTATTACCTATCTACCAAATATGCACTGCTGAAATGTACTCAACATTTTTTAGACCAACAAACACTTGCTGAGGCCATAAATGAGACTACAGAAATATGAAAGGACATTAACACTTCTCCACTTTAATTCCTTTCCTAATTCAAAACCTGTGCTGCTGGTATCTCCTGAAGTCGTGAAAGGGAGCTCAGAGGACCAACAAATGTTATCACAGGCCAGTAATACACACCTTTACATTAAATTATTTAAAGTGGCAACAGCCATGCTACAGACCTCAGGAATTTGTTACTTTTCCCCATTCTTTGACATAAGGTAAAGCTGGAAATGGATTGGTTTCTTTTTAGGACAGTTTTCAAACTGCTGTTTTTTGTTTGTTACAACTCTTCTAATGCGTGACAGCAGTATGCAAGATGCAGACCATAGCAGAGGACATCTTTAAGCCTGGGTTATTTCTGTAACCCACATCCTTAGGGTCTCACAAGATGACATCCAAAGACTTTCTCAAAGAGGCAGAGTAGTGCCAGAAGGATTCCAAACTGACAGAACACACCATTCCTCCAGGCAGAGGAGCAACCCATATCTTAAAAAGCTTAGCCTGTTCCAAGATAAAAGCTTCATGCTCAAGGTCACTGGTAGAAGAAACCAAACTCACCTCCTATATGCACAGCAAGGAACAAAGAGTACACATGTATCTATCAGGCAGTACTGAAAAAGCTACAAAAATGTACACCTATCTTTAGATACACACTAGAAAACTTTTAAACAATACTTTTACTTTCTGAACTCTAGTTTGGGGAGTTGATTTAGCTTGGAAGTTATACAGCTTATTCTAAAAGCAAGATTGTAAACCACTTCTTACTCTGATCTGTTTCATGCTTCTTTTTCCACACCAGTTACACTGTTTTCTACTTTATTTTGTATTTAGACCTTCTTGGAAGTTCACTAAAGAAAACAAATCATAATTAAGTCAAGTTAACAAAGATTTTGCTTGGGAAAGTCTGGCAGCCAGTTCTGTCTCCAGAGACATCACTGGAACTGTACTGCACTGAGGTACAAAGACACAATTGGTGTGAGGTTCTCTGGATGCCACTGCCTTGCCTGCATTCTTCCTCTTCCCAGAATCCCAGAATGGTTAAGATTAGAAGGGACCAAAGAGGTCTTTTAGTCCAACCTTCCTGCTCGAGCTGGGTCACCTACAGCACATTACTCAGGCTCTTCACTCATCCCCATCATTCTTCCTCACATTCACAGACCAAGTGGTGCACAAAACTGAAACCCATAGAGATGAAAACAGAATCTTCCTCTTTCCTCAAAAAATGAGCAAAGAAAAACAAGTTGTTTTCAGTCCATAAACACTTGTACTAACCTATTAGGAGGAAAAACCCAAACAAGTAAAACCCCTCACAGCTTAGGAAGAACTGTGGTGACCTAGAAGCTAGTTCTGGGGCAGTGTAAATTGCAACAAGTCTCCAAGTAATCTGATTTAACCAGACCTGTTTTGAGCAAGATATTGGATGAATAACCTCAGAAGGTACCTTCCAACCTGAATTACCCAGTGATTCTGAACAGGTGGACAGTTGCCTTCCAATAGCTGCTTTCAGAGACCTTTCACTCATCTACCCCTAGTTTTTAGATCAGATAATGAAGTTAGTCACTAATATTACATTGAGATTTGCAGGTAAAGAAGTAAACTACAGACTAATGAAGTAGAAAGATCTATTAAGCAATAGAAGAAAGTAAAGCAAGAATTACATAGGTTACAGCTGGGACTCTGAAACCTGCCAAAACTATTCTACAACAGAAAGCTTAACTAGGCTGCAAAGCAGTTTTGGCAGAAATATGAAACCTCCTTTTAAATTGGCATTATAATTTCAACAGAGCATATGTGCCATCCATCAGACACTGCATGACAGTACTCAGAACAACCTCTAAGTGTCAATTCTTCCACAAAGAAATCCTGCTACCACCAAAAAAATCCTCAAATGGGGCATATGCTCACTTAAAAGGAGTAACATCTGCTGATATTTGGAGTCACAATACAATCAACAAATGGAGTAGTTGTCTTCTGATTCTTTGTCATGTTAACATCAGAAAAAAACCTAGAAGACATGAAACACTGCCTGTTAACAAGGAAACATCAACTGCCTTTAAATAATTGACCTGTACTACATTAATAACCAGATGCACTATCCATGAAGACTTCATGAAGACCTCTGTGTGTGGTGTGTGCAGGACTCCAGTTTCAGAGAGCCGAGTCTAAATAGAATACTCCTGGTTCCCTCACACCAGTCAAATACACATGAACACAGAGAATGGGTAAAAGAGAAAACAAGACTACATTGGTAGTCTGACTGCTCAATAGCCAGAGACCATCAGTTACCCAAATACTGTTTTGCTTACTTAAAAACTCATCTACAAAGTTGCCATCTTTTTTTTCCATGCTGCTATTCACAGAACTGTGCCTCACTCACTTTTCAAGATACAAACACAGGGATCAAGACAGGAGGATATATGTGAACTCTCCAAAATTCAGCTATGGGATTTTACACACTGATAGGAAAAGAAGGAGGTATCTTGTCCTTTGCATCACAAGTGTACATCACCTGCAATTATGTGCACTTTTGAGGAAACACAGCTGTGTGACAGCTTAGATAACAACCAGGATTTTAGCAGATGATTAGTTGCTCCTAGTTCTCTTTTGACTTTACTTAATCATGAGGTTCAGATGATAAACCCACCTTAATTCCACTTGCCTCCTCCACATTAAGTAAGTAATTCTTTCAGGTAAATTACATTTCTCCTGTCCCTGAAAGTAGGAGATGCACAGTGATGACACTATCTTATTTTCCTTTGATGGAAAGTTAACTAACAATGACATCTGTATTTCACATCCACACCCTGTTTCTTCAAACTGTGTAACTACAGCAAATGAACATATATTTGGAAGCATATGTTTTTTAATCCTTCTTTTACCTTTCTTCTTAAACCTGCTACATTTGCCTCTTTTAAAAGCATTAGAGCTTCTGGGTTTAGCACAGGAAGGTAATCCTACCTTTTGGAAGAAGCAAAACTGCAAAGTGCCTACTTGGTGTTACTATCTGCTTGTCCTGACAAGACAAAAGATATTCCTGACCTAACAGAACAATGTGCATCAAGTGGAATCACAGGTACTTAAGCAGGATTAAAATGTAATATGCAGTAACAAGAACAATGATCTAAGGCAGAAAACACTTGGATTGTTCAATACCTCCTTACAAAACCATTCTTTTACTCTGGAATAGCCTAGCAGAGCCTGTATTTTTAAAGCAGAGCTATGTCCTAGCCATGCATAAGGACTGCCCTGCTCAGAGCCTTTGCACCTCCTGCCCAAGGACCTCCCTACAGCTGCTTGTTAACTGTCTCCACAACTGTGAAGACAAAACTACTGACATTTTATAAAGGACAGCATTAATTAAGCATTGTACTTGAAAGAACAAAGTCTCTTAGCAATGCTTCCTACCTACCACATGCCAAATCAATATGACTTTTCTTGCCAGCAATAGAGTCCTCTCCCAAAATCCAACGGTATCTCCCAACTTCACAACAGACCTTAACAATCAGGATTCTCCATGTTTTTCACTACCAACACAATGAAAGCACAGGAGAGCAAGACAGAGCATGACTGACATCAATGTAAAACACAAACCTCAGCAGTAAAGAGCTGCACAGTTATTATTAACACTGTTATGCTTTAGGAAGCTTATATTTTTAAACCAAACTGAAGGATGTAGACAAACACTTCATTAGCTTTGGCAGAGATGGAAAATGAAACTATTATTCCATGATTGCTATTGAAGGAAAAATAGAAAATTACATATGTAATCTCCTATTCAAAAGTAAACAGTGTAATGTCTGACAGCAAAGTGGAAGCAAAGAAAGAAAACTGGTAAGAAAGCCATAATACTCCCAGCCTCCCATGCCCTCTATGGATCTGCCTGCTCAAACAAGATCAGGAGCAGACAATGAAATTCTTCACTCCTCCCATTCTAAGAAAGCAATGAAAACTGTCAAATTCATGAGCCATAAAGTTCCCAGTCTACAGGGGATGGAAATATACATATTTGCCTGAGGCTGGTCTAGCACAGCATGGGGTTTTGACTGTCATAGCCAGTTAAGGAAAGCAATATGCTTTTAACTAATTTTTGACTGATAAATGATCTAGTGAAAGTTTTAACTGACTTAACCTAGAACAGTAACATTTGAAACCTACAGTATGTCTGTGCATTAGATATTTTGCTCTTAAAATGATAAATGGTAAACCAGATTGCCAAACACAGCCAAAACACCATTCAGCAGTGACTCAATTATGATACAGAATCTGATACTGCCAGCTTTTATTCTCCAGATAGATATTAACCTGATAAACAGCAAACAGGTCCTAAAGAGCTTGCCTGCCCTGGGGCACAATGTCCAAGAGCTACACACGCACATGCTGGAGCTGAAGGATGTCAACTAGATACTGCATCAAGTAGCCACATTCAGTCTGGTGTCCAGCCTGTAGCTGCCATGCACAGCAGCACTTTAATTTTATTCTCCTTTCTGAAAATGAAAAAGCAATACAACAGAACATTCAAAACTACTTCTGTTGCTACTGCAGTTCATGCTTTAGGATATTCCCAGTGTTCAATTATTCTAGAGTACAAATTCAAGCTTGCTGTGCTGGAACTGTAAGAAATAAAACCAAATCAGATTCTCTTCCAGCATCTCAAGAACAAAAGAGCTGGCAAATTGCTGAGATGATTTCCAGGAACAACAGATTCACCACTTGTCAGTAGCTTTCTTCCTGCCCTTGTCCAGGCTTTCCTTTCTCTCAGTGGTGCACTGGCAAAGTTTTTGGCATGCTAATTGCAGAACATACTAATCCAATTATGATGCTACAGGATTTTCTTAGGATTCCTAAGAGCTGTAGTGGTCATGTAGAGATGACTAAGTAACTGGGACTCTTTTTTCCCCCCTCCTTTTATTTTACTGAGAAAGCATGGAAGTGGCATTTCAATTGTGACATTTGTTTTGCTTTATTCTTCCAGTGAAGAGCAATGACAAAGGCCACTCTTTCTAGGAGTATTGGAAGGGACAGGAAGTGAGTTTTTGCTTTCAGCTATTAACTTAAACACAATTGTGAGTGTACACTGCATTCGTACTGTTGCCATCATTGTCTTTATTTTGGTTTAAGCCATAAAAACTTAGGATCACTCCTTCAACATTTCAAAAGTGACTCCAGGTTAGCATTAATTTATCCAATTTTTGCTTCCTCTCTTTTCTCTATCATCCTCACTCCACTGTATCTTTTTTTTTTTTATCTCTAAATCAATCACAGAATCATGGAAAAGTTTTTGATTGATTTCACATTTATTACCAGAGTCAACATTTCACTCTCTAATCATTTCACATTTCCTCTGTTTTGACTGTGGAACAGTCTTATGGCAGATCACATGATGGGGGAAAGTCCTCAGGCACTATGTTACTATTATCAAGTACTTTTTTTTTTTTGGTGAGAACTCAGTGATACAGTAAATCCTGTGGCCTCTCCCTTCCTCTTGAACATTCTAGAGTTGCTAGTCCATAACTCCCAGTGTCTTTATTGGTGAATTATAAAAAGGTCTTCAGGTTCCCTTACCAAATTCTCCAGGTGCAAAGGATAAGTGCTTTAAAAAGGGAATTTTCCAAATCAAAGCTTACACAGCTGAAAGCCTGAAAAGGAGGAGGTACTAAAAGACCTGCACATGGTACTACTTCAATAATGCAAACCAGCTCCACCTGGCACAGAGTCACTTGGGGGAAGACTGCAGTGGCAGCCTAGATACCCAGGGAGAAGCATCAAGTGCAGATTGATTATCAACCTCACAGTGTGCATACCACCACCACATACATGAAAGCATTCCTGTAATGCTGAGTTTAAACTGTATTTCAAGACATCATGAGAGAACATGGGGGAATTATCCTTCTTATCCTGGTAATGATCATTCCCTACAAACCAGAGGCATATGTTTCATTCAGAAAAAAGTACTTCTGGTCCCATTTTCAGACACAGTCAAGCACTGCTCTGCTCAGGTTTGCAAGGTCTACATAAACCTTAACAGCCAAGTCCTATTATCAAAAGCTACTTAGGGACAATTCTGAAGAGCACTGGACTTCCATAAAATGTTTTTGGAAGTCAGATAAGGCAGCCAGTCCTCTCTATGAATGCAGACTCTGGTCACATTTGAAACCAGGACTTTACACCAGTTTGTTTTAGTAAGTGGTAGGGTATAAATATTCCTTTTCACAGCAGAGGCTTTCCCTGAAAGTTTAAGCCACTGTGAGGCATCAATGACAGTGTAGTAACAGTTACAGCATTTCCCTCTCTTAGAAATGGTGATGAAAGATAGCCAAGAACTTTATTATACTTGTAGATGAAAAATAGTGCCTGCTGCTTAACTACCATTAGAATCAACACCACATATGCAGGCAGGAAGTGTCTGGGTAATGGCAGGAGGCTCAGGGGAGAGCTTCTTGCCCTCTGCAACTACCTGAAAAGAAGGTTGTAGTGAGGTAGAGGTTGGTCTCTTCTCCCAGATAACTATTGGCAGGATAAGAGGAAATAGCCTCAAGTTGCATTTGGGCTAGATATTAGGAAAAATTTCTTCCCTGAAAGAGGGGTTAGGCATTGGAACCAACTGCCCATGGCAGCGTTGGAGTCACTATCCCTGGAAGGGGTCAAAAAACGCTTAGATGTGGTGCTTTGGGACATGGTTTAGTGGTGAGTTGGCAGTGTCAGGTTAACAGATGGATTCAAAGATCTTGGAGGTCTTTCCCGACTTTACTGATTCTAAGAGAAGTGGACAGCCCACAGTGGGAAAACAAGGCCTGTGAACAGCAGGCAACTCTGGCCCACTTGCCAACAGGAGCTCCATGGCTGCTAAATTTCAACAAGGTGACCTCTCAGCTTTACTCAGGGTAGAGAGAAGAAAGCCCACCCCAGAGTGCCTGCAACCCACCACCAGACCCCATACCACCTCTTGCTGGACCTCGACATGCCAGGGCAGAACCTGGCCTGCTTGCTCCTAGCTTGCCCGCTAAGAGCCTCCTCACCTTCCAACAGCTCATCCAGGCTGGTGAGCTTTTTGCTGCCATCGATGGTGTAGATGGTGCGGACACCCTGAGGCAGGTTCACGTTGTCCGACAGGGACCGGGTGAGCTCAACGAGGAGGGCGTCGAAAGAGCGGAAGCGGTCGGTAGAGATAGCATAGACCAAGCCCTTGAAGTACCTGTCCCCGTTACGGTAAAAACGAGCTTTCCGGGCTTTCTTCTCCGAGCTGAGCGCCTGCAGGGTCCGCGTACGATAGAGGCTGCAGTGGGCGCTGTGCGCGGGGCTCGGGATCAGTCCATTACCGCGCTGCCCAGCGCCGCCACCACCGGAACCGGAGCCGCTACCGGTACCACCACGGCGCGGCCCAGCGCGCTGCTGCCTCTTGTCCCGCTCCTCGAAGTGCTCCAGCTCGATGCTCCGGCTGCTTGCCATGGGCGGTTAGCTGCCTGCCCGCCTTCCCTCCCGGGCCGGCCAAGGGCTGTTGAACCTGCCCCCCTCGCTTGCAAGAGCTTCTCCGTTCGCCTAATTCAGCATCGCGCCCGGCCACCTCTCACCGGGACGGCTGCGGCTGACCGCGGCGACCAACCTGCTCCGCAACCGCGGCTCCGGCTGCACCTTCGCTCCGCCGTTACTCGCTGCTTCGCCCGCAGTCGCCCACAAAAGCATCCCTCATGCCTTCCCTCGGCGCATCTCAGCTACGGACAGTGCCGGGGAGGGTGCGACAGCTCGGCGGGAGGCTCGGGGGAGCCCCGCGGCCGCGCCCCCCCGCGCCGTGCCCATGCAGGCTCGCACAATGCGGTGGACGCCGTAAGCCAAGCTTCCCTCCTCAGCCTCTTCCCTGCTGGTTCCGCCGGCGTGAGGTGCTGCAAACGGAGCGACTATTCCTCCGGCTCGGTGTAGAACGCGGGGGCACCAGGAGCCGTCCGGCCCCCAGTCAACGTGGGGAACGACACCACACCAAGTCCCCTCAGCAGGCAAGGGCGCCGCGAGCACAGCCGCAGCCACCCGGCGTGAGACAGGCGGGCGGGCGGGCCCCGGTACTCGCGCCGGGCGGAGCTGCAGCCGTTGGCGGGGGCGCGCGACGGCCCTATGAGGGCGGGCACGAGGCGGAGCGGAGGAATCGTCATCTCGGCCCTGACGGGAGGGAGTTGTGAGGATAACGTGTCCGGGATTTTGTTGTTGCTCAGGTGACTGGAGGGAGAGGGGAAAGGGGTTCTGCTAGGAAGGTGATGGATGTGGGGAAGCAGCTTTCCCACGGGGACGGCTCTGCCCCTTTCCGGTCGACTCCGGTGGCACCGGTCCTTCGAACCTTCCCCTCAGAGGTACCAAAGGAGTTGGCTGCTAGCCTTCTCCTGGCCTTACTTTGACTCAGTTAACTAGGTAAGACAATGAAAATATTTCTAGGGCTCCTTTCTTTATGGTCTTCTCCCTAAAATACGTTCCTTAGGATGGAAATTTACACACTCCTTTCAGTCTCCCTTTCTTTAATGTTTGATTGCGAGTTTCCCACCCTCTCAGGGACTAGGGCAGCCTAACCCCTGTTCCTGCAGGTTTTACCTCCTAAATGTGCTTTAGCCCATGGTTTAGGTTTCCCCAGAGAGCTTCTAAACTCTCCTTAGCTTGCTCTAGTCAAATTCACTTTTGGTAGAAACAGCCATTACAGAATTGTTGAGGGTGGCAGGGACCACCAGAGGTCATCAAGTCCAGCCTCCCTGCTCTAGCACCTTACTCAGGATTGTGTCCGGCTGGGTTTGGGATCTCTCCAGCAAAGGAAACTTTGCAACCTCTCTGGGCAACCTCTTCCAGTGCTCTGTCACCCTCATAGGAAAGAAGTTCTGCCTCAGTGTGTTGAAATGGGCACAATTTTGGTTTTGTTTTTCTAATGTAATTTCAACTCCTACAGGATATATTTCCTTGTCATAATGAGTACATAAAAAATGTAAAAGGCATTTACAACAAGGTGCAGGTTCTCACTTTTTTTTCGCCCAGGTGTCTTACTTTGAGAGATTCCAGTTGTCTTGTATCACTACAGGTGGTCGCAGTTTCTGCTCTTTTGTCCTGGGCCCATAAGAACCTTTGACCATCCTCCACACTGCTTACTCAAGTTGTTGTCAGGAGTTAGCACTCATGTTGCTCCTCTGCATTCCAAGTGTAACTGCTGCAGGTGCAGCTTCTGTGTATGAAGCTTGAATTAGTAACTGAAAGACACATAGAGAAGAGGATAGGTTTATCAAAGTATTTTTCATGCTTAGGAGAGAATTCTGTTTGGCAGAGACGCTCTGCAGAGCTTGGGGGATATGTTTTCTGTCTATTTGTGCTTACTGGGAAAGGGAGAAGATTTGTCTGGTAAGATTTATCTGTGTTTGTTTTGTTTCAGCAGTTTTTGAAAATAGTGCTAGACTTCATTGGTATTTCAAAATGTAACAAGTGAACAGTAACGCATAGAAAGTGTGGCAAGCACTATCTCAACACTGTTACTGGGGTTTTTATGAAGTAGGTTGAACATCTAGCTACAATGTTCCTAAAGACAATACATGAAAAACATCAGTGAATTTCACTCTTCCTTGAATGTCAGCTTCTGTGGTGCCTGGAAACCTCCACAAACAAAAGTAAGTGGTGAACCACAGAGCTGGATTGTGTCCTTTGGTGGTGAAATCAACAGAAGGAAATGAAAGAAGAGGGAGTTTTGTTACAGTTGAGGCAGGTTTATACCTACTAAGATTAGACATGCAGGTCTTGCCTAGAAACCACAAAATAGTAGAGAACAACTTCCCAGACTAGTTCTGGTGGGTATTTTCCAGGCAAAGTTACACAGGTGAAGGCGAGTTTGAACTTCAGTTAACTTAAGATTGGTCTCAGCTGTGAGGCTGTATTTTTCCAAATGGTAGCATGGGCATGTCTGGTCTTTGCAGAGCAAGTCAAATTACTTAGTTTAAACCTCAGCTGAAGGTCACTTGGACTAACCTTTTGCAATTTGCTCAGAAGCAAACCACAAAAGGTCAAGGAAGTATAATCTCCCCCTTGCACCCCCTTCCAGCTGTGTATTATTCACAGTACACTGCTCAGCTGTCTGTAAATAACTCTGGCAGAGTAAGATGTAAAATATATGTATATATGTGAATGTAATATTCATTACTGTGTCCATGGCTGAGTTTAGGTTGGAAAACACTGTCAGGGTAGACATTTTGTTGGTTTTAAGTTGTTCTGCTGGGTGGTAGGATATGTCACGTACAGGACTTGTGCTGACTTCTGAACTCGCTAGCTAGAGATGGGATGGGGAAAGCAATTTTATACAATCCCTCTAGTAAAGTAAAACTAAAAAGGAATTCTCACACCTTTGAGCAGGAAGATTCTCTCTTCCTCAAAGAGAATGCCTACAACAGACTTTTTGAAGTCTGTACAGCCACAGTATTTTATAGATCATATAAACACAAAAATGACTTCTGGCCTGTAGAACTAAACTACTTCTATATTGAGAGGCTATTTACAGAGAGGTTGTAATTAGAGCTGCAGGTGTAACTGCCAAAGAAATTCCTGGGGACACCTCAAATATGTTCCTACAACTTGTGCTCTTCCTTTTTTCTTCTCTTCAAAAGTTGTTTGTATTGTTAATAAGCTCTGTAAGCCCCCACTGGGAATGGTTCACAGTGCTTCTATTTATATGTATGCTTTGCCTTTTCCTTTCCAGCTTAATTCCCTTAGAGATTTATCTGTAGTCAAACAGATGTTTGAAAAGACTTTCAATGATGGGGAATAGAACCCCAAAACAACCTTATATCCAACTGAACTACATTTACTGTTCCACATGAGAAAATTAGTATGCAGAATATGCAGTGCTGTGTGGAACTGAGCTATGCAATTCCATTATCTTCTTCCCACTTTCTTTTTGCAAATAGGGTGGATAAATTAGCAGTTCACTTAACAGCAAGCAATGTTACATGTATAAATGATACTTTGCTTAGTAACCTAAATCTCCTGACACCATAAAAATGTAATTATCATTCATTCTTGGTATATTCTTTTAGGTAAATATACACTTCCTATTTGAAAAGAGCTTCCAGTTTGCATGTCAGTCTAATTAATCACTTCTCCCTCTGGTCTTTGCTTTGTTGTTTTCTTCTGCTTTGTTGTGGTAGGCATAACAAATTCTTGGTTTAAATCTCTTCCCACATCTAGAAGACCTCCTATGTGGTTTGCTTTTTGGTTTTGTTTTGGTCCATTGGCCATTTTGGCCCCTCTAAGAAAAGTCTGAAAGGAAACCACAAAAACTGGGTTGATAGGCAAAATTCACTTAAGAATCAGAGTTTACAGTGACTAGTTTTAGAAAATTTATGTATCTGGCCTTTGTATTTAGCTCATTGATTTCACCCTGAAAGTGACAGTATGTAACGTTGCTAAAGAAGAAAAACACCATAAACTTGAGGTCTGTTGGTTCAAGATTTATGATGTGAAAAAGTTCTTTGAATAGTTCACTAGCAGACTATTTACTTGTAGCGTCAAAGATATCCAATTTGAGTGTTTAAACAATGAAATGGGTATTTGTAATGATTTGTTTCCAAGCAAGAATGTTAAAATGCATTTAATTATTCATGCAATGAAAGCTGAGCATCCCTGTGAGATGCTGTGCCCTACTTCATAGATACATAAAATGAAAAACCAAAAGTTTAAGCAACTTACCCGAGTAGTAGAGGAGTCAGACTAACACCAACAACCTTCTCTTCAGTTGTATTCTCCTCATCCACTAAGTTTCTCCATGAATCCCATCTAGAATATAGTATTCCTTTTAAACTAGCAGATGTCAATATGGACAGCTATACAGAAACAAAACATACAAAGAAATGCATTGACAGAGGTGGCAAAAGAAAGGTCTTTAGCTGTCAGACAGTCTCCTTATGCTGCATGTTCTTGTCACATCAACACTTGTTGATCAGTGGGAATGAAGCCCAGTGAATATGGAATTATCTTACTACATCTTATTGTCTCATAGTTAAGAGAAAAATCTGAGTCCAGTATCTGTGATAAGCCATTGTAAATGTGTATTCAGAAGACCTCAGAATTATCAATCTCTTTCAGTAGACTAGATGAAAATGCCATGCAGGGGTTCAGTTACTTGTTAAATGACTTTGTACACTTCCCAAAGGATTCCTTTGTCCTTAAGTATTATTTCAGGACAACCATTTAAGAGTTCTGAAAGAAGTAAAACCCATATCACCAAAATCCTTATAAAACCAAGGCTGAACCTGAAACAAAAATATAGAGATGTAAAGATCCTCACAGTGTATTCAAATTCTCCAGGTGTGATTTGGCATTGCTTTAAAAAGGGAAGTTTCCAAATCAAAGCTTAAAGGATACACAGCTGAAAGCCTAAGAACAGGAGGCATTAGAAGACCTACAGATGGTCCTTCCTCATTAGTAAAGCTAGATTGCAAGATGATTGTAAATTTTAGTTTTCCTAACTCTTTAAGATGGCTACAATAATTTGAATGATTTATTTAGGCTTTGCATGTGCAAGCTAAGAAGGTAAGAAGAATTGACTATCCAGTACCACTGTAACTGTACAAAAAGAGAAATAAATTATTATTATAGAAGAGTACAGCACTTGTCTGCTATCAGATTATATATTCTGTAGTGCCTGAGAGAAGTTTGATTTCTACTAGTAAATTATTGTATTGCTCTTACCAATCTAACAATTCAGCTTCTTAATTCAAAACATATTAAAGACCTTTTGCATATGAGAGTCAGCAAGACTGCTTGATATATTCAGTATGAATTAACCACATGTTCTGTATTCTGAGATTAGGACCTCAGTATAATTTTATCTGTAAAAAACAACAAAAGGGATCATTTGAAGAGGAAAAAGACTTGATTTACAGATAATGAAATACCTCTTTTGCACATATTTTTTTTCTTTCCCAGCCCATTTAGAAAGAAGTCATTGGAGTTTTAAAAATACATCTGTGAACCCTATCATCATTTTTGTGTCATCATTAATAATTTGATTCCATCTGTAGCTGTTTGAATACAAGACCTCGAAGTTCTGTATTTTTAATAGAAATGGCAGTCTGGGGAGTTGCTGTAAGTCTGAACAATCCCTGATCCTGGATTAAATGGATCATTTAATCTGTTGTTTTACTTAAAAGTATGATTAGTCACGCAGTGCCAAAAATAGGGAAACTGTAGGATCTTGAAGAACCCTGAAGAATTATTTCAGAGCTTAAATAACTAATAGGAAGAAGACTCAAATAAGTCTTTCAAAGATCACCGCAACAATTATTTGTTACAGTGAATTACCAAAATACTTAAAAATGAAAAAGTAGTTGTGCCTTCTGAGATAGTTATTTCAACAGAGGTCTAAAGTTCTCTGCTAGCCCATACCTGAGGAAATATGGAAGCTAGAGGTGAAAGCAACAGTGAAGCAATATATATTTTAAAACAAATCAGCTACTCAAGGCAATTTTTTAAAATGTAATTTTATAATAAAGTGGTTACTGAAACCAAGCCAACTACATTGAATTCTCTCATCCATGCTGTGATCCCAGATAATTTTCCCAACCTAGCTGCAGTTGCTGCCCTTGTCTGTACTGGTACAAATATCTGTGCCAATTGGTTCTGGGGAAAGATCTTGGTTGAATATTACTTGGTTGTGGGATCCTGTGTCAAGATGCTATGCTCAGTTACTGTCATTGTAAAGTGTCAGAACCGTTTCTTGTTTTATACTTACCAATACAGTGATGGACACAATCAAGAAGGACTGCAGAAATTGCTAATGAGCATTTTATAGCCATCACCTAGCCAGCTTCTGTGGGAGACAGAGTTGTGTCCCAGTTTTGTGCTAATATATGCTCTGTGCACGTCACGGGAGACTGGTTTCATCTTAGAGCTCTTGTAACTTTTGTTAGAGAAATCTTACATCTAAAGATAAGTCTTTTGGAGCTGAAACCAAACCCAATCCTGGCTTTCTAGGTGTGTGTGACTGCTCTAGTAATTATGGTGTGAATTTTCATGTGCCTTATCAGTTTTACTGGTGAACGGCATGCTGCTGGTTGGATCGTAATTACAAGAAAAGGTTTTAGTTAACTGTAGAGCAAGATCATTTTGTCTGTTCTTAGGCACAATACAAAATGAAGTTCAGTCAATGAGGTCAGCTCCTGGTCAGGAAAGAGAATGCAGTTGTTTGGCTTTCATTTGATACAGTTTTGTGAAGCAGTCCTTTAATCTTCAGATACTCTGTAGCAGTCATACTTTAGGTTGCATGTTTCAGTACTCTTTGTATCTTTGACAAGAAATCTATACATTGGACTGCTTGCTGCCAGCAAAACCATTTACATTAGCAGCAGAACGATCTCTTTCAACTACTGCAGCCAGCATGTTTGAAGCTGGTGCTGGAACTTGGCCAAATTGAACTTTTGGCCTTAATAAAATAATGAAGTGCTGCTTTGGGGCTTAATTATTGGCAGTGGTGTTGTGAAGATCACATTTCTTCTCTACAGATGATATAAATTGAGACTATTGCTACCTCATAACTTCTTATTTTACTGTTTCTTTTAGGATCACTCATCCTGACGTGTCTGAGAAGAGGAAAAGAATCTGATTTGTCAATGAATGAAAAATAACGAGAGGTAAGTGAAGGAAATCTAGTGAATTTTTGAGGTTCTGGTAGCATGTATGGGCTAGAAAGTGAACAGTTTGCTGCAAAACTAGTCTTGTTTCTTTCAGAAGGTGTAGTGGTCCGTGCTGCTTTTTGAAGAGCTGGAAATAATCTAGAATTAAAGTATTTGCATAGGGATTATCAAGTGCAACCATTCATCAGAAGGGAAAACCTTGAGCTATATAATTTCAAAGTCAGTTGTGACTCAATTAAGAATAACTCTCAGTTATACCTCTGGCTGAGAGGCATAGGAGATCATGAGAAGCTAGCAGCTGACAGAAGAACAAGTATGGCTATAGGCACAAAGGCAGCCTTAGGGTGTTCTGTAGTTTTCAGTATATTTGCTGAGGCCTGAGTTTGGTATGAAATTAATTCTGATTCTTTTTTCCTTGTAGAAAAGTCAGATGCTAGCATTTAATTTTAAACTGAGCCTTCTTAGTGAACTCAAAGGGTCTGAATCCTATTTTCATGATGAACTTTCTCTAATCTCAGAGATAGGAGACTTTAAATGCAATATAACCCTTTGGTCCTGTAGGAGTAAGGAGAAGGAAACTGTGCCTGAAGTACTCAGTTTTATCTCTTTGTTATTCCTTTCCATGATGGCTATGTGCTAACTGCCATGTGAACAGTGAAAGGACTTAGTCCTGAACTCATAGAGGTTCTAATCTTGAATGGATGTGAATGCAGATGATAACTTAATGACTTAAACTGTCCCCTGTGTTTGCCAGTTGTATTTTGGTTCCTGTTCTGCAAACACAAGAGTTGCATTCAAGTGTCCTGGGAATGGTTTGCTCCTTACTATTTGATGTTTATTAATTATTCCCCCCAAATGACAGAGTTCTTAGTCACTCCTGTGTCCTGCCATATGCACAAGATAGGAAATGACTGGTGTACAGGGAAAACAAAAAGAACATTCACTGCTACTCAGTTCTTTGTTACATGCATACAGGTGTTCTATGTCTCTTTCTCTCAGTGATCTAAAAGTCACTGTGTCTAGGATATTTTCTACAAGCTAGTGGTGAATTTTGAAGGTGGGAAAAATGGGTGGAAAAGAACTTTCTGGGAACTCCTGCTCTCTTCTAGTAGAGAACTCATGGGAAATATGACAACTCTTAGAGGTTTGTTGTTTTTCTTTTAAATAATGGAATGTTTGTTCATATATCTGCATTTATATATAGATATATACATGCATATAGCTTCAGTGTGTGCACTATTTTATAGAACAGAAAACTGTAACACCTGGGAACTAGTAGTTGTGGAGAGCAGATGACAGGGAATTAGGCTATTAATCTGCTTAACAAGGGCATATGCCAAAGAAGTTTAAACTTTGCTAGTTAGTAATTCTATTCTTATATAAGAAGAACCCAAATTTAGCAAGACATGCAGGGGTAAAAAAAGCAACTATAAGCACACCAGTTCATTCAAAGTCTAAACCCAAGTGCAGTAACAGTAGCTGTCCTATTTCAGTGTTTCAGCATTTAATAGAGGTTTATGGACCAAAGTGAGCTGTGTTTACATCAGCTGGGATGGTATATACTCGGCTGATGTGCAAACTGACATATTTCAACAGATATTCCATCTAATTTTCTGTTCTGTTGTCTAATCCTTCACTGGAAACTTAGTCATGAGACTGCTGTTATCATACCTTGATAATAATTCCAGGTGAAAGTTTTGTTCTATTTGTTTTTAATTGTATACTTGTGTTGCCCTCTAACATTTTAATTTTGAATAGCAAGAAAACAACTGTGCTGTTGTCATGGTAGAACTTTTGCCACTCTGCTGCTCATTTACTGTAGACCAGGCAATTCTCAGAGACTTAACCTCTGAAACTGTAGGTCAATATTGTCTGGCCTTGGAACATCTGTTGCAAGAAAATGCTGTGGATTAGACCAGGAGAATAAGGCATTAATATTTAGTTTGTAAAGCACTTACTGTGTCTAAACTTTCTCAGATAGAAGGTTGTAACCTTCTTCTTACTTGACTGAAACTCGATTTATTTTATTTATTTTACTTTTTTTTTGATTTCTTTTACCCCAGTGGAAGATTTTTAATGGCATTTATGCTATAGTTGACAGCATATGCTATTCTATATTGACAGCTGCTGTTCACTGCAATAGCAACATCAAACTAGTTCACGTGTTGTAACACATGCACAATCTTGCCTTTATTTTGCTGCATATGAATACACAGGGTGGCATTTGATAATTGCAGTTTGTCACCAGTCTGAACTAAGCTGTTGAGTGGGTCTTGCATGGCTAGCAGCTGGCTGGAGGAGGTAAAGCGACCCATTTAGCAGCCCTTGCATTACTCTTAGCACCAGACATGAGGCTTGTAATTATTACTAATTTTTTTTGAAGACTCAGAGGCCAGTACATTCACAGAAGCATCAACCCCAAAGGATCATCTTCAACCACACTGTCAGTTGTTAGCCTGTAAAATTCATTATTCCAGCATGTTAAATGCTGCTCAGCCAGTTGCTGAATGCTGAGGGCTTATCGTGAATGTGAATAAAATAACCATTTTCTGTCAGCTGGATGTGTGTGTAAACATGGAAAGACAGGTTATATTGAGCATGGACTTGGTCAGACCACTCTGTATGGTGGCAGCACTGCCATCTTGTGGACAATTAGAAGATGTGAGGAAGCTTTATTTATTCTAGAAATAAAGTTTTATATTTGTGTATTTGCAAGAAGAAAACTTTGGTATCGTTATAAACAAGAAGCAGATGTGGAAAGAATATAACTTCCAAGTTATGTTCCATGTTGGTTCTGTAGCTGATCGTGTGTATCCTATTACATAGCTCAGTTCTTTCTTCCTTCTTCATTGCTTTCCTTAAGTTAAGGAATGTATTTGCTAGCTGTGACATTTAACAGTAACAAAAAAGGAAACTTAAATCTCATTTTCTGGAGTACAATTCTTTGCCTATTAGAAAACAAACCAGGAAACAAAACCCCCAGAAAAAGATCACAAACCCATGCTGCTGTCTGAAAGTTTCCTTTTAGGACGGATTGCTGGGCTGTTGTGTCTTTATATCTGTGTCACTGAGGAGTACTCTGTGACCTATTGCTGTCATGCTTGTCTTCAGTCCTGTTGAGGATTAGGCTGCTTCACAGAAAATCTTTGGTCATTTCCTAACATGTGCTTGGAGTTTGAAGTCTGCATGGTTGATTTTATGTTCAGGCTGGAAAGCTGAAAGATACAAAGAAACGAGGTTCATAGAATACAACTGGAAGTCTTTTTGTCCAACTTCCTATTCAAAGTAGGACCAGCTTCAAAGTTAGATCCAGCTTTGTCAAGATCATGGAGCAGAGTCAGAACTGCAGTTCCCTCTTGCCTTCAATGGAAAGTTGGTAAACAAGTCACCAGAATCTTATTTCACATACTCCATCTGTGAAACAGAGATAAATCTTGCATAAATACCTGTAAAGTATTTTGATCTCTCTGGGTGTAAAATAAAAGCTCTAGACAGAATTGGTAGTCTTCAGTACTAGGATAAAATGTTATGTTGTGTTGTGTTTTATTTTTTTTCCCTTCTCCTGTTCTTGAAGAGATGGAGGAAGTAAAAAAGAAATCTTGCATTTCCTGTCAGCATCAGTGAGGATTAGAAAGAAGTACAACTAATATCCTTTTCATTGAGTAAATAGGTCAGATTCACCTTTTCTAGCATTCTTGCTATTCAGAGGTTGAATTGCCCTTTTTGCTGTTTAGCCACTTAGGGGAGATGCTGTGTTTGTGACCAAAACAGTTCTGAAAGCTTTTATTTCTGTTGAGTTCATGAAACTATTCACATCAAGGAAAGCAGAAACATGATCTCATAAAGTTATTTATGTGAACTGAAACAAAAAGGTTATCTTATAACTGTGCTGATTTTAGCCTTCTCCCTGAACACTGATGAATAAGTAAAGAGACTTGAATAGTGCATGTTAGTGACAGTGGTTGAACAGGCAGCTAAATCCAAACAAGAATCCTGCTGAAAGCAGTTGCAGGTACTGTCTGGGCAAAAGGTTACAGTTCTCTGGGTTTCTGTAGTGCTGCTAACACAAAGTAAAGTCTTCTATTTGTAGCAGTTAATTCTCAAAACACTATTTGAAAAAAACACCATTTGAAAGCCCTTCTTGTTTTACTAGCCTTAAGTCCCTATACTTGGCACTGGTGAGGCTGCACCTCAAATGCTGTTCAGTTTTGGGCCCCTCACTACATGAGTTTAAACCACCCCAGTTCCCTCAACCACTCCTCATAAGACTTTTGTAAAGCAGGGCAATATTTCAGTGGCTTGATTTGCCTCATTAATTTCAGCAGCCTCCCCACTTCTCAAAAGTCCTTCATTGTCTCTCCAGTTTTATCCTTTTCATGATTTGTTATAACCCACCCAATTTTTGCTTACCTGATTTGACTGCACTAATTCATTCTGCATTTTGGCTGCCCTTGTCTTTGCCACAGTAACACACTCTGTGTATTTGTATTCCATTACTTTCATTCACGATTAGACCCTGATTGCTTCATATCCTTATATCCTCTTCCAGAATTGTTTTCTATACAGTTGCTAATATCCTTGCTTGCAAAGGAGTTTTCACAAAATATTCCATTTCTTTTTTTTTTTGTCAAACTTAATGAGGGATTCCAGAGATGACAAGTTTTGGACAAGTCAGTGAGAGTCAGTAATTCCCAACGGCTAGCCCCTTGAGTAGAGGTTACTCAAGTCACTCTGAATGGGGGTTACTTGTTCAGTGTTTTGTCTTTAAAACTCCACTCAAATAGAAAGATACTAATAGTTGACTGTCTAGTTGTGGCACGGCTAGTCTATTAATCATGAGTCCATATTGTTATTTTCATTGAAATGCATTCCAGTGTATTTGCTATTTGTAATAACAGCTTGCTGCTTTTAAAACCAGTGCTAAATGAGGTGAACTTTACACTGCCTGGTAGTGAATAGCTTTAATATTGCATGCTACTGCAGTGCAGAGGGTGTTAACAGAGCAGACAGACAGCTACTCTACTGCAAGTGCTCACCCCAGGGGAGGACAAAAGGTCAAGAATCTACTGCAATCCTTTCACGTGTTTTATAATTTAGGAGAGCTGTTTACATTACACCTGGGGCTTAATAGGAGCTCTTCAGAGCAAGATTCCCTGCCTGTGGGAAGAGTTGGTTTTTCCTTTGGTTGAACTGTATGTGCTATGCTCACTATTGGAGCTGGGAACAACTTGTCCCTGAATGATCCTAAATCCTAACAGTTGTGGGTTGACTTCTGCTGAATTAACAGAGCAACTGTTTATCATCACACGCCCATTGCCAAGCCTCTATCAACTGAACCCTGTTGAATCTGATTCTGGTATACTATATTTGATTTCTTCCATATTCTCCTTCCTTCCTCCTTCATCTCTTCTTTTCTCCTCCATCTCCTTTGCCTTCATTTTTCTGATCTGTTGCAGGTAGCAGTGCTGTGGTCAGGCAAGCAGGGATTACAAATCTCTTTAGTTGCAAGGAAAAGTGTGGTGCCTGGTTGGAATATCTGTTTGCTCATGCAAAGGTCAATGGTATCCTGGGGTGCATTAAGAACGGTGTGACCAGGAAACAGAGGAAGGTTACCCTCCCACTCTGCTCTGCCCTAGTCAGGCCACATCTGGAGTATTGTGTCCAGTTCTGGGCTCCCTGGCTTGTTCAGGAAGGACAAGCAACTACTGTGGAGAGTCCAGTAGAGGCTACAAAGATGCTGAGGGAACTGGAGTATCTCTGGGAGGAGGAAAGGCTGAGAGCCCTGGGGCTTCCTAGCCTGGAGAAGAGCAGCCCCAGAGGAGATCTGGTGAATGCTGAGCAAGAGCTAAAGGGCAAGTGTCAAAAGGATGTGGCCAGACTTCTCAGTGGTGCCCAGCAACAGGAGAAGGTGCACTGGGCACAAACTAGAACACAGGAAGCTCCACCTAAACATAAGGAAAATCTTCTTTGGTGCTAGAGCCCTGACCCGGGCTGCCCAGAGAGGCTGTGGAGTCTCCTTCTATGCAGAGATTCCAGACCCACCTGGATGTGATCCTGGGCAACATGCTCTGGATGACGATGCTTTAGCAGGGGGGTTGGACTAGATGATCCCCAGAGGTCCCTTCCAACCCTTACCATGCTGAGATTCTGGGCTTCTGTGGAGTTGCTCTAGCTGATAATGGAAGCAGCTGCTTTGACCTTTTGGATGACTAAAGGTTTTTTTAATATCTGAAGTTTGGGGTAATTTTTGTGGCAGCTTTCATATTCTGGGCAGGTAGTGTGATAGACAAGTTGCCCCTTTGAAACTGTTTTGTGGTTTGGTGTGGGGTTTATTTGTGGTGTTTTATTTTGTGTGTGTATTTTTATTTGTTTTGTTTCTTGTTATGTGTGTGGGGTTCGTGGTTTGGTTGGTTGTTTTTTTTTTTTTTTCCTTTTCTGAGAATCATAAAGGTAATTTTGAGACAACTTGGATAGCTGTTTTTTTCCCTTCCATTGCATGAATGTTTATTCCCTTCGGGAAATATTCTCTCCATCCCTTAGGTGTCACTCTTGATCGCTGCTACACTTCCAGAGGCTCTGTATTTGGCTGAATGGCACAGTTTTGCTCTATTCTTCAGGCGTCTTGGCAAGTGCAGTGTGTGTAGCCTGCTCTGCCAGTCTGTGCTGCCTCACATACTTGTCTCCCTCCTACATCAGAGAATGGCAGTGACAGCCTGTAAGATCTATATTAGTGCAATGTTATAAAAGATGTCTTGCCAGTCATTCCTCAGTGTGGGGTATGTCTTAAAATGGAGTTAATAGTTTGCTATACTTTTGTTAAAAGAGTGATATTGCTAATAAGCATGAAATTTCTCAGAAAGCTAATTTTTGTGCCCTTTATTTTTTTCTATTTTCTTTCTTTAGTTTTACTTCAGAAATAGTTAGTCTGATGAATTTTTCCCTTTCTAGGTCAACTTTTCTTTCATATCAGTATTTTTCTTTTATTTTTTTTAATTATGTGTGTTAATGATGGGAAAAACCATTGCTGTCAGCATATACCATTTAACTAAGGATTCATTCTTATCTCAAATCATCTATCTGATGGCTTGGGTCATAAAACTGACTTCTAAGCAAGTCAATATTTCTTAATTAGTTTATTCCTGCTTCATGCAACTAGTGTATATTCTGGCATACACCTTCAAATCCTGTAAAAATGCCAAAGAGAGAGTTATTTTACCTGCCATGATCCATCTATTCCTACAGTGGTTATCTGACACTGTCACATCAGGAACGATTTGTTATTTACAGTTAGTTCACTAGATCTCACTCATTACAGTGGAAGTTGGACTCCTTTGCAAGATGCTCAGTCTGTGTACAGCAAAAGGCTCAAGCTGTGTCTGCTTCTACATGCTCAGGAGCTTGCTTACTTTGGCAGACAGGAGTTATAAACAATTCTTACAGCCTTGCTGGGAGATGTGGCTCTTGTGAGGTGCCAAATCCTTACCTGGTTGGAAAGGCTCAGCCTCTTTGACAACCAGCATTACTCATGCTCTTGGGTGATGCCAGTTTTCTCCAGTTCCCAACAGGATAGGGAGGTTTCCTCTAGTTTCTTGCAGTTTCCATATCAAATGTCTTCCTACTAAGTTTATGCTTTCAGAAACCTTAATTATTCTTCAAAGAAGCACAAAAAGTGAATAGCTGCAAAGGTTGAACTACCACATGTAAGATGTTTACAATGTTGAATATTTACAACATTATATAAAAATATAGTTAAAACCCCCCAAACAGCTAATGAAAGAAAAAAGTAAATGAGTTGTAAAGGTCTAGGCAATTCTTTTGGGTTTTTGTTTATCTCTTTTACTATGTGAAGATGTTAAAGAAAGTTTCAGGAAGGGTAGGGTCTTTTGTTCTTAATCCAAGAATGACCTAGAGTTGTGAGGGGGGGAAAAAAAAGTAGAGCAGACTGGCTAGTGGATTACCCAGGGAAAACTGGGGTATTTTTAACCATGCAAATAGCTAGTCATCTGTTTTGAAAGAAAGAGGATTACTTTTGCTTGATAGCTCTGTGTTGTGTTTTCACTGTGGCCGGAGTATGAACCCTGCAGTTTCCAAATAAGGGAAAAATGGCTGAAGATCACATCATAGCTTTAGCTCCAGGAAGAAAATGCTGTGGTCATTTGCAATGCTTAAGCTAGGTTTTGACCATTGATGGCTATATAAGCAAAAAATGCAGCGTGGATTTCTACATTTCTTACATGGGAGCTTTCATCTTCAGTAAATGGAAAATGAAGAACAAAGTCTACTTTTCTGTCCACACACAATTTCTTTTTATTTCACCAGTAATTAAATCAAAGAGCCATCTGCATCTCCTGCGGGGTTCAGATCTCTCAGCTAGTTTCTCCATGAGCTGGCAAGAATATACATATGGAAGAAGTACAGAAGCAGATTTGCTAGCACCATTTCTTTTAAATTACAAAAGGAATTATTCCCTTGTTGCTAAGCTATGTTTCTTGTTATAGCTCCCCTAACAATGCTGTTTTAGGAGACTTGTTGATTTGATAAATTAATAATTCTACCAGTTACATATGGCAAAGAGCAAATTTTGCCCCTGCTTGCACAATCTTGAAAGGCCTGCAAGTATAAGCAGAAAACTATATGCAAAGAGGCTGTTGTTCTTCTTTGGCACAGTACTGGCCAACCTGCTCTTAGTATCAATAAACTGTTATTGATGTTACAATATTATCTTGTGAGGAGTAAGTTAGCTTTGTGGGGATAGCAGGAAGAATTGTTTTTATTTGCTTTGTCTTCCTTTCAGCTGAAATAGAAGCTCTATGTCACTTTCAGTTTGTACATCTTAAAGTTCAGGAACACTAAAATAGTGTCATACTGAATTCATGTTTTCGTGTCATACTTCAACTGTATCTGAGATGTTTGAGGAAGGCTGCTAATAATGCACTCCTGTTTTTGCAGAGCAGAGGTTTTCTAACTGCAAATGGCAGTCAGGTATCTTAAAAGCAGGAAAGTCATCTTGTGTGGAATGTAGCTAATACTTTTTCTTGTTGTTTTTGTTTTTATTTTGATACAGTCAATGAGCACGGTTACTTTCACAACGTTTTCTCCATATTCTATTTTAATGATTAATTTTATCCTATACATGACTTCATATCCTTAATCTTGTCCATGTCTTTGGTGTCTCACTGAAAGTACATCTTTTTCCAAGTACATATTATGAAGATACATAGGTAGAAAGTATATTTTGATACTGTTTCTGTTTCATTGAGTGCACTTAATTAGAAAAGATGTCTGGCCAATTTTTCTCTTCTGTGTTGCTTGGCTCCTACTGAATCTTGAATTTTCTTCTGAGAAAAGCATGAAACAAGAGAGTATTTATGTATTGGCTATGGAAGTACAATGCTATAAAGAAGCAGTCTGAAGATACCTGTTCTCCCTTCCAAATATCTCCAGGGATTAACTAATTATAGATTGTATCATCTGCCACTAACATACTTAAAGTATGTTTAGAGAAATGTTTCTTAAGAGAACTTGGAACAATGCATGGTAAAAGGTCTAACAAGAAGCAACTCCTTGCCTTGTGCACTCCCTGCCTACTTAGGCAGTGTGGGGTTGGTGTTTTTGCTTTTTTGTTGGTTTTTTTTTTTAAGTTCTGCCTCTATGAAGTCATTACTTTAGAGTTTCCTGGTTTATGAATATTTTTGAAAGCATTGACATTACTGCAATGACAGGAAGGGAAGGAATCATGGTGTGTGTGGGAGTGGAACAGCCGTTGTGCCCTCACCCTTCCTTACCTATTTGGAAATTTCTCTTTCAGTGAATCTGACAAAACCATGAACATTTGTGTGATAGAGGCACTAAGAGCAGACTGGTCAGCATAAGAGCAAATACTTTCTGGTCTCAGTTATGCATAGCAAACCAGAGTCTAGTCTTCTGTTAATGAGCTTGTTGACTTGACCCAAGGATCTGCTTTTAATATCTTAAGAAACAATTTTTTCAACAGCAAGGTCTATGTCTTCCTACTCAGGATAATCCAATGATACATCTTTGACACAATCACATTTTTCTCTTGTCTGTAAGTTCAATTATAGCTGCTTTTTGTATTGGTTATCTGGAGATTGCAAGCTGTCTGCCTCAGTGACCTTTTTACCAAAAAATATTCTCCAGAGGTAGAACTTGTCAGGGATTCAAGAGCGCTTTCTTTAAATAGCCCTTGTCCTTGACCCAGGGCCTGTTGGGTCTCACATGGCACTGTGCTCTGCTCTTTGGATCCAACTATTTTGTCTTTCCACGAGGTTGTTATTGTTGCAGCTATAGGCTGTTTCTGTTGGCTGTCCAGGCAGTCTGATGAGACAGGAAAGAGAAGGAGTACTGTTGTGCTGGCAGAAGTGGGGAACTTCACTTAGCAGTCAGGTTGCTTTGAAGACAGACTCCGGGTTTCTGTTACCGCTGCTTCTACTACACCACATACTCAGCAGGGGAGAGTTATACCACAGTATGGTGTGGCTGCTGGTCAAGAGAAGTTGAAGTTACTTGAGAGAAACCAAGAGGAATTGGAGGAGCTAGACTCTGAATAGCTTGTTGGGTGGCAGATTGGCAGATCTGCAAATGTGGCTGTCCTTGACTATACTTAACTGAATAGGGTAGGTGAGAGCAGGCTGCCAGTCCAGCTTCTGACAGTTGTCATTTTGGAATACCTGTTGAACAGGGTGAGGTGAATCCAGTTGCCCAAGTATGTCTGAACTCTTGCACAACAAAATGAGTATTCCTTTCTAAAAGACTTCTAGTGCACCTAATGAGAACTATGACTGGTATGAAAACAAGATGTTTCAAAAATTCTAGCAACACTAGGATCTCTGCGTTGCACTGACATTTATCAGTTCCTATTACTTGTTCTCTTAACTTTTAGATCACAGGTTAAGTTTTGAATTTCCTGAATTCCTGCTCACAGTCTGTTTCTGCAATTGAGAGAGGAAAAGAAAAAAGCCCAGAAAAATTGTCCTTATTTCAGGAGGTCTCTCAAGCCCTGTGTACTGTGCATTTTTGTTTGTACAGATAGAAAGGTCAGATGAAGCAGACTTCCATTTGCTATATTCAGCAGCTGGTTTGATAATATTATTCATTCTTTTTCAGTTCCTCAGAGTTTATCTCCTTCCAAACCAGATCTTCTCCTTGAAGTAATGCCATAATCTATCAACACTTTGAGAACTTTAATATTCTGTCTGTGATTGTCTCTCCTCACAGTTTTCAAGGAAACGATCATTTATTCAGTGATCTTACTGCCTTTGCTTGTCTCAGAAGTGTGTTTGAAGAGAATTTCCAGTCTTTTACTGCCTTATGTAGCAAGGCAATTCCTTCTCTTGTCTTTCCTTGTAGTGTCTCAGAAAGAAACCTCCAATTTCTTTCTTCATTCTTCACTGCCAAAGAAGAAGAAAGGAATACAACAGTCTTGCTGCCCACAGATCAGAGCAGGAAGTTAAAAGCTCTAGCTGTAGTGTAGTTTTTAGAAACCTCTTTGAATGGTAATGGAGAAATGTAAAGTCAAGGAAAAAAAAAAAAACAACCAAAACATCAACCAGCCAAACAGACAAAAAAACCCCCAAACCCAAACCCCAAAAATGAACCAAACCCAAAGAACCGGAAAGTGGTTCAACAGTTCCACAAGCAGGAGGCAAGTACAGTACAGATTCATCTTCAACACCCTGTGCAAAATGTCATTTATAGTCTAAATATGATGAGCTTTATTGTTGATTCAATGTTGTAAGTCTCTTCAGAGATAGAACTATGGCTAACAAGCTGTTCCTTGCAGTAGCTTTAGCCCTTGCAAGATGCCCCACTGGATAACTGTTGCAACACCTTCATGTTAACTCCCTTAATCATTTCCTTTCACCTCACCCACATACCTCTGGGAATTAGAATACAATTGCAGTGTGGCTAATGTAGAAATTAGCAATGAGGAATAACTTCCTCAAGTGACATGAATTACTCTGCCCATGATCCATCTTTCAAAGATTCTGTTGTCACAGCTCTTCCAGGATGATACTCCAATGACTTGGGTTTGCCCCTCATAAAAGGAAGGAACTGGGCTCTGACTGCTTCCAACACCTTCTCCTTTTATGTGAGGGGATGTGACTGTACTACTCTAAACACTGGATGAATAATGACTATGTCTAAACATTGAGATGGACCCAGAGACCTGATCACATAATTGTTCTACTTGGAGACTTGGCCCCATCATGTTACAACCCTATTCTGCCCTTGGTCTGTTTTGATTCCCATGGGAAGCAAGGTATGGGGAAAAGTGTGGAGGGAAATTTTGTGAACACTTACCTTGACACAGGGGCAAGATGCAGAGAGGCTCTGAAACTAGAGGAGGGCTCCCAGATTCTTCACTACAGATACAGGAAACACTGAATATAAGGAGATATTAAATAAGTTGCTTCTAGAAGCATGTACAAGGAAGGTGCCAGTCTGAAGTTCTTTTTAATAGATACAACAACTTAGAGAATTTTATCAGAAGTAGAAGTCAATGGTTTAGCTTGTCCATGACTTACTATTTAAAATTATCTCAGTAATTTGAGGTGGTTTATGGGGAGCCTTCCTCAGATCCTTTCAATTAGTGCAGGGATTTAATAATGAATCTTTTATGGAAATCCTGATTTGAAATGAGAGGGTGATTTAAAAAAAGAAGGTCTAATGATGAGAAGTAACAAAGCAAAGCTTGGAAGTAGCCAGTGAAAAGCAGCAAACCTATTTAAAAGAAAAATAAACATTTTTTTTGGTAATAAAATAAATTATAGCATAAGCTGGACTGACTTCCAAGCAACACTATGACACAGCTTCCCTATATTCTTTGGGATATTAAAGAATTCATTTTAGTAATTACCTGCTTTTGCCAAATCTAAGTTACATCAAACATGGAGCAGCGTGGGACTTTGTTAATCACCTATATACTATTTTATCCTCTATTCCACTACACTAACAATAAAGAGAAAAGCCTCTAGCCACAGATCTGCTTTTCCTGTTGGATACACTCAACCTTTCTGTAGTAACCAGGTGCAGAATTCAGAGGCAAAGCTGCTGTAATTCCAGAGCTTTACTTCCAAAATCTCTCTAGCGCTAAATTCTGTCCCAGCATGCACATTTGGCTCTTTTCGAGGCATGCCTGACTTTTCACTAAGCATAACCAGACACTTCAAAATAAATTACAACACTCAGAAACTATAAAGAATCACCTCTGCCTCATTCCTCCCTCCTTTGTTTCATGCTGTTCTCCCTGATGCCTGACCAGAGTAAATTCCTGAGTTGTCTCATGTTTATTCTTCAGGCTACTGCTGATAATCACAACGAAATCTCAGAAGGTTTCAGCTAGGGCAAGTGGTGTTTTCTTTTTTAGAAGGCCTTTCTATTCCAAGTTATTGCATATCATATCTTAGGTCTTGATCTTAGGAACATCATACTTGATGCCAAGAGTAGTGAAGACTGGTAAAGTCAAGCACATACATAAATGTTGGCAGGATTTGTTCTTTCTTAAGTGTAACAGTGTAATGCTTTAACAAAGTGTGTTATACATGTAAAGAGTATTTTTCAGGCCCACACAGAACAGCTGTTAGTCCTTTAGAACTGTAATCCCTAAAATTTATCCATGTCAATATATGTCTTTAAGTGTGGAAGTATATTGCAGATAAAGTTTTTTGGAAGCACCCACCATGTGTTGTGCTGTAAAATTAGCTAGAATGTGCTGCTTGTACATTTGGGTGTGGTTAAAGTTTGGGGATTTTAGGACTTCATCTTGCTACAGTTACAGAAATAAAAATTATTCCAGGTTCATTATTGTAAAAGGGAGCTCCTCTCTGCCACCTTGTGTACCAATGTCTAAACCAGAGAATTGCAGTGGTCATCAGGTTTTAGGAATAAATGTACCATTGTATCATTGAGGTATGGATTCCCTTGGAAAAATACCCAAGAGGGTGCTGGAAAACATAGGGAGAGAGAACCTCTATGCACATTATGGATCTATAATTATTAGGAAAACCAAGCTAAAATATTTCTGTGCAGTGAAGCACCTATAGTGCTAACAGATCACAGCTCTGATCTTAAAAGAGGGAAACTACAAAACTTCCCTTTTCTCTCATCTTACTGGTAATCTTAGTGTATGATTTTCACAGGTAGTGTGAATATTCTGCTCTCTAGTTGACTTCTCTTAAGCCTGTGATGATGTCTGTCAGAAATGCTCCTTGTTTTTGCCTGTGTAGCATAGGCTTTTTCATTTGTAATTTCAAAGTCCACAGTGAGCTTCTGCTGATCTCCTTCTTGTATTTTGCTTCCAAAGTGCTCTAGATTATACCAGCTGAGGTCTATTTCCCTGCCTCAAGATGCATTTCCTGCTTTCACTGATCTAGTCCAAGCAGACTCTGCTCCTCTCTACTTAGCTGTGATCCCAACTGTTAGTCTCTAGAGCCACTGCCAGCTTTTAACAGAGTTCATATCCAGGCAGAGAAATGTGAGATGCTGAGCAGCCTTGGATTGCACTGCAGTCAGTAAGAGAAGAGCAGGGTCAACATGCTGAGGTCATTGAGGCCCAGGTGCATGAAGATATTTAATTGTCCAGATTTAAACCTCTGATTTGCCACAGATTTCAATGAGTTAGCTATCTAATTAACAGTCATGGCAGATATCTTCTCATTTAACTTGTCTTGTCTTTGAAAGATTATTTATGCAAAAAGTGACACTGCTTGACTAAATAAGGTGAAGTGTTTGGTGGTAGACTCATAACAAACATGTTGTTTAAATTACTTGGCTAAACTACCTTTCTTCAGTATCTAACCCCCTTACCAATACTTATAAATACAATTAAACAAATGTGAAATCAAACCTAAGATATACAAATCTAAATTAGAAAACTAATTAGTGCTGTGCTTCCTGGTTCTAAAGGGGAAAAAAATTGCCACCAGATTGAGAAAGCTATGAAAACTTTCTAAATAACTTAGTAAATTATTTAAAGATAATCTTGAAAATTAATGTGCTTAGAGCTGATCTTCAAAGACTTGATTCTTTATAAGGGTAATATGAAAGTACATTGACATTTTGTTTCTAATGTTATACAGTTATATGTACAAGGAAATTTCTAGGGTGGCCTTTGTGTCACACTCCAACTTTAAGTCCCTGCAGTTAGACATTTGCTGCACCTTGCTAATCTAGGTTCCCTCATGAACCAATGGAGATAAATAAGGAACTCTAAAATGTCTATCTTGCCATCTTATGAAAGATGGGGTGAGCCACACTTTGGAAGTTCTTCTCTCTGCTGTCAGTGGAGGGGAATCTTCTCAGCCTGCCCGACACCTTTCATATTTAACTTTCAGCAGCTGATGTTAGAAGAGAGAAAGATTACCATTTTCTATGACATTAAATCACTGGTTTTTACCAGAGAATTTATACTATTGGATTAAAAAAAGGAGTTATTAAAACTCTAGGAAATCCCCACCATCACTTCAACATGAGCCTGGGGAAGCTCCCTAGGAGATGTAAAGTACTGTGGGACTGCAGTGGTTTTTTGGTGTGGATTGTGGTTTTAGGGTTTCTGTGTCTTCACCCCCCCTCCCAAAAGTCTGGAAGGTGTATCTGTCAGTTTGTTCATCCTCTGACTGTAGGAGCTAGAATTCCTGCTTGGATGCAGAATCCTTACTGTGACTTCTGAGGAATGCTAGAGGATGGGGAAGAACATTTCATTTGCTCAAAAAACTTTTGTGTGGCTACAAGATGAACGGCACCTTGCAGAATCGATCCCCATAACACCAGCCAACTTAAGGAGCATTATCCCTGAACCAATCTATTCATGACTGCTGCTGAGAATCTCGTGCTTGCTGTATGTATACTGCCAGACATCCACCTCCCCCAGAGCTGCCCTGTGCTATCATCCTACACTGAAAGTTTACACTTCCTCGGTCTGCTCTAGTTTATATCAAATGCAGATTATTAAGTTATACACAGGGGAACAGGTGGGTGGAGCAGCTGGCATGAGAAGTGAGCAGCCTGACAACAGGAAAAAAAACCAAAAAATCAGAGTAGATTGCAGCACAAAAATTTTCCTAGGAAATTGCAAATTTCACAATCTGTTCATGAGAGCTGATGGTATAGCTCGTGTGCCAGGTAACAAGTCTGGGAGACTCTAGACTTCACTGGAAACAGACTATTCGAGACCTTCAAAGGTCTTGTTAGTTTTGGCTTTGGTCTGTTACAGTGTATCATGAAATCCTACTCATTCTGGAAAGGAGTTCTTTGTGAATTTCCTAACTGAAGTGAAAAGGTCACAGTGGTTTTTCAGTCTTAATGAACTGACTGACTGATTTACTGTATTTTTTTTATTGCAGATTAAGCTTTAAAGATAGCACTGTGAACTCTTGAAGTCAGGCAGAACTTGAGGGGTTTGTCTTTTGGTTTCATTCAGTGACATGAAGAAAATGTCAGTTTGAACTGGTTCTGTCAAACACCAGTTAAAGAAAGTTACCCAACTAAGGAAGTTCTCCCTAGTTTGGGTGCAGGGTGGTGGATGACCAAGTGGAATTAAATGTTTCAGATTCAGAAATACTTCAAATTTAAATTGTAATGAACTGGGATAGCCAAGGCGAATGCAGTAACAGTCAGGACAACCTGATAAGGCACAATAGATGGTTGTGCAGGAGGTAGGTGGCAAGATCAGATGTGGAAGGAAAGAGAAGCTGCCACTTAATGTCCAATACCATGGCAGTTCATCCTGTATCATTTATACTGTGGAATTCAGACTAAAGCAACCCCTTGGTTAGGCTATTGTCTCAGGACACAGCAGAACATTTTACCCCTGTGAGCTGAGGGCTGCCATAGTTTATCCCTGGTTGCCTCCTGTTTTGACTTTAGAAGCTTTTCTTGAGAAAGTTTCATTAAAACACATGCATTTCTGCAAAAAAACTTGCATTTGTGACAAATTAGCATTTTGCAAACGAAAAATGTTTAATCAAGAAGTTTCCAGCCAAGGCTAATTATAGCATCCTCTTTAAATGTTTCAGGATTTCAGACAGCACTTAAAAAAAGAAACACAATGAAACATTCATTATTGCTGAAGTCTTTCATATTGCTCAAATTACAAGAAACACTTAAATATGTCATAAATGATATCTTGATAAGGATTTGACATGCCACTGAAGAACACTTGGTGGCTTGAGTTTCTAATTTCTCTCTAAATTCAACCTTCCTTCTCTTTCTTATCTGAATTACTGTTGAACACCAGCCAAATTTTACTCAGCCTTCCTTTCTACACAATACAATTAAGAAATATAAACATTTGGACTCTCCCTTAGAGGGGAGGGAGAGAGAAAGGAATTGTCATTGGGAAAGATGCATACAGACCAAAAAGAAAGAGCACTATTTTTATGTGGAGAAAAGAATCAGTAGTAGCTTTTGACATGAACAGAGTGATCTGTTACTAGAGGCAGCAGGTTTCTTGTTTATGACAGAAGAGAGTCAGGCAGCTCTGTGTGAAAGAAAGGTAACTCATGTTTGTACAGTCCCTGGGAATAACATGTTAATGGCAGGAGAAAGTACTTGGAAATATTTTGGCTATTGTGGAGTATTCAGTGAGTGTTGGTTTGAAACGTGAATGTTTTGTTGTTGACATGCTGCTTCTCATAGGCTTTTGTTGGACAACTTGCAAACTCTTGGTATCATCTAAAAGACCATGGTAAGCTTTACAGGAGCAAAGGTAAAGAGAGAAATATGATGCCACTAGTAGAAGAGAGATAGTAGGAGTAAAGGCTCAGTAGAAAGTATGGACACTGCATTATTTTAAGGCACACAGAATCTGGTAGCATGGCAATTGTCAAGGCAGGATTGAGACCACATGCTGGGAAAAACTGGATAATACATGCAAAGGCCAACACATTTCTGACTCATTGTCTAGAGTCTGCTAAAGCAAGTGACAGCTGGTAGTGTTCTTAATATCAGCATCAAATCCTAGGAAACCAGCTGAAGCATGGAGCTGAGAAAATTCATTACCCATTTCAAAAGTTCAAAGGGTATGTGAGGAAAGTTAGCAAAAGACTTTGGCTTCTGGACCCTCAGCTCTTTCACAGGAGCCTCAGGAGTTACAAAAACTTGTATGAGAATGCACACTGAGAATATTTCAGCTAAATTACTTTTAAAAGCTTGGCTGACACAAGGTATGAATTCCAAGCAAATTGACAAAATCTTTTAGCTCAGATAAAGCAAAAATCCCTCCAAACAAAACTAACCAACACCACCCTCCTTGAAACTCCAGTACCACTAGGTGCTTGAAATAGATTTGGATGTTTTTTGCATTGTTTAAACTTACTGATTGAAAAGCATGTCTGGAAAGTTTCTGCAGCACCTAGTCAGAGATTTAAACCATGGGATCCCAACATCCTGATCAGGGGTGGAGATTGATCTGGGATAGACCATGGCAAAACATATCTGCAGTGCAGATTTGCTATTCACACTTGAAAGAGGAGGCTTGTGCCACCAAGACTTAAGAAATCACACACACACACTTTTAAGGTGTGGGTTTTTTTTGCCTTTAAATTATTGCCAGTGTTGCTCAAGAGCAGACAGGGTCTAGAAAGGATTGCCTAGGAACCCTGAGAAATTGGCTGTTCTTGGCTGTCCCCCTGGAGGACAGTTGCAGACTAGACAGATTGGCTTTGGGACAGCCACAGTTAGAGTCATTTTTGGTCCAGGGAGCAGTACTTCACAGCATCTTCTTTTGAAAACAAAAGTGGTTTTTTGAATGCTTGGTGGGCAGCTATTCATAAGAGCAAGCTGGGTTTTAATACTCAGATGTCAGATGGATTTTATAACACCAATAAATGATAGTTGTCGATTTTGTGGCATCAATGTTGTGTTAGTAGAAAGAGGTTTTATAATCTGCTTTAAAATATAACATAACCAGATAAAAATTAATCTGAGTCTAGATATATATACTTAAGCACATGTCTAACCTTAATCAGACCAGATCTTTCCTAGAGATGTACTCTTTGGTCTTGAAAAGCAAGTTAATGTAGAGTTGCTTGTGTGGATTGAGAAGCAACCTGGCTTCTGGCTCTTATACCACTGCTTTTCTGTCTGCTGTTTCAGTACATCATGCTAGGTTTTCATACTTTTTGCATGTGGGTATCAATTGTTGCTGAGACAGACTCCAGGAGGATTGAACCTATTAGGGAGGTCATTTTGGGACTATGTGAAAAGCAGATATTTTTCAGGAGAACAGAATGATCTTTACAAACAAGTCAACTTTGGTTTATTCACTGGGCTGCTGTATTTCAAGGTACTTAGAGCAAAAAGCAAAGCTCTTATGCACATCCATAATGGCATGATAATTCCACACCATTACCAGCTCTTGGTGGCTCTTTCATACCACATCATATTTATTTTCTACATGTTCCCAGGCAAACTCCTTATTTCAGTACTAATTAAATCCTTCAGTGAAATCAGGCTTACCTTCTCTCATGGTGCAAATAGGGTTTCATCTTCAAGGGTCTGTACTTCAACAAAAACTATTCCATGAACTTGGCTTCAGTACATGCTGCTGATCTGGTTCCTTGGTAGTCCCATTTCCATGCAGCATCTTTTCCTGAATCATGGCCTTTCCTGTTGTTGGTGAGCATAACAGTTCAGCTATTTTGTTGTCCTGTTTTTCTTGTGTTCCTTTGATCATCTGCTGTATTTCCCAGAAGGTCTTTATTGCGAGCTGATCAGACATTATCAAAGCTTAGTAATATTCTCTATGCTTTCCACATGAGAAGCTGAAGCATCAACAGAAGAAATGTCTGTGGTGACAAAGTTTTTGTTCACCTACAAAAATAGAAATCAGTCTTACATCTAGCCTGACATCATTATATGCTAAAAGGAACTGGTACTGAGCTTTGTGTGTTCTGTGTCCCTAGAAAATTGGGAGCCCTTTTGCACTTTAACAGCTCTCTTTAGAGTATGCAACTGTTCTTGATGATTAAAACACACAGAGGCAGATTAATGTAGTCTTTGATCTTTTTTTGGCCATTATACCGTGGCTGGATTTGTTATTCTGTGCATCTTTCAGATATATATTTTGCTTTTTTAGGTTTTCAGTGTAGGAAACAGACATAGTATGGATGAAAATTGGCAGAAAAATGTGAAAAGCTTCAGGATTTTGAGTCAGGTGGCAGAACATTCGGGAAACTTCTGGCACACCACAGATGGTTGGTATAAACTGTTGTGGCAGAGCAGCTCTGCCAGGAACCCCATGGAGTTTATTTCTAAAGTAAACTTTTAAAAATACACAGAATATTAAAGCACACTTAGAGAACATTCACCTAATAACAGGGATAATCATTACTTAAATAGGGATATTTCCCCCCCGCTTCTTGGTTTTCTTTTGTTTTATGTTTTGCTTATTTTTTTTTTTAGTGGGGTTGAGTCCCTTTAAAAAAGGGGAAAATGTTCTTAAGAGAAGAATAATTTTCAGTTGAAAAATTCCCAGGCATGCAGAACAAATTGGATTAATACAAAGTACAAAGTTTGGGAATTTGATTAGGTTTTTGTAAGAATATTTTCCATATTTCAGAATTTCTTGGAATTGTGATCCATGGTGCTTGGCAAGTCTTAGCTAACAACTGATATTTCAAGAAGGAACCTGTATCTATAAAGTTAGTGTTAGATTCTTAATCACTTCTCTTCACTTATTAGCTAGAGAAGTCAGCATTTAGAATTGTCAGTCAAAAATGTATATTTTTAAAGTAATAAAGGGATTCCAAGCTGTGACTCATTTCTTAATAATGACTCCTTTGTACACTGCTGCAAAAATTTAAGTACTGTTTTAGCCAATTTAGATACTAGTTAAAACTTTCTATCTCCAAACAGGTCTGAATATCAAGTTTGAATAAATTAATTGTTGAAATAAGAAGAGATTCTCCTTTTGTACCTGTAAGATAACTCTGTGGCCTCTTCCCCTTGAAGTTCCAAGCATTGAGTACATCTGTATTTATTCTGCACCATTCTGATGGGAAGTTTTACTCAAGATTTCATTAAACTAGGTCATAAAGGAGGGCAGGCTGAGGACAGATCTGGGCTAATTTGATTGTCTCTAAAAGGAATGCATCTGCTGAATTTTCAATCAGGCTTTTTTGCCCTCTGCACCTCAGCCTTTCAGGCTGGTGAAAGAACTTGCTGGTTTTTCCAGGTGAAATCCCTGGGAATTTAGTAGTAAAATTCCATGGACTTGAGGTTATTAGACTTCTTGGATCAGAGTGTATGGATCTGTAATGGGAATTAAATGATAGGCTGAATAGAATAGTTTGAGATTGAGTAATGCTCAGTGAATTACTTCCTGGTCTTTAATGGTTTTTTCTCTCCCCCATGTTTGCAAGGAAGCAAGTAAAACCCTTTCTAGGCTAAGCCAGAGCACATCACCTATAACTGCTGCAAGAATGGACACAAAGGAGCCAGCTATAAAGCTTGGAAGGTGTCAAAGATGCATTACTGAGATAATAGGAGGAGTTAATTTGAGGAAAAACTTGAGTGGTTACTGACAACATCCATTTAGCAGAAGTCTCATGTCTTCTGCATGGGGTATGAATGCTGTGTCATGCATACCTTGTCCTTTTTGTCTTGCAGGAAGGGAACAGAGTTGGGGAAAAAACACAAATACAGTTGTATAGCTACAGTAACCTCATTGTATTATTAGGTGTGATCATCCTATGATTTTATATAATGTGTTCCTTGTGTTGAATCTGTATGTGAAGCCATATTGTTATATTGCAGCCTGTATGTGATTTTGTTGTTGTAGCTTTCCACTTCCATAGCAACAATTGAGCTATTCTCAGCTTATAGTAATTGTGAGAAAATCAAATTCCATCTGCTTTTGCCAAATGAAGTCTGAATAAACCTCACTTATTTCCACTGCTAGGCTGGTTAAGCACAGTAGTGCCTGTTGGTGTTGCAGAAAGTAAACACACTGCCCTCCTAGTGAGAAGTGTCTGTGGTCACTCAGTGTCACAGCTAACAAGTAGTGCTGACCTGGGGTCAATGTGAGCACTGGAATAAGAGAGAGTTCTGAAAGCACCCTTGAGACCAGCACCACAGAATCAGGTTCTAACCTTCATGCTGTACAGTATAATGCTGATCAAGAAATCTAATTATGTCTCAATTTGAATAATATTTTGGGAATGCATCAGAATAAGAATTTAATTGTTATGAAAACTGGTGAAATGTAATTCCAGCATCTTTCCCTGTACTCTTGCATTTCATCTCTGCTTGGTTGTCTGTGGCATGTTACAAATACTTGTAGTTCCTACTGCTGGAACTTAAGGGAAGATCTCAGGCCTTTCCATTTGCTGTGAATTATTCAATCAAGATGACATGTTCTATATCATGTTGGCCTGGAGAAATTACTTTGGCTCTCCTGTAGTATAACTCTCTTCAGAAGCTCTTCAGGACCCTCGATGCTATGAGCATTTATTTGCTTCTCCATGGGCAGTTTCTTCAGTGACTTTTCAGTGCTTTTCTGCCTTGGTACTGTTAGGAAATGCTCTTTCAGCAGCCTTTCCACTGTTTGCAGCATGAGGAAGCAAAACTGTAAGTTCTATTTCTCTCGCAGCTTTAGAAATCTACCACAGAATTCAGCAAGAGCTCTGAAGAGTCTCCAATGTCCAGACCTTGACAAAGCAGGGATTTCAGAGGTGGCCTGTAAAATGCAGGGAGGTCTTCAGGCTCTGTATTGCACAGAAAACTGAGAATGAGGATTGTTCTGCTCCTTTGTGTTTTGCTGACTGTCCTCTGTATCTCTTCTCTCTGTCAATGGCAAGATCAGAAAATTAAGATGTAACAAGCACTTACTCCATGTCCATTTGAGGAGGCCCATCAGAATTTCTGCAGCTGCTCTCCACTCAGGGCTCATGAAACACCTCTCCCTTCACAGCTTCTCAAACGCCTCCATCTCAGCATTTCAAGTAACTCAAGCTGCTTCCTTTCTTGCTTGCTCTCCTGCTTGCCTGCCAAAACCAGAAAGCCTTTATTAAGGGCTTCCCTGTCAATCATTCTGAAGGCCTCTTCAGAGGTCTGATTAGTATTTTCAGCCTATATTCAGGAACAAGCTGAATCTGTCTGGTGCAGTTTATACAAAGGAGTATGAAGGAAGGGAATGCTTTAACTAAAGGGTGAAGTCTTTTTCTGTGCTGCAAGATACATTATCATCTGTGTTAGCAGAGAGGTATTTTCAGATTGTGAAGAGTTTTACATGCAGGAATTTAAGATCTCCAGTGTCATTTGGGATTGTTAGGGCTTGCCTTTACTGCAGGGCCCTGGAAACTGGGGAAATTAGCCTGTGCTGGAGCTTGAGACTGCTGTGCTGAAACAGCTACTGTGGCACTGGTAGTTTGCAGTGGGTATAGGCATATCTACAGCATGTACAGACATTCCCTTCAGGGGTCTGGAGAATAAATCTTACCAGGAGTGGCTGAGGGAACTGGGGTGGTTTAGTCTGAAGAAGAGGAGACTGAGGGGAGGCCTTCTTACTCTCTAAAACTACCTGAAAGGAGGTTGTAGTGAGATGGAGGTTCGTCTCTTCTCTTGGGTTACCAGTGATAGGACAAGAAGAAATGGCCTCAAGCTGTAGCAGGGCAGGTTCAAGTTGGATATCAGGAAAACTTTTTTCACTGAAAGAGTTGTTAGGCATTGGCCCAGGCTGCCCAGGGAGCTGGGTGAGTCACCGTCCCTGGAGGTGTTTAAACAACATCTAGCTTAGTGACATGGTTTAGTGGCATGGTGGTGATAGGTTGATGGTTGGACTTGATGATCTTAGAGGTTTCTTCCAACCTTAATGATTCTTTGATTTTGCCATTCTGTGCCAAGCCTACACAGACTGGATAAAGAACTTTAGAGGAAGGTAAAATTTTTCTGCAACCGGTGCTCTGGATCCCATGTTTTATGATTTCACAAAAATAGAAATGTTGAATTCTGTTTACCCAGGAGAATGGATAATGGGCTGAATTTCACTTTTGCAGGCAGTGCTAGAGGCTTGAGAAGTTCTGGGGCTAAGCTGGCTGTGCACAAGGCATGGGGAGACCCATCACGAACTCTGTCTGGGAAGACTGCAGCCTGTCCAGCCTTGTCTGCTAGGCTCTGTTGAACAAGAAGTGAACAAGGCACCTGGCTTAGAAAAAGTGGAAGGAACAAATGATTGATGTGTGTGCCCAAAGCAATCAGCCTGCAAGCTTAAGGATGGGATTTTATTTAGATATACTAGTTTATTAATGCAATCCTTGTTAATCTAATAACCTTACTAAAAATACACTTTACTTAAATATTTTTCTAGTCTGTTACTGCTGCAAATTTTGCTCAGAAATCAGGCTGCAGAGAGTTGATATTACCTGATTTAATTACAAAACAGCTATGAAAGCAAAGTAAAGAGGCTGATGCCTGCCAGCTTCAGGTGCTGTTGAGTGAGCTCCACAGAGCTGGAGTAGCAGTGGCAGCAGGACTGCACCTTGTCACAGCCCCATGTAGCAGAAAGTAGCTGTTGCCTGGTAACAGGAACTGTTGCTTTTCTTCTTTCAGAGGTTTAGCAAACAGCTGAAACAACCAATTTACGGAGCAGCATAAGGTTTGAGAAGAGCAAATAGTTGTTGAGGGAAAAACAGTCAAAGAGTGAGTTCAGAGACTGTTACTTGAACACAGCAAAAGCCAACGCAACAGAAGGGTTGGGAGGAAAGGCAAAGGCAAAGTAACAGTACTTATTTAAGAACTGGAAGGACTCTTGGTGTGTAGGGTTACCTATTGCAGGGGACTTCACTAACTAGTTCCCTGAGTAGATTGAGGTCAGCTCTTCTCATGTCCAAAGTTAAAGTTCTGCTTGCACTTTTCCTCCTGCCAACAGAGTTTAAACACGATGGCCTCGTGATCGCTGCTGCCTGAACATTCACCACTTTCCACCTCACTCACAAGCACCTCTCTGTTGACAGACAATAGGTCAAGAAGGGCATCTCTCTGAGCTGGGTTTCACAGAACCTCCACCACAAAGTTGTCACCCAGGTTCTTAAAGAATCTTCTGACATAAGATGAACCGGCTGTGTGATGCTCCCAGTCACTTTCCAGCAAGTTGAATTCTCCCCTAAGGGCAAAGGTAGTAGACTTAGAATTGTCCCTCAGTTTCTCAAAGAAGAATTCATCAATGTCATCATCCTGGATGGATCAGGTTCCAGGCTAGATTCTAGATTAGGGTGCTAGACCATGTTCTAGATAGGACCAGGTTCCAGACCATGTTCTAGACTGGACCAGGTTCCAGACCATGTTCTAGACTGGACCAGGTTCCAGACCATGTTCTAGACTGGATTCTAGATCACATGCTAGACTGGGCTCTAGAGCACATGTTAGACTGGACTTGCTACAATGCTCTAGAACACATGCTAGCTGGCTTCTAGATCACATTACAGACAAAGGTTCTAGACTGGGCTGGAAATAACAGTCTAGACTTGGGCTCTAGACCAGGTCCTAGATCACATTCTAGACTGGATCCTAGACCATGTTCTCGATCACATTATAGACCAGATTCTCAAAGATGTTATAGATCACGTGCTGGACTGGTTCTAGGTAATGTTCTAAGACTGGGTTCTAGACTGGGTCCTAGAGGTTGTGGCTGCCCCATCCCTGGCAGTGTTCAAGGCCAGGCTGGATGTGGCCCTCGGTGACCTGGTCTAGTGTGTGATGTCCTTGCCCATGGCAGGGGAGTTGGAACTAGATGATCTTTAAGGTCCCTTCCAACATCGTCCATTCTATGATTCTATGTTAAAGCCCTCTCTGTGTTATTGATGTGTTAGTTTTGCCACTGTTAGGTTGGATACCTTAGTCCAAAAGCTAGGTACAAGAATAAGCTGGCTAATCCCAGGACTGCCTAGATTTCTGGCAATGAAGTCTCCCTATCCTGTACATGTTTTACGTCTGACTGTGTCTAGAAATGCCAAACTCTGACAAAACTGGCCTTTTGTTACTTGAATCTTGCCACCATTCCCAATGTTAGAGTTCCTCTGCCTTTTTCACTTGGAGGGCAACACTCATTGATGTCCATCTTCAACACTGAAAGGCACATGGGCACCCTGCCTCCCAACAGTTTAGTAATCAAGCTATTTTCCTGGGGTATGAGAGACTGCAGTTAAAAATATCTGTCTGCTCTGGAGTCAGATCAGAGCAGTTCCACTTTGCATTAAGTATTCATTAAGTCTCTGAGCGAAGAAGAGAGAGAGAATGACTGATTCTATTTTAGAAGACAAGAGGCAGGGGCATTTAACTGTGATATAAGAAAGTTAGGTATAGGTTCTTCTTCCAGTGACAGAATGTAAGGTGAGGTCATCTTACAGTTTGTATGATTTCTTTGTCTGTGTTCTCTCTGCTAAACTTGAAGTTTGTGCTTACTTCACGTGTGTATGGCTGTTCTTGCACTGCCATGACAGTTCTTTGGCTTTGAAGTTTGTTTTTATTCCTTTGGATGTAAACATGTCTTTTAACACTGATAAGGAAAAATAATTACAAATCTAGACTGTTTTGCTTGATTTTTAACTAAATGCTGGTGTTCTATATACTATCCAAACACTGAACTTGGATAAAAGCTCCATGAAACTGGAGTTCTCTTAAATTGTGTGTCAACTTCTTTTATTCTTCTCCCAAACTGATGCCAATGGCTGTGAATTTATTGAATGAAGTGAGTTCTGCTGAAAATCTTTAAGGATATAAGAGCATATTAAATTGGCAGCTTTCCTAGTGAGGAGAGTGCAGTTTAAGGCTGTAGGTCAGTATTTAATATCCTTCAAGGAAATAATTCCATCTATATGAACCATTGCCTTTCCCTAGGTAGCCTTGACCTTGACAGATAGAACAGATAAAGTTTACTAAACTGAAAAGGTTTAAGAATACCTTAGGCAGACTCAGGAACTTAGAATGGGCAACTGTTATGTCACAGAAACAGTAAATAAAGACTAAATCTCACAAACACAAGGACTTCTCATGGTGTTTCAGGAAAGAGGACAAAAAGTGTGATTCAGTGATGTGGGAGTTCTGGCAGTGTAGGACCAGGCTGAGGAGCAAATGTCAACTCTGGCATCTTTCAGGTATGGTCTTATAAACGTTTGCTGTGTTACAAGTTTATATCCAGCAAATCCTCCCTTCCATCCATATGTAAAGTATGAAGTCTCACTGAAGTAGTTGGGACTGGGAAGGAGAAAGAGTCTGAAGGTCACATATTCTGCAACCCTGAAGCTGTCCACAGGCCTTAACCTAAACTCTGGACTTGAGAAGCGTGGTGAAACTTCTCACTATCAGAAGGTGGCAGCATTGATGAAGAAACCAAGTAGAAAAGATGAATTAAAGTAAGTATTGATACACATTCTGCTTTTTTACTTTCAATAAAGCAGGATTGTAGTAAGAAAATGGTAATACAGTAGCTGAATTTAAATGGAACCTTAACAGTGTGGTGTTGCTCAGTGAGGTGGCCAGCTAAACACCATGTGCATGTGGAACTTGCACCAAGTTCAAAGGTTATCCCTGGTGAACACATTTGTTATTAAAGTTGCATGTTTGTGGTGAACAGACCTTTTGCCTATTTCTCTTTTTAGATTAAAGTTAACATCTCAAAAGTGTAGGCTATATTTAGACCTATTAGTCCAGCAGGAGTGAAATGAGAGGTGGTTTTGTGCAAGTCACTGACTCTTAGATTCACTGTAGGCAGGAAGCTCCATGTTTGCCTTTGCTGACAGTGGCCTGGATTGTGATAAGTTTGCCCTTGTTGATGCCTGACTTGTCAATACTTAATATATGCTGAGACTGTGGAAGGCTCCTCTTGCACAAACCCTAAGAGTTTAAATTCAAGAAAGTACAAAATGAATCCATGCAGCTTTTTAATACCCTTATTATTTTGGTCTGCCAGCTTTATTTGCTGTCCTTGGATGATACAGAAATACATGTAACTGGCTTCTCTTCCTTACTCTGGATTGTTATCTTGTCAATGAAAATCTTGTCCCTAACTGTAATAGGTGTGGCTCCATAGCATTTGAGGTTCAAAGCTTAAACCTGCCTTTTGCCAAGGTATTTGTTTTTCTTTCTGTGTGCTGTCCTCTTCTTGTTGCTGATGGGAAAGGGGAAAGTCATATCATCCCTATACTACTCTAGGTTCCAATGTTGTTGTCTTTCTCCAGTTTACTCCTATAGCAGCTGAACAGATGAAGACATATAGGGATGATCTGCCTGTTTAAACATTTATATAATGATCTGTGTTCTACATTACATTTAGCTTGTCATCCAGACACTTCACCATTACTTATGTGAGGTCATGGCCATGGTAGAGATGTGAAACTCCTGTATCATGTAACACTAGATTAGAAAAATTGATGCTTTGGGTCCTTCATGTTATTATGAGCCCATGTAGGTTATTGTGGCAGTCTGGAGAGAGCACTTAAGTGTTGTGGCTGTGTCAGCATCAGTGACAAGTTCATTCTGTTGCAGTTCAGATCCTGCACTGCTTTTTGTACTTCCCTGTTCCCAACTTTCCAAAGGTGATGGTTGCAAAGCCTCTTGCAGACTGACTTACAGCAGTTCATTATAGGCGACTTTCAATCACTAAGCTCTTAAACATCTGATTCCCCTAATTTCTACTAACTTGAGCTGGGTTTGTAGCAAATGGCTGTATTAAATTAAAAGCAATACCAAAAGCCTCTTGGCCTTGCAGCTCTATTCTAATCATTATGTAGCAGTAGAATTTTTAAATTAAATTCTTGTAGGAATTAACTCTACCAGTAGTGTTATATGTATAAAATTAATTATAATTTCAAACCTTCAGTCCAAATCCTCAGCTAGATTTTCCATGCTGTAACTTTTTTTGTGCATAATTAGATTTCTATGGATTTTCTTCTGATACTGTGTTTATAATCTTATCAGAGCATATATTGTGTCATTGTAAGTACTTCTTATATACTCTAAGCCATGAACAATGCCTCTTTGTAATAGGCTACTTGTCTGGTAGTCAGTGTGTGTTGAACTTTATGCTGTATACAGCAAAGGGATTTGGTTTCCAGGTTATTCAATTAGCATTTTTTAAAGATGGATTTCAGAATAGGAAGAACTTTTAAAAGATTCCTGGAACATGAAATTACTTTTGAGTGAACATTTTGTTGTGGATTAATCTCTTCATGATGCATGTCACTTTGAGAAATGCTCCTGTGGTAGGCAGATAGGAATGGGCATTTCCTAGCGGCAGCCTCATCATTTTCATGTTATCAGGAGATATTCACCAGTGGAAGCTAAAGGTGCAAGACTTTGAGAGCCACTTGTCATGGTGCTAGATGTACCCATCTCCAGAGGGTGCCAGCAGTGCCATACCTGCTGCAGTTGTGTTAGAGCAAGAGTGATAATATCTCTTTATAAAGTAAGAGATTTAGTTGCTCAAGTATAATAAATAGCCTTGGTTGTACCATGGTATAGAAATAAGGTAGGCTTTAAATGGCACAACCTAGGCATTTTGCTGCTGTAGAACTGGAAAATTCTGTTTGGGAATACTCAGAGGGCTTACAGTTGAGTTTGAACTCTGAGCTGCTTTAGAGTTGCAGTTCTTTTTCTAAGCTAGAGGGTGAAGAGGAAAGTATGTCTGTGGCTTTTCTGGTTACGTCAGTCACAGGTACAATAGTTAGTTTTTAAACTATGGCACTCTTATCTCTTACTACCTATTTTTACTTTGAAGCAGTGAATCATAGCTCTCTTCATGTTGGTTTAACAGCAACTCTCCTATTTTCTTCATTCAATTCAACATGATAAGTGAAATTCCTGTTTCCTTGTGATACTGTTTTATCCCACTGGTGCATGGGATGGGTCACTTTTCTCTGGCTGTTCTCTCCCATGTGATGCTGTGGGGGTACACAGCAAATTAATCTGTAGAGTGCTAGGATGTAGGAATGGCTTAGGTCTTGTACTACTCAAGGGTTAATTGATCAGCCTCTTGTAGTGGTGTAAGAGCTGTTCTAAGGGAGTATGTTTTTAAGTGTGTTTCATTCTTCCCAAGCTTTCACTTAGAAGCATCCTTGTATTCAACTGTTCCATTTCCACCTGCCAGGTCAATGGGCTCTCTGTATTTCTCTGCTCTAGATGTTGACTGGGGTTATCTTTCTGTAGTGTCACCTCTCTACTTCCCCTTCACTTTAGTATTATTTCTTTTCTTTCTTTTCTGGATGATTGGTCTATCAGGATGTCATCATATTAAACTGTTGGGAGAGTGGCTAATGAAATTGTCAGCAGGTGCCATCACCCAGTTCATTGTTGAATAGCTGGATTATACACTGCTTGGTGCTGATGGCTCTGCTAGCCAGGTGTCTGCTTCTGTCTATCTCCCATTTTGCATATTCCATTTTCCTGGGTGTTTTTTAAAAGTCAGGAGGGTTCTGTCAAATAAAAATTTGGACTTGAATGGATAGAATGTTTGGATAACACTACAACAAGCAGATAAGCAGCCTTGCACCACTGACATGAGTCTAGTGACTCATTTTGCTGAGGGGTTTATGGTGATTGGGGGTCAGAGGCTCAGTGTTAGCAAGCTTATCCCATCAGGGCAGATCTGGTTGGAAACACCTCTAAGTGCACTTTTATCTTGACCCATGGGAGTTCTGATCTTGGAGACAAATGATATTAAGCAATTTAGTTACCAGCCTTTTCTGCAACTGTTACCAAGAGTTGAATGGTGAATTCTTCCTGGCACTGGACTTCAGTACTGGGGATCTAGGCAACATCCAGTTAATATCCTGGACTTCTAGGTCTCCCAGAGTTTGTTACATAGTTATTCTGTCAGACATTGCCAGATCCAGATGTAAATGTTTTTAGGAAAAAATACAAGGGTTATGGGTTTTCTGGTTTGGGGCTTGTGCAGGTTTTTTATTTCCTTTCCTGCCTTTTTCCCTTTGTCTCACACTGGCCCTTTTAGCTGTTCCCTCCTGCTAGTTACTGTTTTACTAACACTTCAGTCTCTCACAGACAAGTGGGAGGGATGCAATGCCCCAACTGCTGCATTTCTCCTCTTTCAGAATGGGTGCTGCCTGAAGTTGGACAGGTTAGCCCACCAGACAAATCTTGGCATTTTATAAGCCTTTTAGATGTTTTGTGCTTTTATTAAAGTGACTAAATTCAAGACTTATGTTTGTATTTATATACTGAAAGCTATGTTTCAAGCTTTTCTGATTTTGCAGAGAAAAGCCTGAAAATACTCCTTAAGTCTCAAAGGCTGGAAGGCAACTAAGAGGATCCCTCAGATTGTGCTCTAAAGCTCAGGACAGTGGACTGTGACTCATGATTCTGAGTACTTGAGATAGACAAACTCAATACTGTCAGCCTTGCTTCTCTCAGCTGCTAGCTGCTTTGTACTAGATAGGACAAACTGGCTCCAAGGCAGGAATCAGTAAGCTTTTCCTGGTGGAGGAAGGTCTGCAGACAACGAGCAGCAAACCTGAAAGGAAGAGTGGAACACTAATTGACACAGTCAGGTTCTGAAGGGGAATTCATTGCATCTTGGTACCTTGCCAAACTGTGTTGCTATGGCCATAAATTGCAGTCACTTGTTGGAAATGCACTCCATTTTTACCTCCGATTTCCCCCTTTTTGCCTTCAAGTTCTACTCAGAAAGTACTTTGCTTTTTCTTAGGACACTTAGTAATAGCAAAGCCAAAGCACAATCAGTAATTCCCTTTCTATTTAAAGAAAATAAAGTTTTTATTTGGCATAGAAAATTCTACAAGATTGTCTGCAAAAGCTTCTGTTTAAACATAACATTTAAGGAGAGAACTACTGATTTTGGCCATCTACTTTGTGGATGCCATTTTGGTGGATTCAGATCATGCCCATAGGAGTGGTGGCATGGGATTCAAAATCTGAGCATCCAAACCAAAGCAAAACAGTGGAACTGTGTGCAAAACTGGAAACAGAGGCCTAAATAGTAAAATCTGCCTGCTAAAAAGTCAAGTAGGAATTCATACTTAGGCATGTTACTGTGAAGTCTAATATTGTGCCACTCCTAGCTGATTAATTCTAGCCAAATTTACCTAAAAGTACTTGTTAGCAGTTCTAAATCTTCCTAAGGCAGGCTCTTGGCATGGATACTTTAAGTTTACTCAACCTAATTTTCTATAAATTGATCTATAAATAAATAGCTCTATAAATGCAAACCCTCACCTTGCCAGAACTGCTCACCTGACTCTGAGAACTGCTCACAGTTTCTCTGGAGAGCAAGAACTGAGGTTGCTTCTGGCTGTGTGTTTTTACTAAGCATGTTCTTGGGGAAGGGTTGCTGAAAGGAAGTTTGCTGAAAAGGGAGTTTCATTCTTTTGCTGTTCCCTAGCCTTGCTTGCTTGCTGCCAGTTACTGGGTGTATTGTTGCCAGTGTAGTTCAGTTTTCTTCATCTCATACAATGCCCATATTTTACCTTCCCCCTTCAACACTCCTGATGTTGTGGTGAGAGCTGACAACTTGCTAACAGTGCAAGGGCATAACTCAGTTTCTGGGGTGTAGCTCTAGCATATTTTGTCTTATGAAGAGGGGTGCAGCCTCCCTTAGTAAGTTTTCTATCTAGCCTATAGATGCCTTTCAGAGTCATTTTAAATGGGGACCATTTATATCCTTTTGCATTTACCATGTACTACAGCTGCTATGCATTACTATAATTTGCTATTTATTACTCAGTATTTGTTTATTTATTAAAATACTTTTGCCTACATGTTCTGTTTCAATCCAATCCACTTTGGTTCATCTCAGTGGCATATAGAGATGGGATTATTTCCATAAACTACTTGGAGAATAAAGAAGAAAGAAAAAGAAAGGGGGAGACAAAAAAAGCTTGGGTACTTTTTACTCTGGTGTATTTCATAAAAAGCACAGACTGTAAACAAAGTCATCTAAGTCATCTCTAGTCTACCAGAGGCATAACACCAATGCCAGCAGACTGTGCAGAATCTGCTCACTGGTTTTGGCCATAGGTATTACCAGATAGAACAATTAAAGACAAATTTAAATGCTATCATATATTTTTCTCCTTCCCCCTTCCCCTATTATCTCTCTGAGCAAGCTATAAAGAAGTTAGTTAATCCTGCTGTTCCTGTCAGGCCTCTGCACAGGCTCCTGCCAAGATTATTTCATAAGAAAAAAATGGTTTTGTAAAATACTTTCAATTTGACCTGGCTATATATCACTTCTTTTGATCAGGGAGTACCTCCTGCCCAAGCTGACACCTACACACCTTTCTTAATGCAGAAGAAAATTCATTGATCTCTTTTTGATGATTTGTTGCTTCCCAAGAGCTGTCATTCTATCTTTGTGCAGTCTCCTCTGAAGCAAGGCTCAACTTCTTTGGTTTTGCCTCAAAAAAAGGCAAAGCTGCCTGCCATGGCTTGTTGGTAGGAAATGCTTCATGCATAGCTGCACGGAGAAATAAACCTGGCAAGGAGGGGAAATGAAAAGCATTAGAATGCTGATGAGAAGATTAGAAAAAAGATAGATTTGCCTCAGTCTTTTACAATAAAGAAATAAAAAAGAGGTGAAAAAAGAGTGAGACTCCAGGAAGAGCCTGTGAGAACTGGGAGATGAGGAAGTGCTTGGAGAATAACAAATAGCAAGAAGAATTTCTTAAAGTTGACTTAGTATCTTGAAAAGCAACATTGACTAACAGATAAGTGTTGAGTAGAATGAGAACTGAAGAGACAAGAGCAAGGACAGGAGATAGCTATCTAAATCATAATATCTAAATAATATCTAAAATAATTTCCCTGGTTAGATGTTTTTTACCATTTGGAACATACAGAAATGTAATTCACACACTGAGAGAAATCTTGCTCACAGATTCTCCATTCTGAACAGGTTGCTTTACAGTGCCTCATAGATTACTGGATGGATAAGTCAAATGCATGTGACAAAAGCTCAGAGTCTGATGAAAACCTTCTTCCAGCAGAGCTCAATGAGATTGATAAGTCAGGAGAAGAATTACTTGGTCACCCTGTTTCACCAAGAGCTTCGCTAAAAGCCTTTCCAGTAGCCACCTTCCTCCTTCTCCATGCCAGTAAGGCCTTAGTTCTCATGTTTCATTGTCCTAAAAATAGACCCCTCATTAGTTGTTTGAGATCTGTTGAACTGGAATATAGTCTTGTGTGTTGTGCCCACAACCAGGGAGACTCTCTCCAGCATCTTGAGAACCACGAGAGAAATATTAGCTTAAGAAGTGAAACACTGCTAAGTTATTGAAATGCCTTTGTATTTTCTATTTGTCATTTATGTCTTTGTCCCTGTCATGGAAGCTGCTGTTGAAATCTTTCAACATCAACACTCTGCCATTTAAAACTTCCCCTGCCAGCATGCCATCTGTTTTGATCAGGGAACCACTTTCTACGTGAGCTGACTCCTACACACACTGCACTCTGCTAGAGAAAAATCTCTTTGCTGAAATGTGAAAAACCTAACCCTCTCTTGAAAAGCAGTGCTCCTTGACTCACTCTCACAAAATAAATCTTCAAATGAAAGAAGCATGCTTCCTTCTCCCTCTCCCATTGTTTTCAGTTTTCTAGGCAGTGGGGAAAAATCATAGTGAAGTGAATCAGGCTCTCTTTGTAATCACATTCTGTACCCCCAAAATTGGTTGTACATGTTGATATATTTCCAATCAGGACAGAGGTACTGACCTTGGAGTTTATTTATATAGAAAGTTAAATTTATGAGTTAGAAAAAAGCACTTCTCTTTTTTTCTAATGCATGGCTTCTTCAAAGAGCAATGGGAATGTTTTTCTAGCTTTGTGGAAGCAATTGTGATCAATGTCACTTATGAATGGTTATGTGTTATTTTTAATAACAGATACCATTAGAGTAGGTACTTCTGGATGAGATACTGGTCTTGATATTTAACCTCATTCTCCCCTGATAGGCTTTTTTGGTTAAGAGTGTATCAATGTCTTTCATAGCCTTAAGAGTGCTCAGTGCTTTGTGGGTGAAGGGAGATAAGAGCTGGAGATGAGATGTATGTCCACAACCCATGTCCCATAGCTGGCTCTCAGCATCTTCCTGCACAGCCACAATTCCAAAGCCTGAACCTGTGGCTCAAGTCCCTAAAGTGCTATAGTGGGTCATGTTTGTTGTTACTTGGTTGTTGAGTATTGATGACTTGGGTTCTCTTTTGGGTCATTTTATGGTGCTGACTGCAGATTCTGGAACAGTTCTGTGGCAGTGTCCCTGGCTACAGATCTCTCAGGATGACAGGAAGATAAGCACAGAACAAGTGGTAGCAATGAGAGGTGCCTGCAGTCTGTTGTGGTAAGCCTGGCAATGAATGTTTTAAACTGGCCATAAAGGGGAAGAGTCACCAGGGGATAAAACACTTAAAAAATAACTAAAGACAAAAGGAGTCCTTCTTTGTAGCTTACTAAGGTTAAATAGCATGCAAAGTATCTGCATTATTCCCTTTTCTCCTCTTTGAAGCTTACATTAGAAACCATGTGAGGATCTCTAGATTAGTTTCTTGCCTCTTCTGGAACTGCATCATGTAATTCTTTCCAGAAAGCTATCAAATTCCATCTTCAAACTGCTTAGATTTCTTGTCAAGACCTATACTCTTCTGTTTCTAGTTTTGAGCCTGATTTTTTTTTTTTCATGGCTGCTTTATAACCAACTGTTCTTTTGCTGACACCACCTGCTACTTTAAATAGTTCTTCTTCCTGTCTGTAATTTACCCTATAAAGTAATAATAAAGACCATGTCCTGGCATTTTACCAATCTAATATAAACCACATATTTTTAGTCTCCCATCACTGTTCTTCCAAGTTGGTCCCAGTAATATTTACTAAAGGTCCAGTACTGGCAAGGTGCTTACTCCTTACAAGCTCACCAGCAAAAACTCTCCAACCACAGAAATAAACCCACTTTCTAGCTGGCTTGTGAAGAGTGGCTCAATGTTAGGAAAATTGTGAGGCAAGCTGTTAGTGAATTATTGTCAAGGTCAGAGAACACACATTTATTTTTCTGGTAGTTGTATCATTATCAGGCTCTCATGATATATCCACTTGTACTGGAAATGTAGCTAACTTACCTTGGTGAGTTTGATTTATTAGCCCTGCAGCTGACAAGGTTGCCAGTTTGTTAGTGCTTATTTTATATTTGAATAGCTTTCAGCACATAAATTTGAGGAATTGCTTGAATACTTGAGCTGTTCTGTATTTCATGGAGAAAGCTAGACCAGAAGAGTGCTGCTGTTGATATTTCTATTTTGATACTCTCCCCTTTTTCTTATAAATTAAAATGCCTGCATTTGTACTTAGGTGTACCTCCTGAGCAGGATTGATGGGAAACAGTAAAACTTAAATGTGAAAACTCATTAGTTTTATCCTGAATAAACTGTGACATAACCTTGCAATACAGTTTATTTTATATTCAGAGCATACCATAAATATGTTACCAAAAAAAACCCCCAACCAACCAACTGAAAAACAAAAACACCCCAAGGAATTAAAAGAAATTAATTACAGGAGTTCTTCAGCTTAAGCTAAAAGATGGATGGAGAAGGAATATATGAGTAAGCATCCAGTGCAGGATGGAAGAATCAGCTCCCAGATGGGTCCAGGAAAGGGTCCTTTATGTTTCTTACTGAATTCAGTGGTGTTCCATCAGGCAGAGGAGCACAGCTTAATTACAGCCAATAGTAGCTCATCCTCTTCCCTGAAGGATGCACTTTTAAGTAAAGATAATTGTATAAAGAGCTAAAGAAATAAAAAGCAAAACTAATTACTTGCCCCTAACATCTTGTAAAGTTTCTTAAACATGCCTCTATCCTTTCAGGTCTCTGTCTTTGCTCTGAGGATTGAATGCTTCATGTAGCTCCCTTTATTTCCCTCTGTCACTGTGGGCCATCACCTCTGTACCTCCAGTTGTACAGATCCCAGCTTGTCCTGATTTTCTAGGGGTCAGGAGGGAAACCTGCCAGAAGCACAAGATGTATAAGCTTGGTGTGGTGGGAAGAAGGGGTGGCTTTCTTTGGGCCCCATGTCATCATGTTGACACTCAGAACTTCTCAGCTTCCAGATTGTCTTCTCAACTAGTTCTTCTCCCAGTGACCCCATTGTTAATAAGAGTGGAGAAGGAAGACAGTCAGGCTCATCTTCTGCCCTTCATTTTAGTGAACGTATCTTTCCTGCCTAGAAGGTGAATGTGCTAGTTTCATGTCAACAACAGCAGTTAAGAATGACAGTCACAAGTGCAAGAATGATTGTCCAGCCATGCAATGGCTTGGCTGTGATCAGGATGAGGAGCTTCTGGTTGAAGCTGATCATGGAAACTCTGGGGAGATGTTTGGTTATTCCAAGACATTGCCAGTGTATGACATTATTCATGACTGAAGTAATTTTCAGATTATGAGCACCACTGCTGGTACCTCATTCCTTGCAGAGACTCTGTACTAAGATTTGGAAGAAGACCCTTTTGGAGGGGGATAAACCAGAATTCTTCTGCTGGATTTGAGTAGTATGACGCAAGCAGGTGTTACCTGCAAGTTTTATTGTGAACACTCCTATATCTACCATAGAAATTAAATGATGTATGTGTACAGTGCTAATCTGAATTGAATGTGAAAGCTCAGTGCTTTTTTCTCAGCCCACTAAGAGTATTCCATCTCATTGCTCTTGCCTTTTAATCCACTTGGTCAAACACAGGCATTGAGTTTTCATACTTCTCTGCTATATGAATTTACTTGAACTGAAAAGCTACCTTTCTGCATAGCTCTCACTCCCTGTAGGACTATATTCCTGGGGGACAATGGAATAGCCAACATCAGTAGAGAAGCTTCTGTGTGTAGGAAGTAACCCCCAAAAAGGTTAGAAAGCAAAGCAGAGGTTTCCAAGTGAAATGCTGGGCATCACACACACAACTGACTCCATATTTCTTGCTGGGAAAAGAACATGAAGAACTATTCTGTTTCTGAACCCAGGAGTAGTGCTGTGATTGGTGGTTGGTGAATTGGGCTATGTACAGAACTTGATGAAAATTAAAACTAAGCTCTTTTAATTACAAAATATCCACTCTATAATTAGCACTGCTTAATAGAAAATGTGTTCAATATATTTTATATGTAATTGAAATTCTGTAAAGTTAAACTGTAATAATATAAATAATTTTTCAGGATGAAAAGTAGGTTAAGATAAGCAAATTTCATGCTTTAAACATTGAGATAAATACTCCCTAGTGTATTAAAATATTGTGTTTTAGACTGTTAATCTTTTCACTGAATAATAAATATGAGTTTCCCTTTTATGTAATTAATGCAACCCATATTTTTCAGCAGAGAAATGAAATCATACATAAAAAGTAGCTATGAGTATTTCATTACCAAACTTAATTCAGTCATTTCCACAGACTTACAGAAAATGTTATTCACCTCTTGGGGAAAAACTTTTGGCAGTGAAATGTAGTCTTGGCTTGGCATATATTTTGAATTGCTTGACTCTCTGGTTGGTTAGTCCCTTCTGGGGGGAGCTATTGTATACAGACTGGTCCAGAACAGTAGTTAGCTCTTAGCAGTGTTTTATGTCTTCAAAGCCTTATGACGAGCATTATGTAAGGCATCCTTAATCTCCATTTCTGGAAGGATACTGAGAGGTTAACCTGTGTTTTCTAACAGTTTAGTTTTCACTTGGTTATAAAATCTCCAGTCTAATGTCATTGTGTGAAATCTGTAGTGAAAATGACAATTTCCAGAGCATTTTGGGGGACTATGAATTTTATTTTTCAGGTTCTTACTGCATGCTCATGCAGCCATTTCTGTGGTGTAAAATAAGGACATCATCTGAAGTATGATTATGCTCTGAATGCCCAGTGAAGCTTTTAAAATGATACCTGACATCCAGTTGCATGGCTATAGATAGACATTGATATTTTTTTATCCACTGGTTACAAAGAAAGTCTGTTAGAATCCAGGAGAAATGGAAGACAAGCAAACATTGCTTCCCTGTCTTAACAGTCACTGTGGCTAAGAAAAAACTGCTACCAAAGATAATTGTGTTATACTTCCCTAATTCTGGTTTGGTTTTTGTAATTAAAGCCCTAGGGATTAGCTAGATATGGTTCTTTTTGTTAAAATCCTTCTGTTTATTAATGCTCCAGGAACTGATATCTGGCATCCTTAGGCAGCCTGGAAAAGCAGAGGCTTAGAGTTATTACTGGAGCATGTACATACTAGGGTAATATAGATCTACACTGCAGTGTTAAATGGTTTAGTCTGGCTTCTGCTCACAGAGTAGCTGCAGTGCCAGAATGCAGTTTGGGTTACAGAAATGTTCTCAGATGTTGGAGATAGTTGCCTTTTCTGAGGTTTGCTCTGTTACTGCTCCCCAGCACTCAAGAGTTTGTGTAAAGCTAGCTCAGATACATCAATGCTAGCAGCAGTATTCTGGGGAATCTAATGTGTTTGTTCTTTAAGGGAAGATGTTATGAGACCAAGCCCTAATTATTTTGTAATTGTGTAAGACTTTAATCATAAGACCTTAATGACTGGCTTCATTTAAAACACTTTAGGGATGTTGACTTAAATAAAATGCTGTTATGGAATGATTTTTCTATCCCAGCAGTCTGAGCACTTTCTGTTTCTCTGTCTCTCAGGAATCTGCTGTTCCTAACAGAGGAATGATCCATGTAATTAAGAGAGTCTGAGTGCACAGAGAATCTTCCTTTCTACAGTTGTCATCAGAAATGAAAGATCTTGATGGTGCATTTCTTTAATGTGTCCTGTACTGGGGTAAGTATAGCTGAAGTGTGCACTGAGAGTGCTGGAGCTGAAGTGAAAACAATGTAACTGAAATGTCATAAACCACTGCAAAACATTAGTAATGTTGCACAGGGATAGCTTAGGAGCCATTGTAGGTACTTTGCTTGGCCCTGACTGGTTTGAGGTTAAATTCCTACTTAAAATGCTAAACAGCTTGAAACAGCTGCTTTGAGGAAGAAGCTGATCTTGATAAACTGAGATCTTAGTCAGTAGGTGTGCAAGCTAAGGTGATGAAAAGTGAAATGGTATTAATGCAGTTTCTAGTATTTCTGTCCTGCAGTCTCTAAAGAGATGTAGTTGTGATGGTAACATTTAATTATAGAAAACAATATTTAGCTTTTTTTGAGGCTGGTCAAAAATCAGCATTTCTGTCTGCTCACTCTGAGTCAAAGGAAAAAAACTGAAAGGTTTAATAAAAAAGATTCCTGAAACTTTCATTCAGGGGCTACCGAAAAGATTTTCTGGAAACATTTAATTTCAGTAAGACTGAAACCCTTTGAAGCATATTTATATACATTTGAGATAAAATACTTGAAATTCACGTAGCAGTTGTGCTCCATAGAGTCATCTGGGGAGAAGAAAAGAGGCAATGTGAAGAATGGGAGAGCAGTGTGCTTTTGAGTTGGGCAGGCTGTAAAATACTTTGCTTGTGAACAGTTTATTTCTTTTTCTCTCTGGGAAAGAGAGGAATGAGAAATGCTTCTCCAGGTGGAAACCTTCCTTTGGGCACTTGGAGTCTTAATGCTTGTCACTGTAAGTATCTAAGCTGGCTGTGGGCTGTATGTCCTCCTGCTTCTCTCTGTTCCGTGTAACACTTGAGAGAAAAGTGGCAAATAAAAGATTTAGGTGAAATCTTGCATTGTCCACTAGATATTCACATGTTATGAAGTAAAAAAAAAAGAGACTCAGAATCCACTGTTGTAGATGTGCTTCAGCTCATTAAAATGACTACAGTTAGATCATAAATTTGGGGTAAAGACTACTACTGTTGAATAATATGGAAAACCAGGAGTATGTATTTCAAGAACTATTATTCTTTGTGTTCTTTCATATCCCCAGAAACCATCTTGATCAGTCCTTAGAGCAGCACAGCTCTGCTCAAGCACTGAGAATTGCACAGCTTCTGAATCCAAGTTTGAAAGTTCTTGTTGTGTGTGTGCTAAATGCATTTACCGGCTGGGACACCTTTGTATCTTTTCCGTGGATGATCTAGAATGCCCTCTGGATGCCTTTCAGAGGTGTTGGCCTTCTATAGTCACTAAGCCATCCTTGGAAGTTAGCAGCTTTGCAAATAAGAGAGGAATGAGTCACTTAGGTTTGTATGATGCTGAAAATGTAAGTCACCTTGTTGCAGAGCTTACAGAAATCAGTGTAAATTGCAGGATCAGCTTTCCACCTCTGCTCCAGATAGAGGGAGATTAGTGGGACAAGATCACCTCTTGGTTTTCTGGAAAGATGGGAAGGAAATCAGACTTTACTGCATTGCTTTCCATGGGTTTCATTCTCAGGCTGTTAGGACACATGATATACTGTTCTCACAAGAAAAAGTGTAGAAAGGGTGTTTAGATAGAATCCTGAACATCATGTTTCTTGGAAATGGGCTCTTGTGCCATAGGTAGGAAGAAAAATCTCTTGTGTGTACTCCTGGCACAGCTGCAGTCAGTCACCCTGTGCTCAGTCAGACCTCTAGACTATAGAGGCTTAGTGGTGTCTTTCCTCTACAAGGAGCTGGTTCTCTTCTTTCACTTTCGTTGTGTTCCATGTTCTTCTGTGGGATGGCTTGGCTGAAGTGGGCTTCTTATGGCTTTAGAGTTGTGTATCCTGCTTTTATGAGTTTTATAAAACAACAAATTTTAAGTGTGCTGGGAAACATTAGGCCAAACTGTCAGAGAACATCAAGGCACAGAACTTTCTCCACTGGTTTTTGTAAGTCATGTGGTTGAAGCAGATCCTTCTAGTCAGCTGTGAGCCTCTAAGCAATTAGAAATTGATTTCTGCTTGTATGGTTTGGGTTATTTCTGCGTGCTTTCCCCTTGCCTGTTGTTGGGACTAAGCAGTGGCATGAAGCACTTTTCTGTAGATGACACTTTGCTTATTTACTGAAGTTGTAACAAACTGTTTCCTCAAGCACAACAGGACTGAAAGTGATGGCAATTTACTTTCTGTTTCATTCTGATTACCAAATAGCACAGGCTATCTGATAATCAGATGGTAAGTTCTTGCTGTTCTTGCTGTTCCCCTGGCTTTTCTGGCTCTTTGTCTACCTGTGTAGATCTTCATTGAGTGATAATCAGGTCTTTATCTTCAGTTGACAGTAAAAGCCTCCTCTAACATGTAGACTTTCTACTGGGCAGATTTGTGGTAGTGCTGTGTTTTAGAGGGAAACTTACTGCTTGAGTTATTGAGCTTTTAAAAAGAGCTTAACTGCATTTTAAAAGCACTCCAGAAAAAGGATATTATTGTGTTACACAGTTTCAGTGAAGCTTCACCCAACTCCACTTATGGCAATTGCTTCTAAAAGACATCTTTTCTTTATTTGAGGGGTAAAATGAGGGGGAATCCTTATTTTCTTTATCAGGAAAATAATGATTCATGATTAATCTAAGAAGTAATTGAACAGCTGATTATTAGAGTAATAAAATTGTAAAGATTTATCATGCTGTTGTAAAATGTACCTTACTTTTTCTTCTGCATAGTGTGTAAAAAACCCCCATAAAGTGATCTGTCCTGCAAAGTCTCTGCTTTTGCCAGCATCAGTCTCTTGTCAGAAAACTCATCTTTTCAGAAAAGGAATGTTTTCTTGTTCCTGGCATCAAAACATGACAAAACAGCTTTGTAAATTTGATTTATTTATTTTATTTTATTTTTTTTTTTTTAAAGGCAAACCATTTATTTTCTGTAAGATCAAAACCCAGGCTGTGAAAGGAAGATTCCTGCTAGCAAATGCTCAGGCTCTCACAAATGTTTACTTTAGAGTAAGTAAACTTGGGATTTAATGACCCAGGCAGAGGAAGAGGCCACTGGATTGAAAAATCTGTCTTTTCAGTTTAACTCTGGTTTCTTAGCAAATTGTCTTTTGAGTTCTAGTTTCTGATGTTCTGGCTTAGTTCAGAGACAGATCTCTCTGTGTCTGCCTGTGTGGGGGTGTGTGTATATGTGTATGTATGTGTCTGTATGGATATATTTAAGACTTGAAAAATGCTAAGCCTGAATCCAAACCCCATTCATGTTAATATTTTTTGGCTTTCTATCTATCATGATTTGGAATGTGAGTAAATCTCATTTACATCCCTGGGCCCAAAGCATGTGTTTAAAGTCAAGCATGTGCTTAAGTGTTTTCCTGAGTAAGGATACTTTCCTGAACGAGAGTTTAAAGTGAATGTACTCCATCTGAACAGTAAACATCTTCTTCCATGTAGTTGTTCAGCATCATACCAAAGTCAGAGCTTCTCTTAATCTGCTTTTCTTTCTAGCTAATGTGGAAGGAAACATTGGATCACATGAACTGAACTGAAGGGTCTAGAGCACAAGTCTTGTGAGGAGCAGCTAAGGGAACTGGGGTTGGTTAGTCTGGAGAAGAGGAGGCTCAGGGATGTGTAAAATGTAACTTGTGTACCTTTCAGCAGCTGTAGGAGTTACTTGTGGTGTCAGATGAACAAAAAATAAGACAAATTTAAGGAGATACTGTGAGATTTTTGGATGTCTTTATAGACCAGCCAGCATAATTACCTCTTAAACTTTTGGGAACTACTGTAACAGATGTAGTAAAGATAGGTGCAATGAAAATTAACATTTTTGGTAATGTAACAGGTTTTATTTTACATATTAAGAACCTTAAAAGAGATCACTCTGCTGGTTACCTTGTTTAGTGGCTGAGCAGTTCTGTCAGCATCTTAACAAGAGTTAGAGGGTGTCACATAAATGTAGATATTGACTATTTACTCAGCTAGAAAAAACATAAATTCTGTGTAACTGCCTTTGCAAATAATAAGCTGTTATCCCATGGCAGCTAATGTTCCCAGGCTGACTTTACAGTGGGTGAAGTAGATTGGGCTCCTTAAGAAGGCAATTAGAAGAGTCTGCTCTTAATCTCCCTCTGGAGAGCTCTTTAGTAGAGAGGAAAGCTTGGAGATTTGTCCCCTTAGGTGAACCCTTAGCCCTTTGAGAACCCCTTGCAGGAATGACAAACATCTGCATGATGGATTGCTTTTATGCCATGATGTGCAAGGCTTTGGCAGCCATTAATTCCATTACTATTACTGCTGATTATTTCCCCCTGCAATTGCTTGTTGCTGTTCTCTATTAATATTCTGCTCCTTTCACTGGAGTGCAAGGTTATACCTAGAACAATCAGCATCTCTGCAGGTCTATTCCTTGTGGAGATACTGGGGACAAGGTTTGATGTTCATCAGAAATATGCAGATAAGGCTCGTTCTGGAGTCTACTGAGTCAGGAGAAAGATTTCAGTGGAGTTCTATGCATTTTGGATCAGGCTGGTGATTCTGAAACTTCACCCTGAAAAGTACCAGTCATATATTTCATTACCTGTGAACATGAAGATTGAAGGTAATTGGGAGTTTTAAAACTAGGACATAGTGCTACAATACATATTAAATGTTTTAACTGTTTTTTTTTAGAGTTGTTTGCTGTTACATGAACATAATTTATTGTGCCTGCAGCAACCTGAGGACATGCTGGAAAATGAGATGATTCATTTCAAGTGTTTTATCCTAGTGAGCAAAATTTTAATCAGTCAGTTTTCTGATCCCTGCTCTGTTACTGGCACACTCTGCAAACTTGGCAAGGTCACAGAAGGACTCCACTGGAGACAAAATGTTGCATCACAGCTAGGTCATTACTGCCTGTGTTTTAATTTGTATGTGTTGTAGATTTTTTTAACAGAATAGAACTGTAGAAAGATGCTTTTCTGATGAGCTATGCTAAAGGTAATCTCGTGACATAAATGATGATGAATATAAGATTTATCTCGAGCTATGGTTGTTATTTCCTTTGCAAACGGTTTGCAACTTCACCCTAAACATCCTCCCTCTAACCTAGTGTGGAAGGAAGGAAAAAACCTCATAACACATAGACTTGCCACTCTTGGAAGTTTGTCACTGCTTTGAGCTTTGTGAATTGTACCGTGCAGTGAACAGGAACTCTGTTAGTAGTCTGTTATACCTCAAATCTTGCTGTTAGCTTTTACCAAGAAGATGCTACATTTGACTATGTGGATGCTAAGTCAGAAATATAAAGTAGTCCAGTATCCAAAAATCAGCTGAGTTTGCCAAAAGCATGTTAATTATAGTGTAGAAGATATTCTAACTGCCTTAATTATCTGGCAGTAAATAGAACAAGAATGGTCACATCAGAGTAACATTGTCAAAAGTACCCAATGTAGTAATTTTAAAGGGAATAAAGAAGCCTAACATCCATTGAAAGCAAATAGAATTAATGCTCCAAAACTCATAATTAGCTTCTGAAAAAGTGGCATAGACTCCTAAGGAATGCTAACAAGTTTTAGCCACAGATGACCATGAAAGCAGAAGCTCTTCAGAATGAGAGACTGACACATCCCAATAATACATTGAAAGTGGGAGCAGGGAACATGTTATGTGATGCATTTTTTAAAGTAGGGGTTCAATTTCTTTACAAGACAAGTATGATTCTTTTCCTCAGCTATCAGAAAGCAGCATGCATTTCAGCCTCTACTTAGAGACATAGTCTGCCCTCATATACACAGAAAATAGTGTTAGGAGTATTATTCATGTAAAATTTTGGAATGCTTTCTTTTGAATGGCTAAGGTAAACCATCAGGAATACAAAGCCTGGCAGTATTTTACTGGGTTTTATCATGTTGCTGTCTTCCATTGCAATGATAAATACCTACTTGCCTCTCCTCTTAACTGAAAAGGTCAAAAAATAGAGCAGGTGTGTCAAGTGGAGAGTGAGAAGGTCTCCCCTGAGCCTCCTCTTCTGCAGACTAACCAACCCCAGTTCCCTCAGCTGCTCCTCACAACACTTGTGCTCTAGACCCTTCCCCAGCTTCCTTGCCCTTCTCTGGACACACTGCAGCACCTCAGTGTCTTTCTTCTAGGAAAGGACCCAAAACTGACCCCAGGATTTGAGGTGCAATGGAATAGCTGCTTTTCTTTGAAAGCCCCAATGAAACCAACTCCCCCAGCAAGCCAGCAGCATCCCACACAGATTGCCCTGTTCTGGTCTGCTTTTACCTGGGGCTTTTGCCTTTCTACAGAGTCTCTGTAATTTGAACCAGTCCTTCAGAAGTTGATCTATTAAGTTCTGGAAATGGAAATGAATCACTGATCCATTTTAATAAATACTCTATTGTCACACATTTGCTACCTAATTTATCCAGTGATTCATCAGTTTAGCTCTCAATATACATAATGCTGATAAGATTTAGTAGATCATATATTTGCTTCAAAAGATGTATTAGATTGGGTAGGTCCTGACTTCAATTCAACATAAGATGACTTTATCTGTCTGAAAAGGATATATGTGATTTCCAAAAGTAATGTAGTTTTTTTTTTGCTTTTCAAAAAAGTCCTCCCCTGGAAAAGGAAAGAATAATTTATAACATGAAACATTCATTTGAGGAAACTGAATATAGAAAGAAACCACTTTAATATTAAAGTTTCCTAGCAAAGCAATGTGCTGTGTATGTCTTCACATTTCATATACTGAAAGGAATGTTTTGATCATGATCACTGTATGTGCTGCTGAGTTCTGAACTGAAAAGCAGTTTACTCTGTTGAAGAGAAAAATGAATTTAACATAAGATGACCTCAATAAACTATCAAAGACTACAACAATTTAGAAGATTAAGGGTAAAAGTAATTGTTCTTTTATTAACCTAAGTAGCTTCAAAAAGAGATCTACTGATTAGGAAGCTCTGCTTGATTTCTAACTTGGATCTCCCAGGACATATTCCAGGAGGTTCTGATTTCAGTGGTGTTTTCTGATGATATCATAAGGAACTGTGGCCACACCTTGCTGAAGTCATGGAAACAAGAGAGAGTAACAGGTTAGCATCATCTGCTAGGACACTTCAGTAGCAATTTGCCACAGAAATGTTAACCTTTTTAAATGCCCTGCATATATATTCTTTCTTTGTAAATGGTGATTTAAAAGTGAAGCTTTAGGCAACTTCTTAGGGGTGTAGCTTTCTGGGTTTAGTTTGAAAACTGAGTACAATGCTTTGGGGATCCAGTGCAATCCTCTGTGCACCAAGGTGCCATTGCTAAACCTCATGGGTGCTAAGTCCCTCCCTGCTATTCTTTTGCATGAATAAGAGTGTGCAGGTTTTTTTCAGAAGAGCCTTTGGGTTTCCAGAGAACTGATCCTAACAGGAAATGTGATCTTCCACCTTGTGTGGTAGGACAGGTTCTGCAGAGTGTCAGAGAGGGGGGACTGAAGGCACCTGGTTGACCAAAACAAAGCTAGACTGGCAGACATTGTTTGACAATTAGATTTTAAGATACTCTGGCTGTGCTAAACAAACCATTTATAGCTAATGCCTTTTACTTCCTTTAGCAAAATGCTTAGTAAGTCTCCTGCTTGGAGACTTAAAGCAGCTAGATGACTGTCATTGAGGAGGGTTTCTCTATTAATAAGCTGTGCTATCCTAACTCCTGATACTGTTCATTGTGGTGACAGTAATATTACTTTCAATAGATATTGAACTCATCTGTAAATCTCAAGCTCATGCTTCTTTAAACTTTAATTTGTTAGAGTATTTAGAGAAATAGAGGCATTGACTTCAAAATAGAACAAGACTGCAGTATCTCAATATTGGGGTTCTGAAGGGAAGGTTATTCTGAACCTCTGAATAGTCCTGGTGTCATAAGGTTCTGAGTGTGCATGTTGCTTCTGAAAAACCTAAGTTTAGGTCTTTTATGTTATGTCTTGAACCTGGTGTTTCTTTATCAAGGACTACTCTGCATATCCTCATCCATAGACAGAAACCACTGTCAAACAGAAGCAACTGTATGTACACACCTAGAATAGTGATGATTTTCATCATCTCAAAACACCCCTAGGAAAGCTTCAGAAATTCTGCTTTAAAAAGTTAAACTACAGGTACTCAGATGCCACTAAAATCTCTCATGGCTTTATTTTTGCTCCAGAGTGTCTTTGCTTTGCCTTTCCCTCTCTTTGTCAGCCATATCTATTATATTTGATATTCTATTTCTCCCCTGCTGGACCTTTCCTAGCTGTGTGCCTTGTTGCTATCACCATTCAATCTCAGACAAATCTGTGGTGTGGTACATATTCTGTTGTGATGTCTCCCTGCACTACAGCTTGTTATCTTGTATTTTCTTTTCTGTATAGGCATGGATCTTTAGTCTGGCCCCCCCCCCCCCCCAAATAAATGTACAGCCTGGTACTTGTTTTGATCAGCTGTTTATGCAAGGAAGAGTTAGGGAGTGATGACTGTAGGTAATTGTGCCTCAGCATGTGGAAGCTCAAAAGAAGAGTAAAGTTAGATTAATTCCACTGTTGATATAAGAGGAGGAGAACAGATTCCTAAATCCTCAGATATAGCTAAAGAAAAAGTGACACAAGATTTTGAAGGCCTAGAGTTCCCCTAAATATAAATCAGCAGAGAGCAGAAAAAGGACAGCATCCTATGGCATGTTCTTTCACCTGACAATTCAGTGCTGGCATCCCTGTTACTCTCTGTGTTACCAGTGTGAGACACTGAAGGAAAGAATTGCAGTTATTCCTCTGGAAGTTATAGCTCCTTTGAGATATAAATGTATCTCTTCACTTAGTGCTAGTCCTATCCCAGAAAGGAGAAAAGGCAGGCAGGGTTTTGGCAAGGAAAGAGAAACTTCTCTTACCTGTTAATTTGTATTTTTGGGAAGGAGCCACTTGATCCAGGTGACCTGCACAGTATTTCATATTCACCAGCATTTTCATTCTGCTTTTCTTTCTCCAGCAGGTTCAGATATTTGCAGATAGAGTTTCCTCTTTGTTTCCTAGCCTATAACATTTGCAGTCATAAGTCAATCTGATACTTTTATTTCCCAAGTGACTGCTAGTGCTAGTACCATTTTGGGATTGATCTGCAACTTTGCAGAAGGTAGCATTACCATGATGTCATTGTTGTGTTTTTCTGCAATGGCCACAGACTATTCTCATCTCTGCTTCCCCATGAAAAACAAAGAAACAAACAAACCAAAAACCCCAAGCAAACCAAAAAGCTGAGCACAGATCTCTTGGAAGAACAACTGAGAGAAACTTTTTTGTTTTAAAATACCAGATTAACAAAGCCTTTCTGTAAATTGGTTTTATATATATATATATATATACACACACACTAGGAATAGCATGAAAAAGCAAGTGCAAGCCAGGAGAAGTCAGGAGGGCTATGGGTGATGTTGAGGATTATTAGCATTATAACAGCTGTGGAATGCTGTGCAACAATCCCAGTTTAATAAGTGGCAGGAATGCAGCAAGGAGCCCAGGTAAAGTGAATCTAGTCTGGGTTCAAATAACAGTTTGGAGGTTAAAAGAGTGTAGTGGATTTATAAAAAGTTGCAGATTCATTTCTCAGTGGATTTATAAGAGTTGCAGATTCATTTCTCAGAGACATGCAGAAAACCAAGGCCCTGCTTACCCCATCTGCTCTGAGTGAAATCCTCCTCTGACTGTGTTGAAGTAGCAGTGTTTAGTCATTTTCAAGAAGCAGATCAGGAACTCCAGGGTCATTTTGATGAAGATGATGTCTTTGCCATGATTTGAATTAAGAGATCTCTCACAGAGTCTCCTGCTGCTCCACTAGTCATTGTTTCAATGACAAGAACTTACCCTCCAGTGATGGTATCAAACTTTTCTGTTCCCATGGTGCATTCAGAGGTCAGCTGCAATGAGAATACAGAAGATTCTGTCTGACAGAATAAAAGGGAAACTGCAACCTTATAAATCATCATGAAAGAGGTAAAAATTGATGTCCTAAGAAAATAGGATTACTGTTTGGTTCAGATAGGAGGATAAGGGAACAGGTTGTATTTCTGGACAACTTTGGGAAAAGAGAGAAGTAAACCCTGCAGAATTTACAGCCACAAAGTAGTGTTGGTTTGGGCTGGAATTGCCAAAGTCTGAAGGTTGAAGGTGAACTGTCTGCATTCCTCTTCACAGTTGGCAAAATTATTTTAACCTCTGCTCTAATTCCAAGATGACTTTTGAGAACAAAACCCCCTGGAGCTTTGAATTCAGGGACAAAGTTGTTCAAAGCCTTATTTTCAATATTGTAGTCCACATTTGGGAAGGAAATGATTGTGTCAAACACCTAAATAACTTGATAATTTTTCTCTCAGCTCCTCTGATTCTTTCCAATTTGCCTCCTACTGGCTATTTATCATGGAACCTGCTGGCATGAAAATACTACATTTTACTTTTTACATAATTATAGATTACTTCTCTGTATATTTTTTCTTTCTCTGAGGACATTCTCTACATTAATATTCTTCTTTATTGCAGTCCACAATATCATGGACTTCACAAAATAAAACCAGCATACACTCAAATACATTGCTGCTGCTTAGTATTTCACACTGTCCTCTAGAACAGGATCTTTTAAAGATACAAAAAAACCTGATTTGGAAACATCACATAAAATACTTCAAGCTTATAATAAGCAATATTTAAACCTTGAAAAATTAAGCTGATGCTGAAAGCATAACCAATTAAAAGTATTTCTAGGTGATTAGTCAATATGTGTACAGCACTTTGAAAGTGAAATTCTCTATCCTTCTTAATTATGAGTGTCTTTGGGTGCAGTCTGAAGAAAAGATGGAAACATATGGATGTTCTGCTGCCCCTCTTTCCCTTTTGAGTCTTCCTTCCCCAATTCCTCTGATAAAAGAGATTTTTCATGATAGATTTTGCATGATGCCATGAGTTTTGAAACACATCTTCTAGATTTGCATCCAATCTTGACTTCATGATTTCCAGTTATGGAAAATCCAGCATTTCTGGGTGAGTTTTATCTTGCAGCTGGTACCTTCAGTTGTGAACAAGTGCACTTCATTTTAGTTCTACATGTTGGCTTTTCCTAGGCCTCTCTGGCTCATTTGGAAAGAGAGTTCCTGTTTGAAATCTTTCCATGTGGGCACATAGAGACTGATTTGTTGCACAAACCTTCTTCTGTTATTGCAGAGGATTTTCTCCCTCCCTGTAAATAGGGAAATGAGAATTTGATAGTAGACACAAGATTTACTGAATCTTTGTTTGTTGGGAGGAACACAGCAAGTGGTGTTGGTTTGCAAGCAAAGAAGCAATTCAATTTTGATTGATTTCTTTGGAGATATTGTCTGTACTTGGTGAGGTGCTTCTAAAGGCATCATCCTCTCAACTTTCTCTGAGTTTTTCTCTATTTCCAGTGCTGTGCTTGTTCTTTAGAAAAACCCAACACTAAACACACAGTCCAGACATCTGAACCCCAGTTAATGTCTCCATATACTGTTTCCTCCTCTTCTCAGACCTGATCTTAATCCTTCTGTGAGTGGCTAAGCCAGATTCTGTTGTCCTTTCATTTTGAAGGGCTGGTGGAAGAGAATCTATTCCTCATAGTGTTTTCTGCTGGTGACTAAACTTGTTTCTTCTCTGCCTGCTCTGGGCATGAGTGGTGATAAGGGAACAGCTCTTCCTTTACTCTAGTGTTGCATGTTTTCCAGGTTTCTTGGAAATCAGCACAGCCAATCTCTCATTTTAAGAGCAGTGGTAGCCTTTATATTGAGCAGGATTAACAGAAAGCAAGGGAAAATGCCTTCCTGCAGGTGCTTAAGCAAACTATTGAACAGCTTTTAGTAGCCTTTGATCTGTATGAGTTCTGTATACAGAATAAGTACGTTACTCTAAACAGCTGGGACTTTAAGCCTATTGCCTTCCACACTTTCTTCTAGATTCTGCCAAATAATTGATGAGCATTGAGTGAACTAAATATATTGACCTTAAGGCAAATCTTTCAGGGGTCAAAATATGCCTGAATTGACTTCTGCTTTTTTTCCATTTCTTAGCTTGTTTTTAAAGTGCCAGACGAAATGTACTGTTGCAGCATTGCTGGCATCAGTTTTAGACTATGGAAATAATGAAGAACATCTACTTCTGTTTGATATTCCTTTATTTTTCCAAGGATTAAATGATTTCCTGGGAGTTCACAATCAGTTTCTTACCCACCTGCAGTCTGAGAATCAGTGTCCCATCCTATAAATATAACCTGCATTCCCTGTGCCTAGTTTATGACTTTGCATTTGTCCTTATTAAAATTTATCTTGTTCAGATGAAGCTACCTAACCACTTGAGACAGATCATTCTATAGAACATTTGCCTTATTACTTGCCACTCCACCAATTTTTGCATGCTCTTCAAGTTTCACCAGCAATCACTTTCTATTTTCTTCCAGATCATTGAAAATGATACTTAGGACTTAAGACTTAGATACTTGGTAGCCCATAATGGAAGTACTGTGATTAGACAGATACTCCTCCTTTAGAGCTGAAGAGGAATGTCAAATATATTTAGAGCAGCTGTAGCTAATAAGTAATTAATAATTCTAAAAATAAACATTCATCATTGGAATACCATTTCAGTTATTGTGTCTAATCCCAGCCACCCCATACCCCCAGAAATCAGCAAGAATGTGGTGGCTCAGAATGTGGAATTAAGCCAAATGCTTTCCAGCCATATAAGTACAGTAGATTAACCAATTTTCTTCTCTCAAGAAAAACTCTAAATCTTGCAGCCAGAGTGCTCAAGGTACAATTCTCCATTTCCATAAAATCAATTAAACCTGTGGGGGAGATAAGAAAGCCACATTTCACAATCTTTTTTTTCTAATGGTAGGGTATAAGCTCCCAAATGTTATTTAAATTCTAAAGCAGCAGTTCCTTCTAGGCCTGCAGGAGATGACTGCATTATGCTGTCCCTGCTGGACCATGAGGAATGAAATCTGAAGATAGCAAATGGTGTCAAATGTTTGGGTCATAGGGATAGTGGCACCTCTGTGTCCCTGTTGGTCTGTTCCTACTGAAGGAGCTTCAAAACAGAGCTGATCTAAGTCAAAGCTGCTGCAGTCCCTTTTCCCTCTCACTGCACAGTGCTGCATGTTCTGTGCCAGGATCAGTGTCCACCTGGGTCTGTGGTAAGCAAGGCTTAGGGAGTTAAACCAGCTCAAAACTGAGGATGGTGATGATGATGATGATGACGCAGGAAGATGGCCACCTCAGCTGTGCAGTGGAGTGGGAGAAGATGGTCTGAGCTGAGGAAAGCCAGTATTGGTGCAAATTCAATTGAGCAGCCTGTGCAAATTTTGTTAGGTCTGTGGTGCCTCTTCATTTTGTAAACTGGAGTCACACAATTTTCTGGAGCTTTCTGCTGGGGTCAGAGGGACTTCCCTTCCTGCTATAGTAGATTGGCAGATTAGGGAGTTATTTACTCAACTGTAACATTTCCTGATGGAGCTGGTGCTCCAAAATAGTTCAACTATGTATAAGCAGCTGGAAGGAGAAGAGAGAAATCATTCTTTATCATATTGCAAGTTAACTTTTGTCATGCAAGCACCAACTAGGTGGTGATCAAGTTTTTGTTTGCAAGGAACAAAACTATGTTATGAGAGAAAATATAGAAATAACAGAGAGAAGTGTGATGCAGTGAGCATCTACAAGGTGAAGTCAAATGGATTCACAGGTACTTGTTTTCTACATGTAAATGATGTAACATTAAGTACATGACCTTGTTTTCCATAGAAGCATATACCATAGAAAACCACAATTCAGTCTGATCAAGCAGTTTCTAGATGTTCTGGGCCACATAATTGTCTGTCTCTACACAGTGCCTCAAGCTATCACATGCAGGCAAATCTCCCTTCAGTAATCTCCATCTCTTTAGAAATCTGAAGTCCTTGGCTCTGCAAACAGCAGTATTTACTTCGTTCCTGGAACCACAGCTTGAGTCACTTGTAGTCAGCTTTCTGTCTCCACACTTCCCAAGTGTGGTAGCCCATGGCTGCCATCACCAAGGAGGGACACAGGAATGGATCCCACTCAAGGTGTGGCCAGGAAGCCATGCTATGAGGGCATCCTCCCCCAGGACTGTGCTTGAGCTACTCATTTGTGAGGTGGTGTGGCCATGGCAGGAGCATACTTGCTATCTGATGGGTCCTTGGATAGGGGCCCAGGAAGTCACTGCAGGGCTACTTCAGAATGTCCAGGGGAAAGAACTGGGATGGATGAGATGCTGAGCACATTTGGTCAAGGACATTTCATTTTCAGTGAGACAAAAGAGAGAATTTGGATGTCATTTGACATCAAAGTGGGATATTGTGTCCTTAATGGCAGGTAGGAAGCCTAGGACACTGAATGCAGATGCACATGGCATTTTTTGCTTAGCTGGTACCCTTAAGTCTGCTCTGCGCTGTCTGGAATGCAGAGACTGGTTCTTTCTGCTGCCCTTTCCTGCTGGTTCCAATAGGAACTGGGTTTGTTCTAAAAGACCTTTGGAATATTTCATGAGCATTACAAAATGCTCCAACAGAGTGATCCTTGTTAGAACAGGGAATAAGACAGGGATGTCTCTGCTTCATATCTGTGAGCTCCCAACCATGCCGTGGGGGGTGACAGAATACTAAACACCAGGAACATATTTAAAATATAATTACAAGTGTTTGACTACATTCATCCATGACAAAATGGGGCAGCTGTATTATTAGGCTGTCCTTAGGAAATTGAATTACTCTAATAAATGGAAATGACTGTTACTTAAATGGAAGACTATTTGCATAAAATAGGCCAATGCTAAGTGACCAGTTGTTAAATAGGTATAAAGTCTAATCTCAAAGATCTGGGTCAAGGATGGATGAGTTCTTGCAAAAGATTTTCATATTTGGGCACTTAGCCTATAGATAAAAATTCTGCAGTGAGAAGCAGCTTCAAGATCTGAAAACTGCAGCTCCATTAGGTAACTTTCCTTTTTCATAGTTTTTATTTAAGAGTAAGCTAGTGATTGTCATTCAACAAACCCAACAATTTCTCTTAGATGGAGAGAAAGAATAAAATGACAGATGATGCAGCTTCATTTCATAAGGGAAAAGGCACTGGTGGACTTGTGGCATTCCTGAGACATCTAGGTGTTTATTTCACTGGTTTTTGATGTCAGGAGCTTGGAGATAATTCAGTGCAAAAGAAATAATTAGAAACTATCATCATCTTAATAATACATATCTTCACTTTATCCACAGAAATGCCACAGATCCCTATCTTCCCAGCAACTTTCTGGACCTTATTGCATCTGGGGCTCAACTCAGACTCCTGTGAGTGCTCCTTCTAGTTTGGAAAACAAGGCCAACTCTTCCCACAAGGAAGCTTTTGGAAAAGCAAGCTGGAAAAGAGTTTCTCAGCATGATTCTTGGTTAGAAAAAAAGTTGTCCAAGTTAGATGAAAGTGCACTTTCTGTAATGCTCAGCCCTGCATTCCCTGAGAAGGCCATCAGAGGTGAAGAGGCTTACACCCACCTCTCTCCACAGTACCTTATGGAGCAAGAAGGTGAGAAGCTTTTCCTTTCATATGTCATTATTTATTTTACTATGAGGAATTTAAGCACTTTACTGTTTGCCCACAGCTGCCTGTGTCCTGAAGCCACATTCTCATGTGATTTGATGTTGGTTCTTTGCCATGCCCATCAATAGATTCATGCAGCCTATAAGCTACGTCATAACCTTCTCAGCCTGTGAGCATGGTGTAGCTTGCTTCATGAAGAGCAAACACTAACAAAGCTGCACAGTGACTAATGTTTTGAGCAGAGCATGGTCTTGGAAAGTTGGGGTTTTGTTGGGTTTTTTTGTTGTCTGTTTCTCACAAGTAACTTTTTCTGCCAGGTATAAAATATTAATCTGCTAAAAGCTCCAGTTCCTATCAAAATAGTATCTTTTCAGCCAAGAGTTTTTCATCTTGACTATGAACTTTCTTTGTTTTCTTACAGTGGCTCTCTGAGTCACAGTGATGTGAAGGAAAATGAAGTGAGATGTCCTGTGAATCATGTAACTGTTCTGTGGCATTCATGTGATATCATGTGAGTTGTCCTAGCTTGGGCTCTATTTATGCCATGATGGGGAAGGGAACTTCACCTTCTGTGAAGTTAAAGAGTTTGAGTTTTGATTTTCCTGAAGACCCTGAAGTCTGTGTATCAGAAGGGGACACATTCTCCACACATCTGTGTTGATTTTGCTCTGAAGACTGGGATGTAATGCCCTTTAAACATGAATGTCCTGGCTTTGTGTGGCACCTAATTTCACACACTGAAGCAAACCAGCTTCTCCATAAGTATCCACCTGGATATTCAGATAGATAACTTACTTTCTTCCAGTTTTAGTACCCTATTAACAACACAGTGTTAGCTTAAATATTCTCTTTTTCTGTGTGTCTTTATTCCTATGTTGGTAACACTGCAAAATGGCAACATTAGCTCTTCTCTGTCTCAGTTCAAATTCCAGTTCTCTCATAGACAATGGGCCAGGACAACTCTCAGAGATTTTACTTTCTTCCCTAAAGAAAGCTTCCTGAAACCTTGAACTGTACTTGCCAAGTGCACAGAGGTTTTGGGTTACATCTTTTTTAGTATTTTCTTTATTTGGGAGCCTTTTCTTTTGGAATACAAGGCCAGATAGCTACAGAAAGGGTAGCCTGAGCATACCTCAGCCTGAGAGACTGAGCATAACTCCTAGCACACTGTGGTCAGTTTTCCTGCTCAGCATGAAGCCCTTCTTTCTGCAAGTTGGCAGCTTGAGCTGCTACTAAAGTAAACTCAGAAAAGGTTCAGGGACTTTAAAAAAAAATAAGCCCTCCTGAGTATGTTTGTTCACCTAACTGCATATTTCAGAAGGCTGAGTGAAATTATTCATCAAAGCAGGACTGGCACAGCCTGTCTGAGTAGTTTCACTTTCTTAGTTATATTTATAAAGCTGCCCAAATTCCATTAAGTAAACTTCTCCCTAAAATAATCAGCTTCATGATTTGCTGTAACCTTCAGCACTGACCTTTTTTAGACACTTATGGAATTAGATCTCCTGGGCATTCCATGGTATCGTTAGAAGTGTGTGCAATGCATGAGTGTTGTATTTGTTTAACTGCATGAATACAGGCAGGCAGATTTGTTACTTCTAGCCATGGGAAGGAGCCTTGCCAAGTGCTCTCCTCCCCATTAAGTTTTTTTAAAGACACTGTTGTTTCTTTTCTAAATGGAAGTGGCAAAGAAAAGTGTCCCAGGCATGTAATTTTAGTAGCATCTCCTTCCCTTATGACTCATTACTGCTGAAGTCAACACAACTTGGGATGTGCTGGGGAACTTCAGTACCTCTTTAATGTTTTCAAACAGTAACATCTGTGCATGTTTATGACTGCAAGCTCTGCCTTAGCATTAGTCTTGGCCAATGTTTCTGGCTGTTAAATGCTTATACTTGAAGAGAGTAAGGTCCCTGCACATTGCAAGGAGCAGAAGAATTGCAATTACTGAATATTTCATTGAGCAAAACAAGCAGCAATGCTGCAGAAACACAGCTACTTTCCCCCCAGAACTTTACAGCTTGGTTTAGAACTTACACTGCATATTCAAAGGTAACAGATCTGCATATTTCCCCCAACCACCCCCAAATCATGGCCAAACCCTTCCTTTCACCTTCTGCCTTCATTTGGAGACAGTAATGCTTCTGGGTTTGAACAGCTCTGGATCTTCTTGCAGTCCCACTTATTTCAGTGACCTAAACCACCCAGTATTTGGGAGATGGTAGTGGAAACCTGGAACCATTCTTGTACTTACACAAGGATGTATTTGTACAGAGGCCAGAGAAGAGAAATATCTTAAAAGAAGAACTACACATGGTCTTGATGGAACTTTTGTCATCACCTGACACTAGAGCTTGTGTATTAATATCAGAATAGCTGATCTTTGACCAAACAATAGTGTGCAGATTGGCAGAATGAATCTGCAGCTCTTGGCAGGTCTACTGGGTTTGTTTCTCCAGACAAAGGGCAGTTGTTAGATCAATTTCTGGGATGTTTTCAGGATAATTATCTGTGTCTGACTCTACTCCATCACCACCTTGCTCCACATCTCTATATAATGTATTCCAAGTTTTGTGGCATCTAGATACAGAAAATGAATGAGCTATCTTTTAATGCTCAGAGTGCTAATAACACTGTGAGGTATGAAATGAAAGTGCCAAGAGGTGGAAGAGATGTTGGAAGCTTGCACACAAAGTGGAAAGACAGTATCAGCTGGAAAAAAGCCATGGTTTTAATGCTGTTATTAAGTCTTCTCATGAAAGTTGTGTACCTGGCATTTGGAAGAGTAGTGTGCTGCATGCTGGGGATGTTACAGATGTCCTGTAAAGCCTTTCCTTGGACTTGAGGATACATAAAGAAAGCCTGAAATGTTTATACCAAAGCAGAATTTTTCTGTTCAGTTTCCACATTTGAAATTTAAATTCTCCAAGGAAATTTCTCTGTTGACTGAAAAGCTAATCTCATGTGAATAATCACCAGAAGAAAGAGACTGAAAGTTGTACAGCTCAGAGAAGGGTTTGGGGGTCATTCTGTTATAAAAGAGTTTGCAAAAATGTACTTGGTCTTGCTGAAATGAGGAGACATTATTTGTTGTCTGCACAGTGTTTTGCTCCTTTCTGAGAAGTGCAACTGGCTGCAAGAGAGAGACTTAGCTAAAGATCTGTTTGCCAGTGTGTTGAAGTGGCATGGTGGGGCTTGGAAGATTGAGCATCTTCAGGTCTACCCTGCCCATGGTGTGATTACATGGGTACTAAAAGAAAAAGCAAGCTTCCAAATGCAGCTGTCAGTGTGTGTGAACACAGAACAAGATGCTAAACATCTGAAAAAATGAGAATATGTTAATTTGGGGAAGTGAATGGGAAGTAACTGTAGAGGGAATACTTGTATTGTTTAAGGAAAGCTTCTGAAGGGAGGGAGGGAGGGAAAAGAAGTACTTACAGTGTACATATTTGAAGGCTATGGAATGTTATTGCTGTCTTTGGTGCTGTTAAAGCAATTGCTGTATGTGTATATTCCTAATAAGATTGTTTCTAAAGCAATTTTTATGCTTACAAGTGGTTTAGTTTTGTCCATGCTTGTGAATACAAACCAGAGCTGTGGGGAGTGTGTGGCCCACTTGCAGAGTGGTTTGGGGTCCCACATTAAATGCAGAGTGGCTTTGGAGAAGAAGTCTGCTTGCAGTCTGTGCATATGTTTGTAGTTTTCCTGAGAAGTTTCTCATATTCTTACAGAAAAACATGATGACTTTGTGTCTGAACTGCCTGTGCTTATGTGGATAGAAAGAAATATACAGCTCTATTTTGCCTTTTTCACAGAGACAATAAGTGTAACTAAGTTGTTGGCCCAGATTGACTCTGTGAGTAGAGCTTTGGAGAATGAGAAAAAGGAGAACTTCTCATCTTGCAGGTAAGTCCTGGGATGATTGACTGGACTCTTAATTGTCTTCCCTCTCAAAGTGAAATAAGAAGTTGACTCTGCCTTTTTACAGGTTTTATGCTGGATTTCCTCTAAATTTCTTGCTGTGAATTCTTTGAGAAATGATAAAGATCTACAAGATCTAAGAATAAAAGTTCTGTCCAGCATCATGCAGAATTAACTGCAGTTAAGCAGCTAGCTTAAAACCTGTTAGGTAAACTTATTTGTGTTAATATCATGGATGTAAGCATTGAGTGGAGCCCAAAAGCACAACTGACATTCAGCAAATCCATGGCTGGTGCTACCAGTGAGTCGTTCTCAGTAACTGAATTTTCACACAGAATACACTTTTTTTCTTTCTCCAAATTACCTACCATGACAGCTCCACACCACATTGTTTTAATGGCAAAATAATTGAAACATCTGGAGCTGACAGAATTACTGCACAGAGCAGCCTGGGAACAGATGAGCAGGCAGACTGGCAGCACTATCAAGGAGGAAAATCCAGCCTAGCCTGCTCCCACACACCCAAGAGAGAATGAAGCTTCACACAAGTCATTCTCCTTGTCCCACTGGCACCTATGATTCACACAACAGCTACAGTCTATCTGCAGGCAATGCCTCTTGCCCAGTCTTTACCAATGTGTTTCCTTTCACTCTCTGACTTCCATACCCACAATACCAACAGGAGTGCCAGCTAATGATAGTCACAGTGACAGAAATCAGCCTGTGAAGGACTAGAATGAAGCCATCAATCTATTTCCTATTATCACAAAGCAGGTTTGAGATTGTAATGACTTTAAGCACATCTAATAACAACAGCTAATTTAGACATTAGATTCTAGCACTAAAAAGTCCCCAGCCCAAAAGCTGGTGTTCATTCAGATGGTTCAGTTTGACTTTTAAGTGTTGAAAAGCATATTTTGACTTGGTATTTTACACAGTATGAGACTTTAGCTTACAATGTCAGATAGCAAAAAGCTAATTTTGCTTTGTTTTTATTTATTGGCAGCAGGTCCTTGGATTCACCCTGTGCTTTTCCTAGACCATATGGTATTCCTGGGTTTCAGATCACACACAAAGGTAAAGAGGAGTGAATTCTATTCTGGTGCAGAGATTAGCTAGAATCTGATTAACCTATACTGACTATTAGAGAAGTTCTCTTGAGATCTTGGAGGGAGAGGGATTTTAACAGAATTTCTGATGTTGAGTGTGTTCTTGCTAATGTTCTGCAAACCTTCAAGGGGTTTACAACATTGATGCCAAACAAATGTAGATTTTTCTTTTCTTTTATTTGAAAATTTCAGTCTTTTTTGTAATTCCAGGTACCTCAGGGACAGCATCACCTATCTTTCTCCTAATCACTTCCTATTATTCAGTAGCTATTTTCTAGCTTACTTGAAACCTTGATGCTCTGTCCTTCAAAGCCAATGTGAAAGGTGTGTGTTTTCCTCTGAGCTTTTACACCTATTTCTCTGTATACATGAACATGAGCCAAGAGCTTGGCTGACTGACAGTACTGTTGTCAAGTCCCATTGTGCCCCCTCCTGTCTTGAGCAATTCTAGCATCAAACCCCTTCCAAACCTCACTTGAATATTTGGGCACCTAATCTCTGTCAATCCAAACAACAATCAAATGGCCTGGCCACAGTTTGTCCCTCAGAGAGTTAGAATCTGGCTTGAGAGCTTGGCTGATGGTTTTCCTCTCAGTCAGGTTTCCCAATCATCAGAGCCTGGAGGTAGCTCTGATCTCTGATCCTGAAACCTAACACCTGTTTCTAGCTGCTGGAGCCTTGATTCTTGATCTTGACTCTTGGATATGCATCCCTCTGTCCTGTCTCCTGTCCCAGCTTGTTCCTGCTGCCAAAGAGCAAGCCAATTTCTACTCCAACCTTTTTTCTTTGACACCTCCATCTTGTGGGATGGATCTTGTGACCTTCCATTGAGTCTTCCCTTTGCCATCCCTGACTGCCTGAATCCTGACTTTAGCTTGTACTAGCTTTTCCCTGGCCTAAGCTGCTGTAGTGCAAGGACCTGCTGGGAGCCTGAGTATTTCTTGCTGCAAACTCCCTAAAAATCATGTGACTGAAAAGAGACCTGCAGTGACAGCTGCTGATGCAAGATTGGACCTAAGGAACTTAGTTTCATCTCTGTCAGTCCAAGAGCACTGAGAAATAGATCCAAAGATCTGAGTGTTGTGGAAATAAGACAAGAGTTTTCCTTGAAAAACAGGAACAAATGTGTTTGCCATAAATTGCTTTTAGGGCTTTCACAGACTTAATTGGGCCTGAATCATGATAGTCACTAACCATTTGCTTAATCTACTGCACTTTCCAGTCCCCAGGTAGGCAGTTGCTAGCAGCAAAATGATCAGTCTGCTCTGCTCTTCTTTGATTTTTCTCTCTCTGCACTCCCTAATCTTGCTGTAAGGAGATGTAAGACACTGAAAAGCCAATGGATTCTGAAACCATCAGGTATGGAGAATGAGTTAACATCCATTCTGTCTTCCAGTGCCTTCTGTTTAGGTCTTTTACACATTTCAGAATCTACATTTTCATGCAGGCAAACAAAGAGAACTGATTTAAGCTGCTCTCAATAGGACACTGCTGTCTCAATGAATGGGAATGTTTAGACTACATCCACAATGTGTTTTTGCAAATATTGTTTATAAAGGCAAAGAAAGGCTCTGAAAACCTTCCTCTGATTGTGCTTTAGGATTAAGTTGCAGCATGACAACTTGCTTTAAACTGACTCGGTGCCAGCCTATAGTTGTCCACCCCCAGATCAGATCAGGCAGGGAGCTAGCTCTCAATTAGTGTCTGTGCTTTGGTCTTCCATTCTTTGCAAGGAAGAAGCAATCTGTTGCAGTCTATTCAGTACAGAATTGCTTTTTCTCTCTGGCTGGTCCAGATCTGCTGCCCAAGAAGGCTGGATATGCTGCTCCCAGCATCACACTCTATGCAATGATCTAGTTAGAGGTGTCCCTGCTTGGAACAGGGGTTTTGGACTAGGTGACCTCTCCAGCTCCTTCCAGCTCTAACCTCTCCATGATTCTAAGAGGAGAAAGCTCTGTGGAGTCACAGGGAGAGCTGGGACACCAGTCAGTGAGACAGGAGAATGTGAGACAATCTTGCAAACAGCTGTAAATATCCTTGGAAGTGACACAGTTTTCACTTTCTGATAGTTTCCTCTTTGGGCCCAGGTGGCAGAAACATGCTTTAGTTCTTTGAAGAGATGTAGAAAGGAGCAAGCCCTAGATGTGCATGAGTTTCCCTTGGGGAATGCTGGCATGTTGGGGTCAAGAATGAAAATAGAGATGAACATCATTTGCCAGCGTATTTTAAAACAAACCAACTGATGATTTTCTTGGTCCTACCTGGACTTTTGTGCTATAGGTAGAGAGAGTTGAAGCTGAACATCAGCTCAGCTCTCAGATGGTGTTTGGTAGATATCTTTATTCAAAAGCCTTAGAATGATATCCTCACAATATCTGCAAAAATGTTGATTTCAAAGAAAAAGCTTTTTAAAATCTGCTGTCTAATGCTTCTAAACCTTTTGAGTCCATACCTTTGTAAAAATATGATCTTTAAAATATATTCAAAGAACAGAAACTGCAGGTTATCCCTCTTTTAAAGTTGTTTTTTCTTAGGCTCAGTGGATTTTATCATTAAGAGCTAGGAACTGAAAAATAGTGGAGAAAATGGCTAGGAATATGCAAGAGAAATATGTTTTCTATTAATTTATTCAAGGATTACTGCCAATATTCCTCAAACCATATTCAAGCAACTGTCAGACTAGCTGAATACCTAAGTCTTGAGTAAAAAATAGTAAATTATTTGATTACAAATGTCAGGATTAATCCTAAAATGTTTTTAGCAAAAGGCATTAGTCCAGATTTCTTATAAAGTAAGAGGACCAGGCCTTTTCCCATCCCTTTTGGGAACAAAAACTGACTAATTCTGGAAATGTTTGCACAGATTTGAGGTTATTCCTTTGAGAAAAAATTGCATATTAAATTAGGAATATTGTCATTTGTCTTGTAAGGGAGGCTTGAAGCTCTGTTAGAAAAGCTAGAGAATTCATTCAATTAAAACTATGAGGCAAGAGCTTTAAGGCTGTGTGCAAACATCCCTTCTGGTACTTTAACATCCCTGTTTCTGTGTCTGTCAGTAGGCATACAGTAAAATATATGTGAACTCTCAGATCTACTGATTCACTTTGCTTACAGGTAAAGTGAATTGGATACAGATACCTTGCTGATATGATCTGTTCATTTGTTAAGGACAAATAATGACCAACCTGCCTTTTTAACCATTAACAAGAAGAAGAATACCTCTCACTGATGTTCTGTGAGCTTATTGACATAGCTCCTTGCAGTATTTAGATGACTCTCTTAAGGTCCATGCTACCATCTTGCATGATGGAGAGCCTACACATATTTTTGTCAGTGTTTCTTGCTGGAAGTCTTCCTGCAGGACCCTGGAGAGACATTTGACAAGAGCAGAAGTGTACAAGTGAGGAGAGTCTGAAGGAGAGGAGTAGAAGAGCTTGTTTTTGCTGTCTTCTACCTACCAGCATTGAATGAAGTTCCTATGAGTGATAGGACACAGAGGAACTAGATGGTTTTAAGGTAGTGTGAACTGTGGAGGAGCCCTGATTCTTTTCTTCTGGGAGTCCCCTATGGCCTGTGAAAGCCCAAGGGGCTTGTAGGTTGCCCTGGAGCCTGCCTTTCATTCCTCTTCCTCTCAGCAAAAGTGTGAAAGCTTTTGAACAGAACTTTGAGGCTGTTTCTTTCTCTTTATTTTCTGCTCTAAGTTATTCATCCTATAAAGATGATAGAATGCAGAATCTTTCTCTTTCAGTGAGCTAGATAGCTAAAGAAGTGAGTTAAATCAAAGGCCTAGCTTATCTCCATCAGCCAAAAACAATCCAAGCCAAAGGAGCTGATGACAAATATGTGAGAAATCAAACATATTTGATGATAAGGAAATAATGCCAGGAACCTTGAATTGACTTGCTTCATCCTTATTCATGAACAGAGATGAGTCACAATCAGGCACTGGTTTGAACTTAGTTCAGCTTTTCCAGTCCTGTTGCCCACCTCTATTTCTGTCATAGGGAAGAATGATTTCCTAGAGGATACAAGGAGGCAACTTGGAATTCAGCTTTCATCCTGTAGGCTGTTTGGTTGGTGTGGCTTTGTTTTTTTCCTTCTTTGTTTTGTTGGTTTTGGTTTTTCTTGGAGGGGAGATACTGGTTTTTATTGTTTAAAGATGCATCTGCTCAGCAAAAAGCCTTTCAGCTTCAGTAGCTGAAATTCCTCTCTGTAACTGCAAATAGAGCATTGTAATAGCAAAGCATGGACACATTGTGCACTGGTGACTGTGCTCATGCCAGAGCATGGTTGAAGAAAGGCTAAAGATACATTGGAAAACTAATGCTATGATGGAAACACTTGCAAGGCCACCCATCTTCCATGGTTGGACTTACTCACTAAGGTAATACTGCTCTCTTCAGAATGGCTCATGCTGGCCAGCAAAGCCTGATTCAGATTCTTCACCTTTCTTTTAATCAGTTGAAATAGTGACCTTGTCCCAAATGACTGTTCTGTATATTTTCATAGTTAGGCTATGACAGATCTGGAAAGAAAACAGAATCTCAGAAGCCATGTATCTATAAATATTTGCCAAACTGATTTTTTCCTCAGATAGGTCCTTTTATAAAACAAAAAATCAGTAATATTAGCCCTTATGAAAATTAACTTTTGCAATGAAAGTCAGTTTGCCTCCCCTGGCCTAACAGAGAGGGCTAATAAGAAATCTGTTTTCTGAATGAAAGACTTAGTGCAACAGAGGCCAGAAACTGAAAGGCTAAGGGTTGGGTGGTTCTGCTTTACCTGTGGCAGCTGAACAGCATTGAAGATCTGATCTTCAGAGGTGAAGGGCTGCAAAAAGCTGGTGGCCTTAGTGTTTTGCTTGGGCTCACTACTAAAGAGTGGCTGCAGAATTACTCTCTTTCTTGGGCTCACTCTGTGAAAAGATCTGCACCCCCTTTTTCTTCTGTCAGGGGACATTGGCTAGTGGCTGAGCTTCAGCAGAGGCATAAGTCTAGCTCTAATTCCCTTTTGTTGTCACCATTTTGGGTGATCTGCAGTCAGTCACACCTGGGTAGAATGGAAAAAATCAAGGCTGGGATTCAATTTGAGTCCTCAATATAAATGGGTTTTTAAGAAACAATCAAATTACTCCTTTCTGCTTCAGGCACATTTACCTAATTTTTTCTTATTGTGGAAGAGAAATGGCCAATTTTTCTGTCACAAAGAAAAATAGTGTGAGATGAAGTGATGTTATCCTTTTTAGATTCCAGTGTAACTGATTTTCAATTATATGCTCCTAAAATGATGGGGCTATTGGTAATTAACACTATTAGGAGTATAATTTCAAACCATCTAGCACAATTTGTGGGAGTTTCAGTTGCTGATGGCTCACTTCCCTCTTTCATCACTCTGGAACCAATTATTTTTCTTGCTTGATTCATCACAGTTGAAGATCATGCATCTATCAGAATAAAGCACACTTGTTTAATAGCATGAAGAGGGACAAGTGATGGGACTTTTTCATGGGAGAGCCTGTAAAATGTTTCATTGCATAAAGGAGAGTCTTAGCTGGAAATGTGATTTGCAGGAAGGAAAGGAGAGGAAAGGGCTGTAGCACTGCAAATAAACTGCATTTTCAGATGCAGCTTGAATCCCAAAGTAAAACAGTTGAGGAGATTTCACTTGCTAAGACAGGAAAACAGTCTGACCTGTTTGAAAGATATTCACACTATGTATTGCTCAGGCTCTTTGATGCTTTGTTGATAAAATCAGAAGCTGTTTAGGATAAATTAGAGCTGGTTTGATTCTGAAGGCATTGGAAAAATGAGAAGAGTTTGCAGCAGTGATAAAAGAAACTTTTGCTCTCCCAAGACCATAGTTTGAACTGCAATCTTTATTCCTTCCTGTTTCTTCTGACCCAGTATTATTTCTTCTTCATCTTGTATTTTTGCATTAGAGTTTAACTGAAAAGCTTCCCTGAATGGAACAGGGTTAGTTTGGTGCTACAGCTTTGTATGTATTTCTAAAGGGATTTGTAGGCAATCTGAGAGCTACTATATTTTTAGTAGTTGCCTATTAAATACAGGGCTGCACAATAGTAATTACTGCACAAATACCAAGGTCCCAGAGCAGTACCATTCACTTCAGTGAGGAGCTGCTGTGAAAGCACATTTGAAAAATAACCCATGGTGACAAGAGATGGGGAAGGAGGGGAAGAAACTGCAGTTCAGAGGGAGCATAATTCCTTCATGTGTATACAGGATTCTTTCCCTTGTTGTTTGCATTTTCCCTACAATAAAATATGTCCATGGAAGTGCCATGTGGGCAGAAAGTGAATTCTTTGCTGGCAAGGTTTATTTGACTGAAGCAAAGGCAAACCATGGGATAGGGTAGTGCTGGGAGGCTGGACCTGAGCTGTTTCAGCTAGGAGGGGATCGACTGTACAAAGGGCAGAAGGGAGAAGATCAGCTCTGGGATCAGACTGTGGGTGGCAGGAGGCAACAAAAGACCTGTGGGGTGTGGCAGAGATGTCAAGGAGTGTCAGTGAAGACACAGTACCTTTTCTGAACTGGAAATTTTAGGGCTGTCTTCCATCAGTGTCCCTGTGCCAGTGAGGGAGCTCCAAGGTATTCAGGTACTTGCTGAGTTCACTTTTCTGTGTAAATCCAATCTTGCTTTGCTGCAGGTGAGCTACTGTAGGGGCATAATATTTTCATTATTTGCAAGCACTAGCTGTACACTGCAATGGAAAGCTCCAGTTATTTCCTTCAGGTTGTGTTTCTGCTCTTTCAAGTCTGCTACAAATTAAGAACTGTTGGGTTTATTAAGCTTTTACCTGTTTCAGAAGGGAAAGTATTGTTAAGACAGTACCAGACTTAAGGATTTATTCTTGTTTTCAAAAAAACCTGTTATTTTTTATCCCTTGGAGGTTTTTTTATGTTTATGGAGCTCACAATCTTTTTCACTTAGGTTATAAAGGGAATTAGGGGAGGAAGTAAGGAATGATAAAAAGGCATGTGTGTCCTTTTGTCCCCAAACCTTAAGAATATAGAAGATAAAATAGCTGACATTATTTTCACTCATTTTAGCATGACAGCTTCTGCTCTTCTTTCATACATTATGTACACCAGGTCTCAGACAAACTCTTGTGTAGATGCTAATATTTGCTAATACCCTTTTAAACAGGATAGCTTTACAGATTTGCCTCACCCCAAGTTTAAACCAGGGAAGTAAAATTCATCCAAAAAAAACCAAACCAAAAACCCAACCCCACAAACCCCCAGCATCCCAAACCTCCCCAGGCTTGTCAGAAATGCTGTATGGGAACTCTATTTATAAATAGATTTCTGCCATTCAGATTGAAGACTCCATTCTCTCCCCTGCTGAGGTGTGGGTGTGCTAACCAAGCAGCTGAACTGAGGGAATTATGCTCTGATGTTACAGGCACTTGGAAGAGATTTCAAGATTTCTAATGCACAAAAATAAAGCTGATGAGACTGTCATGACATAAACATTTCATCTTCTTAACATGAGCAGGAAATGAGAGCAAATTTCAGTTGCATCTCTTAAATTACTGTGGTTTTCTAAGTACCCTTGAAATGTGTTGCATATAAACAAACCTATCCTCTGGTCTGAGGAACTGGGCTAATACAAGCCACTGCTTTGCTTGCCAATAGAAAATCCAGTTCTAAAGCCTAGGAAATATTTCAGAACAGATGCTTTCAACATATATTTTTACCCAAATATAAAGCACAGTCTGAATTGTTTGTGATTTGTGTAGTTCTTCTAAGGATGTTTCCACTTTAACTGAGGGTGAATTTGTTGGAACTGCAGCATCCTGCTCCCTTGCAGTGTATCCCAGCTTCACTACAGGACAGTTTGTGCTCAGCAGAGAGCACCCCAACAGAAAGTTCAGCTCACAGAGGTCATGTTTCTTTCAAGTAGTTCATGCCTGTAAATGTTTTCAACAGGAGCAGGCAAAACCCTGTTCCCTAAAACCTGTGACAATGCAGCTACCTTTTCCAAACAAACCAAGGTTGTTCTGTTTGCTTCTTCAGTCAACTTCAGCAGTTCTTAGAAATGTCATTTATTAAATGTCAAGCTAATTACTTTGTAATATCAGCCTTGAAAGTGGGTGCACTTTCAGGAGCCTTATTCTCCCTTCACAATCTGTCTGGTACATTTCTAGTAAACAAATTGATGTTTTCCCAAAGCTACTAAGCTATTTGCTAAATATGTATCTTTGTTTAGACTATAGGAGGATGTTTCATAATACTGTAATGAAAGAAAAAGCAGAATGTATTTTGGGTTTAAATAACCAGGTTTTTAAAGTGTGGCTGTGATGTGCAACAAATGAAATCTGCCTGGCCAGGAATAGTTCCACACCTGTGGGGTAGCAAAGGTTGGTTTTGTTCTTGCTCCTGAACCTGACATCAAAAGTACAATTAGTGCCAATTCAGTAGCTGTTTCTGTACCATCAATTATTGCATCTTACATTGGCTGCTTGGCACTGAAAGTGTGCTACCAGCAGGAGCCACACTGTTAGGAGGAGTAACAGGCCTCCTTTGGTTGAGAAAAAGAAGTCAGGAGAAAGAAAAGGAATTAGTGTTACAAGTGCTTTGCCTGCAACAATGTGTAAGTCAGTCAAAATGAAATGGCAATTCATGACTGGCAATTAGTGATTCTAAGTATTCATGTATTTTCACTAAATATAAGGTTGTGTAGGAACCAGGAATTCAAGACCCTTGAAGCTGATAGGGAATGTTTTTCTTAGAAAATAATGTAATGTATATGTGTTTTACCACTGAGAATAGTTTGAAGTTAGAGCATATTACCACATTAGAGCAGGAATTAAGTTGTGACTTAGCACAAGGCACTCATTCTACTCACTCTGGTGGAGTTGTAGTTTGATGAGAAATCAGAGTGGCTCTTTAAAATACCTTCAAAAGCAGCCCTGTTCCTGATTGCAGCCCTGATCTGAGCAGAGGTGCATGAGTTAGGTAATTTTCAGGAAATGAAAAACAAGGAGATGTTATCTTGCAGCCAACATGCCTGAAGAGAAGAACAGGAAAGTATGCTCATTCTCACTGGGGTCTAATGGATGGAGGAAGGCAGAGATGATTTTTTACCTTTCTGTGAAGGATATCTGGATAAAAATGAGGCTTTTTATTTAATAAAAAATGTTAATTGTTGTGGGACTTAGTTAAAATCTATGCAATGAGATGCAAACTCTGATATTTCACTAGGCAATGAGCCTGAAAATATTTGAAGTGCTTTAGAGAAACTCCTGACTGACCTGGTAGGAAATAGATGTCAACTCCACCTCTGGGAACTGAAACTACTAATGCAATAGCTTGAGTATAAGAAAATCATATGAAGTAATTTGGATAAACAATGTATTTTTCAAAAGCACACTCATCTTCCCAACAGGCAAAGCATACCAAGACTGGAGAGGCATGATAGCAAAAAATACTGTGAAGAAGTACAGCCAAGAGAGGCAGAAGAGGCTGAAGGGCAAGGAGGTATGGAACATGAGCAAGCAGTGGGCAGGAAGGGTCAGCTCTGTGTACACCAAAAATTCTTGCATTTTAGGAATGAACTGAGCTTTCTACCTCAGTGAGCTATAATATAAACAGTGTTGTTTTCACAACAGGGGAACAAAGTTTAGAGTTGGAGCAGTAGCCAAGATTTTGGGTCCAGAAAATTCTCAGTTTACCAAATATCCTTCCAGTATTCTGAGTGCCATGAACCCATTCCTGTGGCCAAAGCACTACCAGGAGCAGAACTTCCATGGATGGAAGTTGATTGCATGTGACAAATTACAGCCAGACTGCCATGTAAAGAACAGATCACTCTTTTAAACTGAACCAAACAGTACCTCCAGATTTCTGGAGGACAAGGCTTTTTGAATGCTGATAGTTCCTATGTGGTAGGTAACACAGGCTAATTCTCAAATTCATGTAGTTTAAATGAGGTAAATCTCAGAAAGCAATAGAAATGTTGAACAAAACTTTACTCATTCTGGAGACAAGATTTAGAAACCATAGGATTTTGAGGTGCACAGATGAAATGTTAAAAGTGACTTAAAGTTGCAAGCTGCTGTCTGTTGGAGGTCAGTTCCCTATTTAAAGTTTTCTGTTTGACCTGAGAACTGCACAGATCCTACTGTTTAATAAAATAGCTTAAAATGTATTTTAGCCTCTTGGAAAACCCTTGTGAAGCCTGGAAGGTTTGTAAGAAACAAAACTGGAAGCTGTGTTCAAAAGTTTTGTTGTTCTTGAGATATTTTGTTCTTAGTAAGGAGCAGCAATCTGTTAATAAAGTAGAATATAAAAGAAGGTTTGATAGCTTAAATTGAATTGGACAGGATTCTGGATAGAGGCAGTTGAAATTCTAGCACCTCTTCAGCTGAGAGATGTTATCCCTAAAAGCATCTTGTAATGATAGTTACTGTTGAGTGAGTCATCCTCAGATAGATGCAGTCAGATAATTGTTCTCTGTAGTCACTGAAAAACACTCTTAACCTAGCCCCTGTATAAACAAACCCTTCTCTTTCTGTTACCACAATTCACTTCTCTTTGTAAATAGCCCTAACAGCTAGTTAATTCACAAGGACTTTGGACTGGCAAGAGTATTTTCAGCTAAAGAATCCAGGACCTTCCTGTAGCTGACTACGCTACTTAGCTATTTATTAAGTGGTTTCCACCTAGTTTGGTTTTGGTTTTGGTTTTGGTTTCTCCCATAACTTCCACAGAAATACAGCTCTTGTCTCTGTTGGTGATCAGAAACCTTCAGTTTTCATCCTAAATTTAGGCAAGGCCACTTTGTACTTATTCTTTATTTTGTCAACATTGCCATTTGGTTTTATAGCCCTTCTCCCTCCTTGAATTTTTTCATCTCCTCCTGCCTGAATCAGTTGTGTCCACTCTCAGCCTTTGTCTCTGGGCTGAAACAAGGGAAAGTACTTTTTTTGTTTCTCTTCATTGCCCTAGTTGTCCTAGCAGAGCTTTCTTTGCACTTTAACCTGTCAGAATTCACCTTGCTGCAATGCTGAGTGACCACAGTGATACAGAATGTAACAATTCCCAGAGCTGCATTTAGCTTTTCCTTGCCTGGTATTTCTAGGATCAAATTTACTTCTACTCAGCTATGGCTTATTTTCATTCTGGAAATTGCTGAGCCATTGAAGTTTTCCTCCTCCATCATTAGCTCTAACTGAAAAAGTCTTGTATAGAATTTCTTCTCATTAATCAGTTTATAAACTTGCACTTTCATTGTTCACTCTGCTTTTTTAACTCCAGTCTACAGTATCATCCATTTCTTCTTTTCCTTTATGACACCTTGATCTTGCAGGTTTATTAATTCTGTGCTCCAACTATCTGTCACTTCACTTCTCTGCTGAATAGTAATGGAAGTAATCTCATGTTCAGCAGTGACACAGACTTTGGAGGAGATCCACCAGTAGCCTCTTGTTTATAGATCAGTGCACCACTGCCTTTCCTTCTCTTCATTCACCTTCCAAATAATGAGAAACCACAACCAGGAACTAAATCAGAGTTAGAATTGGTTTCGTGTAAACCTTTGCAGAGCTAAGAAATGGATCTATTTATTGTATTGGAAAAAAAATAGGTTTGCAACTGTAAATAGCTGTGCACCTATGCATGCTAAAGAACTCCTGGTTGTATTTGGAGTTTTACTTGTTCTCCATCTGAAACTTTGTAATTTAAAAGGGGCCTCAGAAATTACCTGCCAATTGATGTGTCATGTTGCTGGCTTTGGCTTGAAAGCTACTGGAAAGTGTCATTGTCTAAAGATCTCTTGGTGACATCTATCAGGAGAGACACTGGCTCTAAAGTGTAGCTTACTGTATGGAATAAACTGATTGGAAGAGAAGATTTTTGGTAATATTTCATTACATGTTTTGTCAAACAGCACTGATCAGTCCAAATGATTCAAGATTCCAAGGAGAGGGACAGTGGCAGCATGTCTCTGTAGATAGTTCAGTGTCACTGTTGGGTTCCTGGGTCTGTTGTCAATATTAAAGGCATGCCCAAGGATGTCATATTTAGTCTCTGCTCCAAGCTTAAACTGACAGTGACTAAAAGCACAATGTAAGAGTCAGCCTTTAGAGTATTCCAACCATTGGAATGTCTTAAGAATTTCTGTTAAGAGCAGTTTAGCTGCAGGAGGAAGAATGAGAAGTCCACAGATACACTCATATTTAAAAAATACTGTGGCAAAAATAGAAAAAAAAAAAAGAGAAGAATGAGTTGAGATGGAATCAGTGTCACTGTGGACTTCTCATTCTTCCTCCTGCAGCTAAACTGCTCTTAACAGAAATTCTTAAGACATTCCAATGGTTGGAATAAGTGAGGTTGGGATCATTTTGCTGATTCATTCAGGGCATTTTATTCAGTATGAATGTCTGGTATCACAAGTCAATGCCTCAGCCACTGTCTAGAAGCTCTTGATTTTGTTCTACAACAAAACAAAAATTCAGAGCTGAATCTGGAGCACTTCCTTCCTGTTATTTTCAACATCAGTTCAGCTTTCTATTTGCAATCCCCATGTTCCTGGCAGGTCAGTTACCATGTCAACTGATGTGCTTGCTTCATGGCATTATTTATTTGATTAAAGCCAGCTTACAATATCTAATTTACCAAGAAGAAAAGCTAACCTGGATTAAAATGCAGGCAAGAAGTAGAGAGCACCTCAAGCACAAAGATATCTTTGTTACTGTACATTTCCTGAGAAGGAAAATCACCTTGCAGAGCACTTCCATGACTGATTGCATTCTCTGTAATGAGAACATGCAACAGAGGTGGCAGTAGCTTATGAATCTGGCTACAACAGTCAGTGTGTGCTCAGAAAGTGACAGGAGCTTTGCTTACATCTACACACAAGGGGGACTGTTGTTTCATGTATTCTCTGCACAATTAACAAACCCAAAAAAGTTCATTAAACTTCAAAACATGCTTAAAAAATAATCTTTCCTCAAAAGACACATGAAGAATAATGGGTTATAGATAAGGTGTTACATTACCAGAATACCATTGTCTTGAATGATTGCTTTACTTTCTTTGGGAGGAGCCAGAATAGAGCTGCAGTGTTTGAAGAGCTGAGGTAGCTGGATTTGTTTTCCATTTGCACTTTAGGAGGGTTTTTGCACCTGACCTAAAATAGGAGACAGTTATTTAAATGGAAAGCTCTTTCAAAGCTAGCTGTGAATTACCCATTTCTGCATTATGATTCAGGGCTGATAAAGAGTTCTCCTGTTTATCATGCAAAGTGGTTACATGGTTCAAATTCACCAGTTCAGACAGAATACCATAATAATCTGAATTAAACAAAATATGAAACATCCTCTTCCACTCTATCATCTCTGATTCACAACAGAATGATCAGCTTCTATTCTTCCCATTGATGAATGATGCCAGTTTCCATGTTCCAGCATGCAACTGCAGGTGCTTTTCCTGTCCTACCTTGTAGGCTTGGCAGGAGCTCTTTGTAGATGCTCCAAAGCAACCTCTTTAGTGCACTTGATGTGCATTCTTAAGATTAACCTTTACTGCACTGTCTGTTCTGAAGTAACAACCTTTAAGCTCCTGATGTGCTGTGACAACTGTGTCATGCCAATCAAAATCATTTCATTGTTTCCCTCAGCTGCTTAGTCTGTCTGTATTTCTCTGTTGTCTCTTGATTTTTACTGCAGTTGTGAATTATCTGAGACAGTAATTGTTCTGTCCTTAGTGTATTTAAACCATGTCCAGCATTATGGAGCACTGGGACCCAGGTTAAGGTCCTGAGTTTCTGTGTCATGGTGCCACTAACTAGAATAGGTGAGCTGAATTTGAATCTAGTGGCAACCTAGTCAGCCCCTCCAGTTTTTCACAGGACATTCTTAGTCTACAGAGACCTGTGGTCTTACTGTAAAAGTTTTGTGGGTGTTGGGAGTTTGGTTTTTTTGGTGTTGTTGCTGCTGGTTTTGGTTTGGCTTGGGTTTTTTCTTTAACTTAGGGACAGAAGTCTTAGCAGTCTTTTGAGTCATCAGGCTCCTGCATTTCAGCTTCTCTCCAATTTCAGAAATGGTGAATATTGCTGGAAATGTTTAAAGGATACTTGGAGTAATTTTTCATTCTTTTTGTAGATGAATTGTTACATCCCTATGTATCCTCTCCTAATAAGAAAATTTAAGGTATTCAAAAATAGATTTTGAGCCCTGTACAAAAGAGGAAGCAGTCTAGCAGAGTTAGAACAGAATAAATTAGTTTGCTCCCCCTGATTCTGGAGCTGCTTTCCAGGCAGACATTATTCTGAAAGAAAAGTTACTTTTATTCTAGAATAATTATTCTGCTCACAAAGCAGCACCAGCTCTGAGACAAAGCTGAGACTTCTAACACTTTGTAAGTTTGTCTCTGAATTCCTGCTGTGCAGATGGCACAGTGGGCTGGGGAGCAGCAGGACTGGGAAGCAAGAGAGGAGTTGGCAGGTTGGCAAAGAAGATAACAGGTGGCTTGTGAAGTGGAAACAAGGTCTTTAATGCAGGCCACCCTTGTCTCAGGCAGAAGAAATCTTTGGATCCAAGGTGGGGAGGTAGCCTCACATGAAAGCATATGCAACCTACTGGACCTACTGAAGACTTGAAAGGCAATTTGGGAAGTAAAGGAAAAGGATTGTGAACTTTTAGGTGGCCCTAGGTGAAAACTGGAAATGTGGAGGGAGGAATGGCTGTTGAAAGGGTAGCTGCACACTGATGTGGTGGGCCAGCACAAACAGAGAACAATACTATATAAGGTCTTCACATGACATAGTTTGTTCTTTGGATTTGTGGAGCTGGGTTTTTTTTCCTCTCTCTCAGCAACCTTATGAGAGTACAGATTGTTGTAACAGCCAATTAAATTGCTTTTGCAAGTGGGAGGCAGCAGTCTGAACTCAATTGGCAAGAGCCTCATCATCCTCTGAAGTGGGAGCAGCTCATTCAGAGTCAAACACATGCTTCATTGCCCTGTTTTATGTGGAAGATTCTGAGAAGGTAGAGCCATTTGACTCCTGTGTTATAGCAGTGTATCAAATAGCCTGGCAAGTGCAGATGAGAAAGATCCTTTGGATGTGTTTCTCACCTCCCACTTTTTCAGGGGCTGATGATATGACTTTCCTTCTTGTTAAAAGGGAACATGCTTCAAGCTATGTGGTCAACTTACTGTAAGTAAGGTAAAATATACCTTAGGAAAAAATAATCAATAAGAAAACAAGTTGAAAACTAATTTTCACTCATCTGTATTAAGCCTTACAGGTAGCAGTCTGCTGATCAAAGGTTTATCTTCTCAAAATGGTCATTTCAAATGTGCTTGAAACTTGATTGATGAATATCAGAGCTATTCAGACATCTGGTCCTGGCACGTACTGATCACATGGATAGTAGATTTTAGTGTTTGTTGTCAGCTCCTAATCTGAATCAGATCGCAAGTCCAGCTGGAGGACCTGAGTCCCTTGGACAATGTCTAGGCAGTGTTTGAGGAAACTTATGTGAATCATGAAGATAACCTGGAAATGCACAGACATTTGCAAAGTCATTTACTGTAGTATTGGATCTTTGCCCAGAAATTCAGTTTTGGAGAATGACTCTTGAGATTTTCCACAGCTAGTATGCTTATGGCACCTCTGTGTCCACTCTTCTCTCAGACAGCTGGGTGTTAACATCCAAGCTGCATGAAAATAGCTAGTCACATCTCAACTGCACAAGTCAAATTTCATCTTCATGCTCAATCATATTAGGCAGTGGCTTGATGTTAGACCACATGGACTAAAGCATAGATTGCCTTTCAGCATTTACTTTACATATCTGACAGGATGTCCAAGTGCATGAAGGGGGTTGATAAAATGATAGGCTTCATCCACTCTAGTTCTGGGAGGAGCAACTTCAGGACTCCCAAGTCCTAGTTCAAAACCAGAAGCAAAGAGCAAAATATAGCAAGCTGGTATAAAAGTCAGCCAGACTGGAAGAGTTTACTCAGTGGGGACATAGACCTTTACTAAATAAGTGACTGAAGAACCTTGCACTTATAAAAAGAGAAACTAAATAACTGTTCCTAGGCATGTACATGCATTTCAGCTCTCCCATCAGATAACAGTTAATTGCAGTGGTGGCTGATGATCCTTAAATATAGAAGAGTGTGCAGTGCCAGGTCTTCTATTTAGAACAGCAGTTGCTTGCAGTGCATTAGCAGCCTCCTAAGAATGTTTGCCTTTAACAGTTGGTAACTCATACCTCACTGCTTGAAATCTGCAGTACAAGTCAGCCCTTTAAAACCTCTATTCTTTGGTGAAAAAAATGATAATCAGTGTCTAGAAAAGGGATCAAAAAGAGATTAGACAATTTGACATCTGATTATTTAATGCCTATAAAATAACCTAGTGGTATTTTGGTGAGGTGTCAGATACCCCTTCTTTAACATGCTTTGTTTGTCACTGTGTTTCAGGTACACAGGAATTAAAATGGCAAGGATATCTAAGGGGGTTATAGTTAGATGTTTCAGTTGTATGCTGGGTTGTTCTTTCCTTTTCTCTGAGTTTTCTACAGGTGATGTGTCCTTTGTAAGAGGTAGCCAGATCAGAAATGCTTCACAGCAAACACCAAGCACTCTGATCTATACAAGTGATAGCAAATGTTTGTGTTTTCATGATTTATTCTGATATGACAATTAGAAGGTAGCAAGACAGAGAGTAGTCACTGAGCTGGAGAGAGGAAAGTAGCATTTCCCCTTTTTGAACCTGTACACCTGGGCTTAAAGCAAAGTATTGCTAGGTTCATTCCTAACATTTGCTGTTACTAATTAGGGTGGATTTATTTCTTTGACCTTTTTCCATTGTGCTCAGTAAAGCTGCAAGTCCTGTCTAAATTTAGAACCTTTGAAAATATCTGTACAGTTCTTGAAATATATGGTAGTTATGAGCTATCTTAGGTTTTACTTATCTAATTCACCAGCTTTTTCTTCTGTCTTTCTAGACTATGGCAGACCTCCAAGCCAACAAAAAGAAGAGTGCAGTGGCAAGTGCCAAGACAGGAAAGAGGAATATGAGGTGCTTTTTTCCCATTCATCTTTTGTAGAAACAGCAGTAGATGGAACTGATGTACTTAGTTTCAGGCTTACTTTGCAAAGAGATTTTTCTGGAAAGTAATATTGAGAACTGACAGAGGCATTAGAAAACATGAGTAGATCTTAGCCATAGATTGACCTCATTTCCAAGTAGAACTCAGAGATCCAACATCATTAAGTTGCAAAACCTCAAAATGGTGACTCTGGGTTCTTCAGTGTGATGCACAAGATCTGCTTGTTTGATGTGCATATTAACATTCCATCAACAGCATTGCAGCCTCAGGAAACCAGGCCCTGAGACTAACTAAACTGGTCCCACTGAGGTTGAATATGTCTGCAACTGGAAATGGAATCTGTTGTTATGCCTGTCCTTATGGCTTGTCTTTATCTCTCTGTTGTTTTGCTGTCATGTTTTGTCTTCTGTGTGCATCCTGAGTGAATAATTTGGGATGTATCTTTGAGTTTAAGCAGTGTTTCATCACCTTCTTAATTTATGTCTGCATGAATTGTAATTAGCTGGTCATCAAAATTCTACTCAGCCATACATTGATTATGTATATGCATAGCTTCAGAGTTTATTTGTAAAGTGATAATTTCTGGATTGAGAACATACTGACACTTCTGAGTAATCACTGGGCTGCAGTTCAGCACTCCATCTGTATTCAGCAAAACACTTAAGCATGTGCTTAATTTTAACTTCAGCTCAGGTAAGCATGCAATTGCCTCCATCCAAATTCAGCATAGCATTTTAAGTATGTGCCTAACTTTAAGCATATCCTTAAATCCTACTAAAGCTAAAATCAAACACATCCTTAAGTGTCTGCATGAATATAGATAACTACTGAATGAGGTTTGATGAAATGTACTCTGTTGGTCATTAAATAACAAGAAATCTCTGGCCATGATTTCATTAATGTCCTGCAAGCAGGGAAGATAGAAGAGAGAAATAAAACCATCTATGTGTGCCTTGAAATTCTAACAGCTAAGCTGTGTACTGTTGAAGATAAAGTTTTTTGTAAACTGTGGGGGGTTTTTCTATCCCTTAAAGAAGACTGTATCAGTAGGAAATCAAGACTTCATTCTCAGGGTTTCATTAAGTTCAGAATGTTCAATAATATTCTTTAAGCAAGACATTTCAGATAATGTATCTAAATCTCTTTAAAATTACAAATCATAACAAGAGTACCACTGGTCACAGCAACTTAAAAAGAGCAAACTCTATCTGGCTGGTAAGGATGTGACAGTTTTTAGTAGGGTTTCTGTGGTTTTGTTTTCTTCTCAGTGCTGAAGTGGTTGATTCACATCACCAGTCTTTGTTTCAGTTGGTTTTCAGTTTTGCTGCTTCAATCTCTCTGCACTATTTATGTGGAAAGCTCTTTGCACTTTTTCCCTTCAACTCCTCTCCTCTTGCAGTTCATGAAGTCTTTCAACAGGAGGCTGTTAATCCTTTGCAGATTAATATGATTTCAGTGATAATCCTTCCCTTTGTTGAATTTTAAAGACATATAATCATTAAAGTGCTTGACAGATTTTCCATTAAAGCAGTACAAAGCAGGTGGCATGTCTTTAATATATGTGGGTAGCACTTTATGTTGCTCATTTTTAAAACTCAATTTGCAGATGGAGCAAATAAGTCTTGGGTTAGTTAGTGCTCTTCTCCCTTCACTATTACAGCTCAAATCCAGTTAAGGGAAAAAGAAAAATTCAGGGCTTTGCAGGCAAGCCAAGGTTAGGATATCTGTTTGAATACTCTTTTTATGACTCCATTGCTACTTTTCATCTGAGGAAGAGCTGCCTTGGGTTCTGTCCTGACACTGTAAAGCATCAAGTTAAACATATGGAGAAAAAGCCAGGGTATAATTTATGATGTGAGATTTGCCTTCAGGTAGGCCATAGGTTGTCAATGGTATCCAGGAGTTATTCCATCTCTCTGTACAAGGCTAGTTCTTGTCTTCATTTAAGTTAAACATATGACTGAAATAATCTTCCACAGATGGATCTGAAGGCTGTAATTATCTGACAGTAATGGCTCACATAAATCTCTTGCCATTACAGTTTTGGGTTTGCTGTTGATTCCTAGCCTCACTGTCCATGTCTGTCCTTTCAATCCAAATTCTTTACCCTCTTGTTGTCTTCTTTTTCCTTTGGTATTTCCCATATTGACCTATTTATCTTTTTTCTGTTCCTTTATGAACACTGAAGAAGCAATAAGCAGAAGGCCCAGGTATTAAAATCCAGTGATACTGAGGACTCTTGCAAGCCACATTTTAGTTAAGACCTCAGAAGCAATGCTTCAAAGTTAATATACAAACAGCAAAGCTGCTTTTTAGCTAGAGATCTGAAACACATTTGAAGTTTATTAAAACCTCTGATTAAACAAGTGGACAGTGGGCTGAATTTTTGCTTTTATATACTGAGAACTCATCCATACTTTAGGCAGGAGGGAAGCGAAGCAGACACCACAACTCTTTAAGATGATCAGGTCCTGAACTTGGCAGACCTTTAGCTGATTTTGTCACATATTTGCAGCTTTAAAATGATTTGGCCTTTGCAACAGCCAAAATAAGTGTCCTTTAATCACTTCCAACCTATTAACAGATGGGCAAACAGCTTTTAGAAACGGGGCATGCAAAATACTCCAATATCAGCCAAAACTAATTAGGAGTATTATCTGAACTGAAATTTGAAAGTGATGGAATATAGATTACTGCAGAGAAACTATTTGACAGAAATTCCTTTTCAAACATCCTGCTTGAGATTTGTTCTGCTCTAGTATGTTCTAAATGCTTCTCAGATAAAGCCTCCCCTTTTTTTTTTCTGTTTAGCCTTTTTCTTCTATTTTCCTGTTAAAAAAATTAAGAATTTAAAACAACTAAAAACTAAAATCCCCAAATTTTCCTGTAGAAGTTATCTTAGAGATACTATAACTGAGAGGAATCACCTTAAGCAAGAGGTGGTTCAATGTGCCACTCTTGTGGCATTGAAAAGACAGAACAGTGTAACTTCAACACAGCCTTAAAATCAATAAATCTTTAAGAACAGCACAAAATACTGATATAAGACATTACTTATACAGCAGTGCCAGAGCATATTAAATATTTCTTTACACAGCAGTATTAATCAGAAGATGTAAATGACATGCAATTGTGAGCTTATAAAAAACCATTGCCCCATGTATAATTCAGTAGGAAGAGCCATTCAATGCATTGCCATCAGATCTGCTGCCTGAATCTGATTTTACAAAGACATCTGTAGTGCAGACAGCTGCCGTACCTAAGTGAGGATTTGATTGTACACTCAATCTTTCAAACAGCCACTTGTCCAGATCTTTTCTATCATTTTTTATTATCCTGGCTTTAAAAAAAGAATGCAGTGGTTACAAAATCAGAATTGTTCTGAAATACATTTTCATTAAAAAAAGATAAATTGTTGGCTTTAGGAAGACTTTCTCTCTTTCCAAGCAAGTGCCTTGCCTTCCTTCAATAACCTACCTCTACCTCCAACTCACATAGTGAGTCAAACTATATCTAGAAGCTGAAATAAATCTGAAAGCAATGTTAAGGAAGTATTTCCTGTGCAGTGTAAGACAATGGGCCCTGCCCTCCCAACACAGGTAACTGCCTCTCATCAACCTTTGCTCAAAATGTAGAGAAAACTCATCTGTAGAAATACTGGATATATTTTATATACCCATGTAGCTAATAAGTCAGGTAGTTCCCCTCCTGTCCATCTGACATAATGTTGTTTCTTGGTCTTCGAAGACACAGTGGCTTTTTGGCCCAGAGATGTAGCCCTGGGGTAACCTCACGCTCGGCAGGTTCTCCTGCATCACCTGCAAACTGGCAAGAGCTGTCTAGAAACAGCAGTGCTGATGAGTCCATGCAGGGCATTCCCTGTGGAACCTAGGAAACTGCAACCTTTGGAAACCCTACAAAGAAATGAAAATGCTGCTGCTCTCTGATGGAATCTCTGGGAAAAATAACAAGTGCAGAGTCTCTGCTGCTATGGAGCTGAGTTGGGAGAGGGTTGAGGTCTTTCTTCCGTGGAGGAGGTTGGAGAGTGGATCAGATTATAAGGGAGAGGTGAAATTGTGGCTCCATATTGTGAGGTTATATGAAATACCTGGAAGATTTTTTAGCCAGTAGAGAGATGAAGATTGATGGAACAGATTTGTCCTTGTGGCATACAGTGGAGTGATGAATAAGTGCAAATGATATTTTTTAATTACAAGAAGATGGGCTGATGAGAAATCCTGCAGGGTTTTGGCTGGAGGGAGAAACTGCTGCAGAATACTAGAAAACAACTAGTCTGAAATTTATCACTAAATTATTTTGTCCTGAAAACCCCCAATGTAGTACAAGCTTAAAAACAACAAATAACCAAACCTCCACCCAAGCAAAAGACAGGGCTTTGAGATGTGCTCAGATCTCCATGTCTCAAGCTTTTTCTCTGACTAGCACCTTGCTTAATTAAGACCAGTCATCAAAAAACATTTTCCTCTCAGCTCAATGATATTTCAAGCAGATTGGTTTAGTCTTCACACAATCTGGATGTGGAAGTAAAATCACAACAGACTTTACAATGCACAGCTACTTCTGACCTTCACTATAAAATGCCTCTTTCTATTCACAAGTGTACCTTCAGGAAAGAAGAAAACTCTAAACGTGGTCCATGAAAATCCTCAGCTATGTTTTGGTTTACATCTCTGCCAGTGAACACTGCTTGAATGCAAAATCTAGCATTTTGATTAGTCATCATCCATACCTTGATCATTTCCTCACTTGGGACATAGTCAAGTCATCACAGAGGAGGACTGTGGGAATGAAACCTCAGAGAATTCCTTCTTCTATCCAGACAAGGTTGAGAACTTTCAAGGTTTTAAAATTCCTTTCAGTAATTTTACTGTAGCAGATTGGACATGTATAATATAGGGAATAACTTGGCTTTTCTGGTGCTTCTGCTGTCTTGATCTGACAGGCATTTTCTGCTGTTTTCTTATGGAAAGGATTGGTTTTAATGAATTTCTATGTTCTTATAAATTACTGGTTTTTGAGGGGTGCTGAGAAATTTCGTGGCAATTTTAATGAATGCACAGTAACCAAATCCATGGAAGTTAAGATTCAGAGAGCAGGGATACTTAAAGGCTTCAGTCTGTCTGTCTGCTATAGTTCCTCTCAGTAGTTCAATTAGAAGAGCTGATAGGCAAGTTGTTTTGTTAGCCTTAATTTAATTTTTTTGCAATAGTGTATTTTCACCAAAAATGGGACTTTTGGTGTTCTCCATTCTGCAAAACCCCCATGCAGCTGAATAGGAATTGAAGCTGTTCAAAACAGAATAACTTGAGTTTGTGAAGCCATGGGCAGATCCATGCAGCTGCAGCAGAGTTGGCAAGCAGATATTGGATGCAAGTTCTGTAATTTTAGATGGTAAATGACCCAGAGTTCCTTTTCAAGCTTTTCAAGCTATTCATGTAAATAAAAGGATTCTCTGTGATCCTGTAATTATTTTAGGTGCACATTACACTTTGTCTTCTAGAATTTTGATTCCTAATTTAAGCATTTTTCTGCCAGACTGTGACATGTATCTTAATTTCTAGGGACAAACACCTTGACCTTCAAAAGTGGAAGAAAAAAGCAGCTCAACTGGAAGACTTTCAAGCTTTTTGTGTTAGTAAGAAGCATCCTAGAAGCAAAGAATTACTTAGAGCAGTCATTTGTATTCAAAGATACGTGAGAGGGTGGCTGGAACGCAGAGCATTCAAGAGAGTAAAGATTAAGGTAATGTCTTGATGGCTTAATCCATGTACCACTTGTAATCTAGCAGTGTAAGAATTGTTGGTTATTCCTATTTTCTATTAAAAACCCCCATGCTCAGCTAGTCTGTCTGTCATGGCTCTTCTCCACCTTCCAGTTTAGGGAAAGTTCAGTGACAGTGAGTGCTCTGCTGGTGTGGTACTGAGGCCATTTCCATCACCTGGTCTCAAGAAGGTTCTCTCTTAGTTTTTAGAGGAGAATGATCTGTGTGGCATTTATTCCCTCTGCCTTCAGAGAGTTTTGGTGGAATGCATATTGTACATGTTCATTCTGGAGCTTGCAGTTTCTCAGGTAGAGAAACAAGCTGTAACTAACAGACTGTTTATTGCACTCTTCTTCTCCCACTCTGTTTTGAACTTCAATTACTGAAAAAAACCTCATGGATTCTCTAGTATAATTACTGTTTTTCATGTTTGTCATGTAGGACTGCTGAATGAAATGCCAGTTGCTGAGAAATGACATTCTAGAGTGCAGTAATATGCAATTTTGCCTTCTAGCTCAGTTGATACCAAGTTCAAAGAGCTTATGCAGGTTGCAGGTTGAGTGCTGATGGAGACTCTGCAACTTCAGTTGTATCATTTTTCTGGTGATGTCTAAGCTTCTAGTTTAAGAAGTATACCATAAAACCCCCTGGTGCCTAATTCAAATAAGTGAGTCAAATAGGAACTAAATCATCCATTAAACAATCTAGTTTATTAGTTTTCCAGAACCCTAAACTAGGATAATACAAATCAAGTCATGTTGTTTGGTAATCATCAACCTTTAGAAAAATACTCCTTCACTTTACATACTGGAGGACAGGGAGTTTTGCTGCTGATACAATTAATGAAGAGGTGAGACACTATTTCTTGCTATCTTCTCCTGGACTGTAGAAAACAATTTTTTTCCTCCCACAACATACTTTTAATCAAAAAAAAAAAAAGGAATGTTGAGCACAAGAGTTTCTCACCTTGCCCAGTTTTGCTGTTCCACTTTTCCTCTGCCAAGATACAGCAGCTTGGCTTTCCCCAAAGACTGCAATTATGTGCAGAGAGTGTTTCACACAGTTTCTGATCTACTTTTATAAGTTGGGATAAAAAGTGTTAGTTTTGTCCAATCACCTTTGGAAAGGCTCATCCCTTCTCAGCACTGTGGAGTAATTGTTTCTACATATCTCTCCACATGAATTTACAGGAATGCAATTTGTTTTTGCTTTCTTTTAAGATGTCCTTCTATGCTGCACACCTCTTAGTTCCACCTCCTCATTGGTTTCTTGGGTCACCCTTCACTTGTTTCTTACTGTAGTGAAAGTGAAGCCTGTCTGTAATTTCAGTCTACAAGCCATGGCCCATCCCTGCTAGCAGTTGTGAGGCACTACCGTACAATGATCGCCGGCATCAAAGCTCGAGCTGGTGCTTTGGATCTCTCTACACCTCTTCACTATTTGGAGCTGGAGGAATGGATGGACAAGAAAAAATGTAAGCAATTCCAATTTTTAATAGAAATAGGTTTTATTTTATATTAGTAGCATTTATTCTTAACTAATGTTCCATGTCTGCAACACAGTTATTTCAGAGTGATTTTTGGTGCAAGGGAGATTTCATGTCTCCACAGGCACAGCTGCATTTCTGAGATGTTATTCTGGCACTGTAGGCTGCAGGCTTTAGCTTGAACACAGAGATTCACTTGGTCAGTTGATAAGGAGAGTAATTATTAACCCTTAACTCTTTTCTCTCTTGCACGCTGCACTTTGTGATTGTGTCTTTGCCTTGCAGTCCTTAGACTGTACCTTTGTTAACTCTTCAGTGTATTGGACAGTGTCACAAACTGTCAGGAAGGAGGATTTGTAAAGAGATGGAAGGAGAGAAAGTACAAAACTTGAGTATCAGCACAATTTTATTAACACTTTATCCTTTTCATTCACTCTTGCCAACATTTTTTCCCCTAGTATTATTGCACTACTGTGGTTTCAGAGGATTGTGTGTAAAATGAGTAGCACTTCAACATCTCCCATAAGGAAATAAGTAACTTGTGCATTTAGAGCCTTTTTAAAGATCACTCTGCCAATTTTTTTGAGTAATCCATACATTATATATTTTATTCATGGAACTACTCTTTGTACCTGCTTTTTTCCCCCCTGTTTCCTCTTCAGTTTGATGGCTCACTGTACAGTCAAGCAAGAGTGATAGAGAAGACAGATGATGTTGTTCAGCTGCACTGTGGAAAATGCATGGTCATACAATAGAATAAACAGCAATGGTCAGGAGAAGCATAAATGACAATGGCTTGAAGGCATAGTCAAGAATGCACATACACAAGGGCTGTTCTCCTGATGTATAACCAGAGAAGTGTTGAAAGAAGGGGAAATAGTTGCCTAATACTAAAACTGTCTGATCCTTAGCTCCTGATGCTCTGCTTACTGCCTCCTGCATTCTTCTGAATGTTTCTTTTAGCGTAGTCCATTTCACCCTGAGGTTTACATGAAGATAGGAAGGAAAATAAGAAGCAGTTGAAACAGCAAACTTTAATCTGAACTTCCTTTTTGTCTGATCCATTGCCTTTCAAATTCCTCTTCCAGAATAAGAGGTGACTGGCATGTCATAGAGGGTATTTAAGATTAGATGAGTGCATACACTAGAAAATAGATTTCCTCATGGAGAGAAAGCTGAGAAAGTGAGCAGTGTGAGTTTTCAGCCATGCATCAAAAAGCAATGCTGCCAGCTGGACTTAGGTGACAGTTTTCATACCTAGGGGATAGAAAAATACTGCCTTTCCCTCCCCATTCCTCCTTCAAATAGGCATTAGTATTCCAGAGAAATAAAAATGTACCACCCATTAAATACTGGGATTAGGCTGGAATTAGATTGTAATTGATTCTTATGCCTTTTGAGCTGGATATGTATTAATTGTTTATGTCTTGATTCCCATTTCCATTCAGTCCTTTAATTCTGCCTTCATAAAGCTTTTTACTTCAGTATAAAACAGGAGGATTGTAATCCTGAGTTTGAACATATTCAGTGGGTAGGCTTTCTGTTCCCTCCAGATGCCTTACTGATGCAAATCATGTAGCTGAAGATTCACAGCAGAGTTTGTTTCAACTTCTAAATTCCATAATCAGTTCTTATATTCCTAACAGCACAAAGGGAAGCAAAAGAAATATATATACATTAGAAAAAACCCTAATTAATTCCCAAAACATAGCCCATATCTTCCTAAAAAGATATATTCTTATTCCAGAGTGCATAATTCATGACATGCTGTCTAATGTTGAGTGAAAAGTTTGTCCTACTCCTCATACTTTAATGAAATACTGGTTGATGGCTGAGTCACTGATGCTTTAGTAGGAAGTCTTAAATTTGTACCTTCCAAGCTGCTTTGTTTGTAGATGTGATATGATGTTACAGTCATGTATTGGCCTTTTTTGGTGTTGTTTTGTCTTTATGGTTTTCAAAGATTCAAGTGCAAACTCTGCCTTAGAAGGCAGATGCTGGGTTTTTTTTTTGGTAAAAGCTAAATTGACATCAATTTGCTCTGCTTTGAAGGCAGAAAGAGACTTGGTATAGATGCTCTTGCATAACATAGGCTGTAGTATGATCTGCTGCTGTTAACCTGTCCAGGGAAAGTAGTGTTTCTGTTAATCAGTAGTAAAACTGCTGGGCTAGTATCCTCTGGCTCTCAGGGGGAAGGCTTTACAGGATGGCACCAACTCTGCCCAAATCTGTGAGTTAGGTAGCTCAGCTGCAATTTCTGAGGACATGGAAGCATAGGAGGCTGTGAAGCTTTTTATTTTTATTCTGCACTTTTCTTTCCTTGAGTAGCAGAAAATAAATCACAGCACAGCTCTCTGTGAATTAGTCTCTTTTTACTGAAGCTGTGTTATTTCAGATATTAAATGTATCTGGAAAATTCCTGACTGTTAGCCTACTGGTCTAAATCCTCTTAGTTCTTGTTTAAGCAGCTGTGGCAAGGCCTCTCTGGGCATTTCCACTATGATAGTACTGGGAATCATATCTCACAGTGGGAATTTTCCCCTTTCATTTTACCCTGGGAGTAGCAGTTTCATCTACTGCTATAGGTAGATTGAGCATATCTGCTAAGTGATAAAGAGTATTAGCCACTGTAGTTACCTGCTTATCTCAGCCTCTTTTTAGCAGCCCAGTTCTGCAGAGTCTGTCACCTTTCCATCTGGAGACATTCTAATATGGGCAAGGGAAGTTTCTCAGCCTAATTGTTCCCCTTTGCTTTGGGTGAAGATGATGTGTGAGTTTCACTGTAGTGCAAGAGTAAGTCAAAAGCAAGTTACCCCATCACATCACCTCTGCAAAGGCCTAAGTTTGCAAACAAAAATCTCTCCAGCATATTAGCTGAATCTGAAGAAAATCTGTCTAAAAACAGGAAAAAAGTTTCTAAACAAACAAACAAACAAAAAATAGAACAAAAATCAGTGCCCAATAACTGCCTCTAAATATATACCTGATGGAAACTTCTCTTCTTCAGTTTATGAAGCACTGTTTTCCAAGAGAGAATCTGACAAGAAGATGAACAGAAAAGATCTTGCTGGGTTTTTGAGAGACTGTGGATATCCAGTCCCTGCCAGTGGTGTGCAGCGTGTCCTCCAGCTGGTCTGTCCAGGTAAAGGGTTTCCTAAAGGTGCTCTGCAATGGGACGCAACTGCAACAGCAGCTTGAGTTCCCTGCTTCTTTGGTTTGTTTTTCCCTTCCATAAGTTAAGAAGCTACTATTCTTACAAGCACAGTCAGGACAAACCCTCCCTGATGTTGCTGATGTTTTTAAAAGCGGAGAAGTTTCTTAATTATCTGCTGATAATTGCTATCCTGAGCTTTTTGGGGTGACTATTGTATGCTGTATGGCCACGTGATTGATCCGTGGAAGGTTAAAACAAGCAATGAGATTGTGGCCTTGTGGCTATTTAGTCTCAGCACAGGGGGGAAAAAAACCCATCCAGATGCTTGAAATGGTGGGAATCCAGAAAGTGTAGTCTGTGTCAAAAATGCTGGAACATAGTCCCATACTATCCTGAAACATCCTTAAGAGGGTGTGGAGCAATTCTCTGGCAGGGCTGCACTTGCAGGTACCTCCAGGCAAAACATTTGCCCCCTTTGGGAAGTCAGTGGTGCTCAACAGCTCAGCACAACTAACTGTTACAAACCTTCACAGATACATCTTTGTAAATAAAATCACATCCCAAGGAAAGAATCAAGGAATCCTGTACAGTAAAGAGGAGAGAGATCACTCCCCTTTAAAGACAGAAATACAGTTTTAACCAGTTCAGCCCTTCAAATAAATCTAGAGTCTCCTCTTCCAATAAATGTTGATTCTTCCCTTCCTTCTGGCTTCTCTTTTTCCCAGGGCAGTCAGTGGAGGAGCCTGCAATGCTCTGCTCTTAGTGTGGAGCAGCAGCAGCTCCCAGCTGAGATTTATGGGGACAGCCTCTCTGGGCACCTCCCAAGTTGAGGTGGGAGATGAAATTTCTCCTCTAGCACACTTTTGATTTGTACTGCCATGTATAGGTGCTGGGAACCAAAGCTGCTCTAAACATGAATTTATATCATCTCTGTATCTTCCTAAGTTTGACAGTCATCACAGGTGAGACAAACCCATGTTTAACTGGTACTTTTGATTTGTTAATGACCTACACATGGTTTCTTATTATCCTATTTTTCTGTATGCTTTCCTCCAGCCATCTCATCTTAGAGAAGGTGTCTCTGTTGTCATGCTAGCACATGATCTGCTTCTCAGTGTTGTCTCGAGGAAATGCAATTAATTTCTCCTGGAAAATCATGTATTCCATGTCATTTAGGTCACATTCTAAGACAGTGTGAATAAGACCAGGTATTTTTAGTTGTTTGCTCAGTCCCCATCACTATGGTAACAGGAGATTTTGTGACTGTGAGACAGACTTCTGTCTTGGATCCTAGGTTTGGGAGACTATTGCTACTTTTCACTGTGCTCACAGACAGACTGGAAAGGTTCATGCTCCCCTAGTCATTATTTAATTTATTTAGTCTCTTAGCTATGAAGTGTTATCAAGTCTTCTTTGGCCATTTGAGGCAGTGTGCAGGCTTCTTATTCTTTCTGAGTTTAAAGCTCTCCCAAATTCTGAATGTGTCAATGACAAATAATTACTGAAACATGGAGATGTGCCTGGGTCTAAAGGGCACCCATCCAATGATTTCTAACATGGAAACATTTGCAGTGCATGGCACTTCTCTGTAAAGTGCCCTTTCTCAATTTCCTAATAGAAATGTCATTATTTCTGAAGAGAAGTTATTAACACAGTCAAACCTTGCTGAGTTGCCTGGGAGAGACACTGCAACTGCTTGAGTGTTTGGAATTGCTGCATAGTGATTTGATGCAATGGCCAGTGCAGAGCATCCCATGCCATCAGACTGCCTCTTCAGCCATGGAAACAGAGAGGGAAGGAGGAGACATCTGTTATACTGAGCTTTTTGGGGTGACCATTGCATCCTGTCTGGCCATGTGACAGAAGGTTAAAACAAGAAATGAGACTGTGGCCTTGTGGCTGTTTTTAGTCTGAGCTCAGAGAGGGAAAAATAAACCCAGATTTTCTCTTGAACATTTTTCCATCTCATTACTGTTCTTTTTCTTTCTCTTTTTCTTTCTTTTTTTCTTTCCTTTTTCTTTTCTTTTTTTTATTACATGAATCTGAACATTGCTGTTAAACCAGAGTATGTGAAAATAAATGTCCAGATGTTAAATGTCCTGTCACTTTTCCATTTCCAGTAATGCAGCGATGAGTCCTGTCTTTGGCTACCAATAACTGAAGCAGGAAAAGCTTGAAGGCTTTTTATTTTACATGTTCTTTTGAGGGTTTTAATTACATCAGTCATAGATAAGTACAGATCTGATTTGTGTGGGATCTGCTTATTTCATGGAAAGGTTAGACCCAGAAAAGAAGATGCTAGAATTGTCAGAATAAGCCAAGAATATTTGTAGCAAAATGCTGATATTCATCTTTCTATAACAAAGCCCTTGCTGTCAAAATAGGAAAGAAGAGTAGCTTTTATAAAAGCCCTGTGAAATGTGAATTAGAAATAGCAGGTGAAATAGGAAAAGAAATGAAATATATGGAAGGCTACTGGCCATGCTGCTTTGAGTCTGTGTTTATACAAGCAAAGCTTACAGAAGAATTTGACCAAACAAGGCCAGAGTAATGACATTGTTGGGAGCTGAAGAAGACTTTAGTACCTGGAGTGGACTCACAAGTTCTGAGTGGAGACTTACACAGAAAAGCATGTTTGTGTTTTACTTTTCAAATCTGCTTCTTAACTTTTGGGGAACAAAGGGAGCTTCCTGGAGGTCAGATGAATGTAACTGCAGGTGGTTCTCTAGGTGTACCTGGACATATCTTATTCTCCACAGTGTGAGGGAAAATAAGGGACTGTGTTACTGCCTAACCCATTGCTCACTGAGGAGTTAGGAACTGGCTACAAGTAATTGAATGGTTTTCTATCAGTGGTGAGGGTTAGCTGCTGGATTCAGGAAAGAGCCAAGTAAAATTAAAGCCACAGAACAGTGATTTTTAGATTTCATACACAGGTAATGATGCTATTTCATCATATTCCAAAACAATTTGTGCTGCTGTTTCATTCTGCTGTTGGAAAGCAGAATGCCATGCACTGTGCAGTCAGGAGAAAACCTCAGTGCAGCACTGCTGTACTTGGAGTAACACAGGAAAAACAGAGGCAATGGACCAAGCAGTTTTGGCCATGTGCTTTGAAGTATCCATTGAAATGCTACCTAATTGTTATGAAAAAGAGGCCTTCAGCTATTTTTCAGAAAGCAGTAGTGTAGCCTATGTTTAAATATACCTTTTGCCTGGGATGGATTCCAAGTGCTACATGGCCTCTGGGGGTAAATCTCTACATGGAGTGCATGGGGGTTAGACACTGGGACTGCTGCTTATGTTGCTTCTGGATTTGCTGAAGGGTCTAGTAGTAATTCCTTGTTATTTAATGGATTCTGCAGTCACTGGGATGTCTGCTACTAATACTGGTTGAGATTGGGTTAGGGAAATAGTTGTGAGCTGATCCTGGTGTCTCTTGCTAAGGCAAACTGTTGATAGTTGCAGCATCCTGAGAACTGGGAGTATTTCCAAATCAAATGTAAGGATTTTCTCTGCAATTGACCCTTCTGAGCTGCCTCTCCTTGAACCCAGGGTTTTCCATCTTTGTGATCTTGAGAACTAATCTGCTATTTATACAGAGTATCCAGTGTTTAGGCTAAGGATATGAAATATCACATATTCTACTGGAATTTGAATTGTTGCCTTTAAATTCTCTCCCTTTCTACCAGCCTGGCCTCCTTGCTGTCATTTGCAGAGAGGTTGGAAACCTTCTCAAGTACAGGAATGTCCAGAATTTTCATATCCTGAAAACTTTCATAGCTTAGTGGAAGGTAGGGATTTTGGCAGCTTTTAGGTTGCAGACTGCCCTGGCTTGGCTGGAAACAAGAAATGATAGTGCAAACCAGTGAAATCTAACAGACATGTCAAAGCAATGTCTCTTCATTAAAGTCATTGCCAGTTCCCTTTCAAGCTGCAGACAGGGAGGAGAGAGGCAGAAGCTCCCTGAGATGTGCTGCTTTGCATTATGCTAACTGAGGGCAGTAGCTCAGCCCCACACTGCCCTTGTCACAACTTGGGTTTCAGAGCTCGATTCCTGTGGAAACTTCATCATTTTTCAGTCCTACTGAGCTGTTGCATGATAACTGGAGCCTGGTACTGGAGCTTTTGGAGAACTATCATATTTTTGGAGGTTCAGGTCAGAAATGGCACTGACTGAAGCTTTCCCCTCTGCCCCCTGCAGTTATTTTCTCTCTCAGTTCTTCCTTACTGTGCTTCATATTTGTGACATCTTATGTAGAAATTGTAAAATATAAGCAACACCTATAGCAATTTCTGTTGCAGTCATGCCAGGAAAGGCTTATTTATAGAGCAAGACCCTTCTGTGTTGAGTACTGTACACATTGGGAAGAAAAATATGCTTCCTGCATCACTGATGGGAAACTGCCTCCTGAAACTGTAAATTTTTCATTAAACAAAGTCTTACAGGACAGGCAACAGGAAGCTCTGAATACTGTAGTAGGAGCAAAGGTGGAGTAGTTCTCATGCATCTGGCAGAACATAATGCTTGGGAGTTTCTTTCATTGTGCTCTTATATCATCATGTTCTCCACACCTATGTGGTAGTGAGCCCTGAGGCAGACTTAGGCTATCATTGTGACCATTTCAGCCAAATATAACATCAAAAATTTGAGTGAGTTAGTAATAATGAACAGATGCATGAATAAAATGTTTTCCTAGAGCTCTTGCAAAGCTTAGCATTTCCTACCTAATGCTTGCTGGACCGAGGCTCTGCAAATCTGCAACTCTGATCTCATGATCCCTTCAGGTCTGAAAGACTTTGGGTCATTCATGATCACCATAGTACACCCCTGTCCTTGACTGCTGGTTCTATCCCCAAAGAATTACAGATTAAGAGGGGTTGAAAAGGTTCAAGAACTCCCACAACACCTGGAAGGTTTGTCAGCAAGCTCACAAGGATCCCTGCTGGGGTGTCTAGATGTCTAATCAGCATTTGTCCTCAAGCATCATTTCTAACCTCACACACATACAAACATCAGCCTGTGTTTCTCTGTTGATTTTCTTGAAAGGGAGGTACACTTCATGCTTAAGAACTGAATTTGCTTGAGTGTGTTACTGTTAGCATCTCCCCTGTCTGCCCAGCTGGCAGGTGGGAACAGGAAATTCAGTTTGGGTTACCCACAGAGCCCAGAGTACCCCAGGCCAGCCAGCAAGCTTCTTTTTTACCATGGCTCAAATGTGATTTCTTTCTGACAGTAATAACAGGGAAAACAAATCAGTATGGATTTATTAAGATGTTTTGATAATAAAGCTCAGACCTAAGCAAAGCAAAGTCCTACTTAGCTGATGAAGAGAGAGATTTTGGAAGTCTGTTCACAGCTTGCATTGCATTTACTAAAATTATTCTAAAAGCCTGCTTTGGAACAACAATGCAACTCTCTGAGAAGGGAATTTTCTCCTTAAAATTCTCCTTTGCTACCATGTCTACAGAAGAGTTGACAAGACTTGAACTAGTAGGATGCTGACACTGCTGCCTGTCATCCAGACTGATGCTGTCTTATTTATATTCTCCTGTCTTGTCTCTTCCTCTTACACCTAAGCTAGAAAAAACTTGGACTGTCTTTTTGTTCCATCTGTGTTAGAATCTGGTACTGAGGGGTCTTCTCCTGTGCCTAGGGCTCCTGGGCACTGTCCTAATGCTAAGAGATTGTACCAATAGTGATGCACTCTCAGATCTGCTTGGAAAAAAATGGGGAGTTTTTAAATGGAAATGATGGAACTTCTCTACACCCAAACAGGCAGAGCAGAAGTCCTTATATTGGACTGCCAGCTGTGCCCCTTAACCCCCAAATCTGGGTAGGATGGTACCTATCCCAGTGAATCCAGTGGCAGGTTACCAGTGGGAGGCACAGGATTGCAGTGCTTGTCCATCAGTGTATGGCCAGTGGTGGAACACAGCTTCTGAGACCATCTGGCTGAAGCTTAGGGAGAAAAGACCTCCTCTGGGCCAGCACTTTCCACTGCCAGTGCTTATCAAAAATCTGTGGGGTGTAACCTCTTGACTGAAGCTTAGGATGGTTTCTTCCCTGCTCTCTCTAAGGACACTGCAGCAATAGAGTGACTTGACCAAGTTGCCTGTCTCCTCTCTTAGCACTTGGGCCTCTCTCAGGCTCAGAAGGACAATTTCATCAGGCCATATCCTTTTCCACCTGACAGTCTGTGTTTTCACTAGTGTCACTCCAGGGAATTTCTATCTTTCTGTAAATATTAGTGGCTCAGTTTGCTAAGACATTTCATGCAGTAACATCAAGTGCAGTTCATTCCCTTGATCTTACCTTCACTTTGGTTTTATTTATTTATTTGTTGTTTTTTTTCCCTGTTAGGTCTTGATGACTTGACATATTTTAGGCAACTTCCAAGTTATCAGTAATAAGTGAGAGAATCAGGAGCAGAGGGGCTTTGCCCCATTAAAATTAATTGCTTTGCTGAATAACTGTACACTGCTGTACAAGATCCTGTTCCAGTTGAAAGCAGTGGCAAAAAAACAAAGCCTTGTACAATGGAACCAACAAGGTCTGCAGCAGAATGGTTTTAGCTGTAAAGTTGGTCTATGCAACTTTATTCTAAACATAACAGGATTGCTCTGTGCTGTTATCTGCTTGACACTTTATTTGTAATCTTCTCTTGAAGTTTTCCTTGCTTCAGCAAAGCTAGACTTTGCTTTCTGCTGCTGTGGAAATGATTTTAGGAATAACATTTTGTTATTTAAAGTGTCCTGTCACCTGCCCCTGCAATCCACTCTTACATTTAAAGCTCTCTCAGGTTAGATGGCATCAACTTGATTAATCTTTTGACTGACAGAGAGATGCTTCCTCCTGTTTTGGAGGAATAACTCTCTATAAAACAACTCATCCACCCTACAAACCTAAAGGAAAGGTAAAGTTATATTGTGCAGTAATCACATCAGCTCTTGCTGGTATCAACAAGTGATGTTGATAGAAACCATTTCTGTTAAGCTCATGTCCAGGCAAATATCTTGAGCTAACAGGTTAAGATACCACCCCCTTCACACTTGGCTTAAACATCACACAGCTATACAAAAAATGGAATTAAAGAGCTCTGTAGTTATGTGGATTCTGTCATTTAGGGATTCTGTCTGGCAAGACTTATCAAGACCTTTCTTTCCTTTTGCATTCTGGTGTTTTAGGAACCCTAGATGAAGTAGTATTTCTTGATCTAGTGAGTAATCTCTTCCATTCTATTCAGTAGAGGGATTAAATGCTTGTCTGGCTATCCACTTAATCAAAACCAGCACCAAACATCCTTTTTAATCATATAACTCTCCTAGAGAGTTACTAGTCCTGCATACTCATGGTGGTTTCTTTTGAATCTGTTGTTTGAAACTGCACCCCTTGGGTTGGATGCCTTTTATATGATGTTGTGATAACCATCCCAATGCTTGAAACAGAGCCTCTAGAACTTATGTGAAGGATAAGATCTAAGAGGTCTCTTTGCAGTAGTTCAAGACAGCATCTCATAAATCTCTGTGTGGTAGATGACTGAATGCTTTAGAATACTCATCAACAGACTCTATTTTCTTAAAGTCATCAACACTAGCAAGTAAAACCTGCACTTAATATATCTTTGCCACCACTTTGTAAGCTATAAAAAATGCATTTTTCTGTATTAACAAATGTTTTCTTTTAAATGGAAAAGAAAATATCAATACCTGTGTCTTGATGTCCTAGTTTCTTACCCAGGAACATGCAGTCATGGTGTATGTAGTTTAATACAATGATGGCTAAAGGATTTGTAACTCTCTTGTTAGAAAGCATTCCAGACTAGATGATTAAGTCTCAGATAGATATTTTAGAGTGCATTGTCTTCTAAGTATACAGACAGGCCTTCACTTGTGGTGTTTGATCCAGAGTCCAATGACACCAGTAGAAAAACTGATTCAAATGAAGCTCATCACTCACAACTGGTTCTGGCCACAGACATACAGGCAACTCTCATTTTAAGTATTGGCATAATACTGTCACACTGAGATAAATATTTGTATGAAAGCAGTTAAATAATGACTTAAGTCACATCCTTGTCTGTTTTGAAACAGTTCATGGTCTCAGATTAACTCTTAAATGGAATGCTTGTGCCAGTAATGCAGACAGTTCCTAAAGCTGCTTCTCCTCTTTTGTCCTCCCAGTACTGAAAGTCTGTTTGAAATGAACAGAAAGGGTCTAGGTAAAGACCTAAGAATTGAAAGTTAAGGTTTTTTATTAATGTCATTATTCCTGGAAAAGGAAGGAAAAGGGGGGAGGGAGTATGTGTTCCACAGCTTTCCTTGTGGTCCATTCATAGCATTCTGTAAAAACAGTTCAGCAAAGATCCTGGAAAAAGCTATTGCCATGTGATATAGGATATTCTGATATCTTACAAAGATTCATCAGTTTCATCAATACTTTTACCTCAGGGAGAAAATTGGCAATACTCTGTTTTATTGACAGCTTTACCCCACAACTTTCTTCCAAGGAGGAGATGGAAAAGAATGTTCCTGGTGTGGGATTAGTGGGAACCACACTGTTTTGGCTCTATGGATTGGAGAGGGTTAATGGTATATTTTGTGTCCAAGACACACACAAACATCTGATCCAGAATAGAAATGGCATTTTTATTAGTTTTGTCATCTGCCATGGCATGAAGTCTTTGCCATTTTACAGTAAAATTGCACCTGACTGAAAACTAGAAGTTGTTTCGATTTTCCCAGCTTGTTGTTATGCTTCCTGCAGTTGAGAACAAATCTGCTGACAGTCATGATACAGGAAAAGAATTCTTTTCCTTTCAGAAATGACCAGGAAGCCCTTGGGCCAGCATTAGGACTTGCTCTCTTCAAAAGTGGCAAAGTTCTCATTCCTTGTAATGGTGAATGACTAGGGAATACCACAGGAGACTCAGAGTTAAGCCCCATCTGCCATCAACATGTTCCCTACCACCCTGCTGCCCTCACTTAATTTGTACCCACACAGGAGATGATTTCTGGGGAGTAATAGCTAAAACTTTGAAATTCTGGTGTCTTTTGTTGGTTCATGCTACAACCAGAGTGTTATTTAAACATCTCTTTTTTCATATTTAATAGTGGCTAATACTCTAGAGGCCTCTTTAAAACAGCTAATGTTCCCTTTGGCACTGAAATCCACTTACCTTAACTGACTTCTGTTATACTTCAACCTGATTCTCAGAGTCACAATGGTAATATTCATTTTAATGTCCCAATAGGCTCTTAGTATTCATCAAATATTTGATTTACATTTCTAATAAGGCTTATGGAATGCAGAAACATGAAAGCCATACTCTGCCATGATTCTAACTCCTGTCTCTCTCATTAACACTCTGAATTATTTCTCCCAAATAATTAAAATTTGTAATTGAATATTCTAGAATCATTTTGGAAAATTGCCTTAATTATTCCAGTGCTTCTATTTGGAAAGATCACAGCATGTAAAATAACAGAATGGGCAAATATGAATTTACTCTCCCAGAGTTCTTTTGTTTATAGCTACCCTTTAAGAAAACATATATACTTGAACTACATATGCTTGCTGAGATGATGTTATGGTGTAAGGTGTCTTGTCCTCCAGACTGGGAGAAAAATCAACTCCTCTCAGAATTACTTCAACAATTAATAGGTGTATGCTTCCCTTTAGGAATTTGGGGTTTTTTCTATATGTATAATATAGAAATAACATAGAAAGTAATAGAAACAGTAATACAAATTCTTCTCTGCCTGAGCTAGCAGTTGTATATTTAGCCACAGTACAACTGAATGTGCAAATGAAGCATGTACAATGTGGGTTGAATTACTTACACACCAGAAATCACTGCAGGATGTATGCAGAACCAAAAGTGCAACTGAAATAGCTGGGAGGTGAACTGAAAGGGTTAAAAATTCCTGACACATCCACACTTGTGGAAGTCTATTGCTGCTCCGTGGGCCAACTGCTAGGGTTCTTCAGTGGCTTGCTGTGTGAGAAACCAGGGAGGTTTGTCAGTCATCAAGGGCATGACCAGAAGGTCTGAGAACTGACCAGAAATACCTGAACAGCACTTTCCAGCTGCTACTGCAACAACATTGAGTTGTGAGACTGATGAGTGGAGTTTTGAGCATTAGAAATGTGGGTGGGGAATGTATTGAGGAGAGCAGGAAAACTAGGCTCAGAGGAAACCTGAACTGGAAAATGTGTAGGAAAGAGAACTGGAGTGAAGGAACAGGTCTGGCCATCAGTGCAATAACAGAAAGACAGATATCTGAGTAACTTCCAAAAGAATGTGAAAAACATCTTCAACTTGTGGGACCCCACCTGCCCCAGGGATGCCAGTCAGTCTTTTGGCATGAAGCCTGCTCCCAGGAACAATTCCATCCAAATTCCCTGAGTCACTGGGCTGCTGTGGGTGTGGGTAAGCAGAGAGCATGCACAGCTGTAGCACTGCATTGCTCCTGTGTCTGGTGCTGGTTCTGCAGAGGGGGTGTGGGTGAAAGGCTTCCAGGTCGGCAGTACTGCTGTGCCTAAGGAGCTGCTGGTTCCTGCTGGGGCAATCCCTGGAGGGCACAGTTCTCTTGTGAGGGACCTGGAACCTTTCATTCACAACCTGCATTGGTTCCTCTGTTTTTTTTTCAGTCTGGTTTGTAGTGTTGGTTTGAACTTGTTAAATTTTAAGTGACTGTGTTACCTCAAGGGTTGCTTTTGCTGCATGTTGAAGTATAGTTCATAGCATTGCATGGCTAGCTCTTGAGCCAAGACAATACCATCATCTCAGCCCCACTTGCAGAACCTGAACTGGTTAGCCTTGCTGAGAGATGTGGCTAATTAACCCAGACTTATCACAAATCTCACCATGCTGCTGGGTGCTGAGCTGGGGTTGCTGCACGGTAACATGGCAGCCTGCTAATTCACTCAGAGCTTGCTGTGGGATCTCTGAGTGGACTGGGTCATCAGCTGCACCCTCAGATTTTGGGATACTTACAGCATGGAAGTTCTTAGGCTTTCACCATTTTAACCTCAAAGCAGTAACAAAGATATCTAAGATGGTTTACTTATTCTAAATGTTTCCACACCCAGCCTGCCAACATTTTCTCTTCTTCAGTTCATGTCAGAAGATCCTGGGCTCACCCAGACTCTTCAGCTTTCTGTTCTTCTGTGTCTCACTGGCCCCAGCAGGTGGATCTTCAGTGGCAGTGTCCCCTTTCCAGTCCTGACAGGGCCACAGGCTCTGGGCAGGGTGCAGGGGACATTATTCATCACTGCTCCAAGCTTTCCTGGTTTGGCTGGGTTGTTGTGAAGCAGCTGAGTGCTGAGACAGTGAAGGATGCAGAAGGTCAGCTGCTGGATCAGGCACCTGCCATGGGTGTCCTTTGCAATATCCTTCCCAAAGCCAATATCAGGATAAGTGGGATCAGATTTTTGGTTTCTGTCTAAAGACAGTTGTTTGCTGTAGTAGTGATGTGAGAGGAAAGGAACAGAATCTGTTTGATCCTACATCATTTCAATGACCTAACCTTGCTGGGGTTCCTGTTTGGATCCTGCAGACTGTATGCAAACCTTGCAGTCTGCAGCACAGGGAGGACAGGCAATAGCCATGCAAGGAGAAGGTGGGGTGCATGCTAAGAGGAATATTTGGCTATTTCCCTGTGTTCTTCCCTGCAGGCAAGCAACATTAAGTGAATTGCTCAGTGATTATTACTCTCTTCATTTGGACTTACTCCACCCATTTCAGCAAACTCTGAGTAGTGATTCTTAAGAATAAGTTGAGATTTTAATAGGTCTTATAAAAATATTATTCTGTGTAAAGATTGCTGCAGCAGCTGGCTATAATTACTTCTTTTTTTCCCTGAAAGAAATAGTGGAGCTTGGCCAGCTGGGGCTGCATGTGTGCACTGGGGGCAGAAAATAGCTTTTATTGTCCTATTATTTTAAGAATGGAGACTATTGAGTAACCTAAGAATCCTCAGAGCTGTTTAGCACTTTCCCTGTTCATGCAAGAGAGAATCACACATTTACTGCTAATGAGCAGAATGCAACTTTATGACTTGGAATATTTTCCCTTTACTACTAAAATCAGTGGCAGAAGCCCTCCTGTCAGTTTGTATCAGGAGGAACTGGACCTTTAATAAGCATCACAGTCACATAAGCTTGGAGTTTGTTTTTTTAGCACCATGCTTTTTAAGTGGTTTTAGTTACTGCCTGCAGTGTATACAGCTGTGAACTTGGATAATAAATAAGGATTATTTCTATGGAGAAACCTTTGGCAGCAATTTTTGCTTTGCTGAGGTAAGCTGTTAGTCATCTGCTACCAAAGGGTAATCAGCTAGATTTTAAATATTGCTGTGTCTTTCTACTTTTACTGTATTTTTGATTAGTCAATAAATACATGTTCAGTTTATTTCCAAAGCCCAGCAATCAGTGTAGATGCAAGATACATTGCTGAGAAGAAACAAACCAACAACAGCTAATTGTAAAGCTTCTGCTGGTTCTAGGAAAAGGCTGGGCTCACTTGGAAATTAGTGGAAGGTGGTAAAGATTCATTATAAAACACATCACAACCAAAAAATTCTGTTGGCAGGTGGTAAAGCACATTCTCAAGACTGAATAAACTTCTTTCCTGACAGGAAAAGTGAAGCCAGGAAAACTGCACTCCCTGATACTAAGGGTGAACTTGAGCTTGGGTACCCTGCAGGCAAATACAATTCAGATTCCAAAGCCTGAATTTAGGCTTCTAAATCCATAGAGAGGAACCTGCCTGCTTTTCAGAAGTGCCTGGCACTGAATCAAGGAGGATGCCTTGTGTAGTAGACATAGGGACAAGAGAGGAATCATAGTTTTCTATTCTTGCTTCCTAGGAAATAATTCAAAGCCAGAAATCCTTAGCATCCTGACTCTCTTCTGGATCCCCAAACAAGAAGTGCTGTGTAAGTGGAATTGTTTGGCATCTCCAGCAAATAAACATGGTGATGGCCTGACATGGGCAAAACCCAACAGATATGTCCTAGCTTAAAGGCAGGGAGTAAGGAAATTGGCTGTTTAGGTTCTTGCTTCCCCAGCCAAAAAGGGAGAGAGTTATTAGTTGCTTTGCAGGCAGAGTGGGCATGTGCTCTCTTCAGTCGTTGGCTACACTGCAGCAGTACCCCAGAGAGAAAGGAATGATTTAGCCATACCTAAAGGAACTCTTCTGATAAAGAAGGAACATGGTGCAGCCTGGATTTTTCTGCACCTCTGCTGGTTTTTCTCCATTGTAGGGATGCAAAGAAGGCCATGTGCACTATGCAGATGACACTTGGTTCAAATCTGCTTTGAATACTCTTCTGCTTGGTATTTTAACTTGTAAAGCCTTTAGTTGATATGGGAAATAGGTGTAAGCTAGAGGAGGGGAGATTTAGGTTGGATATTAGGAAGAAGTTCTTCCCTGTGAGGTTGGGGAGACACTGGAACAGATTGCCCAGAGAGGCTGTGGAAGCTCCGTCCCTGGAAGCTTTTAAGACAAGGCTGGATGGGGCTGTGGGCAACCTGCTCTAGTGGGAGGTGTCCCTGGCAGGCAGGGGGGTTGGAGCTAAATGGTCTTTGAGGTCCCTTCCAACTCTGACAACTCTAGGATTCTATGAATGATTCTATGATAGCAAAAGATTGGGATGCATAATACTGCTTCACCTCAATGAAGCAGCCCTTGCTTAGAAAGACTTCATTCCTTGAACTAATCAAGTTTCTCTCTGTTACTGTGTAGCAAAGTCTTTGTCTTCTCCACCCAGTTCAGTAACAGGAATTTGCATTTAAAAAGAGTGAAAGAGATAAAACAAAAATTGCCATTGCACAAAATAGATTTGCCTCTACAGTTAGACAGGAAACTGAGGGCACTTTAAGGGCCAAAGATTAAAACAAACCCTAGAACTTTCAAGAGAAACTGCTGGAATATTCCACTTCCAAGATGTCAGTCAGGTTTGCAGTGTAGGTTTGGATGCTTGCAGATGTTCAGCTATTGATTTTTCCACTGCTGTATCTTCAAGAGTGCATCACCATGGATGACATCTGACATACCAAAGGATAGAATTTAAGGTTTAAATTAGATGACAACTTTCCCTTTATGCCTTTTTTTCCCCATGCTATGCTAGTTTTTAGGAGAAAGCTGTCCTTCAGCAATTTGGGCTGTATTCAGCCATTGGCTATATTTCACCAAGACATCAAATGAATGTAGAAGATTAATTTATTAAGAGGGTGTGCAGTATGTTGTTATTTTTGCATATCCCCATTTGGGGCAGTGCCTTAGAGGACATGGTAAGCTAGTGGGAGGCTGAACTAGGAAAGTGAGTCTAGTAAAGCTAACAAGTCTTTAATACCATCATTACTGAGTTACATCTAGTAACATAAGCAATCCTGACAGACAGCAATAGTCTGATGGAAACTGAAGCACCTACAAAGCTGGAAAATGTATTGCAGGCAGCCAGTGCTTAGCTGCCATGGATGGCAGAAGAACATACAACAGGTTTACTTTCCAGTCAGGTCTGGGAAGCAGGACACAAAACCCAGAACCACAGAAGCTTGGGAGTTATGCCCAGTTCTGCTCCAGTCTTCCTGGGCAAGCTGAATAGTTGTTTCATATTTTTGTTTCTTCTCAGTTTTGACTAGTCCTGACCTGATGTTATAGCATGGATGTCAGTGGGAAATCAAGGTTTGGACTGGAAATTCCCCTGGGCACAGCACAATCCTGTGTGCTGGTAGAGCCTGGCACAACCCAGCTTGTGTCTCTGTGGGGGACTGAAAGCATTACTATAATATAAGTATCAATATTTTAATCATCTGCCTTATTTCCTCTGTTATCTCACAACTGTTGAGAGTAATCTGGACATTTGTTTCCTTTGCACATTGAGAATGGTCCCAGGGAGACTTCAGGGGATTGAGGTTCAGGGATTATGTGGACCTGATTATTCAAATACCCTGCACCCCATGGGGGTTTCTTTTGCTATTGTGTGTTTCAAACTGAATGTTCACTAAATACAATGAATTTAAAATATGGAAAAAAATGAATTAAATGAAAACATTAGAACTGCATCTAAGTTTATAATCAGCATGATGTGGGGAATGGAAATGAATGTGGAACCCAGCTGAACAGTGTGTTGGCATAAGAACTCTTGACTTACAGCTGTTCCTTTGTTCTTTTTTGTTAGTTTTACAGCATTTTTTTTTTTTCTGGAAAACCTTACTTTGCATGAAAGACAAATTCATAGGAGAAGATTGTTTAGCTTTGTGCATCATAATTTAAGGAGAGTGAATTGCAATCTGTTGAAGTTGCACAGCATTCTGATGGCGTGGGCAGTTTACCCTAATAGGTCATTTCTGGCCAACATTTAAAGCTAGTCTTTTCTGAAAGGTAAAAATCAGTTTAGACAAAAATATTCTTACTGTCTAGTAAAGCTAACGAGTCTTTAATACCATCATTACTGAGATAAAATCCTGGGCTGCATTGGCAAGAGCATTGCCAGCAGGTCAGGGGAGGTGATGCTGCTCCTCTCCCCAGCCCTGGGGAGGCCTCACCTGGAGAACTGTGTTTAGCTGTGGGCTCCTCAGGACAAGAGAGGCATGGAGCTCCTGGAGTGAGTCCAGAGGAGAGCTACCAAAATGATGAGAGGCTGGAGCATCTCCCTTCTGAGGCCAGGCTGAGGGAGCTGGGCTGGGTTAGCCTGGAGGAGAGGAGGCTGAGAGGGAACCTTCTCCATGGATGGGAGTATCTGAAGGGAGAGTGAGAGGATGGAGCCAGGCTCTTCTCCATGGGGCCAAGCACTAGGACATGAGGCAGCAGGCACAAACTGGCACACAGAAAGTTCTACCTAAACATGAGGCAGAACTTCTTCCCTGTGAGAGTGGCTGAGCACTGGGGCAGGCTGCCCAGAGAGGCTGTGGAGTCTCCTTCCCTGGAGAGATTCCAAACCCATCTGGCCACAATCCTGAGTAATGTGCTGTGGGGACCCTGCAGGAGCAGGGAGGTTGGATTAAATGACCTCTAGTGGTGCCTTCCAACCTTAACCATTCTGGGATTCTGTGAAATAAAAATCCACTACAAGATCTATAGGTAGAAATTGCCTGTAAATAACTTCTGTAGACATCACGAAAGAATGAGACAGATGGGTAAGAGTGAAGGATTCTTGTAAGCATTCCTAGTCTACTGCAGGTAGCTCTGAGGTCCTCATAAAGCATGGTTTCAACTGTTGCTTTATCCACAAAGGAACTGGTGAGGAAGGCCACCACCCAGTTTTCCTGTGAGAGCTTAGAACAATTGAGGTTGGAAGGAGCCTCAGGAAATCTCTGGTTCCACCTCCTGCTGAAAGAATGCTTAACTATGTGGTCTCAGCAAGTTGCTCAACATTTAATCCAATATGATCTTGGAAACCTGCAGGACTGGAAACTGCACAATCTACCTGGGCAGGTTGTTCCCTTCCTTGAGTGCTCTCATGGTCAATAAACTTTTCCTTTTAGTGAGTCTTAGGGGCTTTTTTTGCCTTGGACATAGTATTTCATGTTCCAATGCTTTACCTAACTGGAAAAGACTGAAGTCTGTGTTTCCATTCTCTATCCTTGGTCTTACAATGGAAGAGGGAAAAAGGAACTGCCCCTCAGTTTTATATCAAATATGATGTATATGGAATGGAATACTTAGTTGGTCAGTTTGGGGTCACCTCTCCTGTCCACTCCTCCCTGTAGGTGCAGCTTTTACTCTGCACCACCACATGAGACACAATTTTAGCAGTGACCTTGATCTGCACTTCAACCCCTGGCAGTAAATCTAAACACAAGGTCTTATCACTGCTAGGAGCAGGCAGTGTCTATGAAAACATGCTCTTAGTTTCAGACAGTGCAGTTACTTGGAGGAGCTTTAGCTAAGAAGTAAAATCACTGACCAGAATTAGTTCTGTTCTAACCCAAACCAGGACAGAAGCTGGAATAGTTTCATGCTGAAGTCATCCAGCTTGACTAGTAAAGGTATCATATCCTTTGTAGCCAGGTGGTGGGAGATCTGTTCAAACAGATGGACTTTGAGCCTCCTCTCCCTAACTTTGGCATCAGTGCCTTGATCTCTTGCCTGTTACAGACAGAAGCCACTTTCACTAACCCCTCTCCTGGATGTCACAGTGAAAGTGCCATACACATAGCTGCATGTCAGCTCATGCTCCCAGAACAGCCACTGACTGGCTCCACCGTGAGGCAGGTTTATTCCCTGCCAGGTTTGGGAATGTTGTTCAGGTTTATCTATCTAAGTCAGCCTTTCTTAGCTGTAATGGCAGTGGTGTTAGATGAGGAGTAGAAGAATCTTTCCCACCAATATGTGTCCCCAGCTTCTGCAATTTGCAAGGAAATTTGAAAACACAGTAACAAAAATAGCTCTAATTTCTCTGGTTGTTGTTATTTTTCTTTCTTCCTTCCCACCTTCTTTGATTGCCTGTTCATCTTTTGGAGAAATTATACATGCAAGGTGCAGAACTGTTAGGGTGGAAGGGTTAGTCTCATGATTGGGGTGACCAAGTGCTGCTGCAGGGGACTGGTTCCTCTCCTACTTTTCCTCTATGCTGTATTGGGGTCTTCAGTTAGAGATTTCACAGATTTTCTACAGATATTTTCTGTTTATGGACATGCTCAAAGCTCGTGTGTCAAGTACCAGTTAATAGAGGCTGTAATTTAAGTGTGTGCTCTGCTACATAAGCTACAACTTCTTCCCCACCCCCAGAATCCTTAGTGGCATCAAAGCAGGCACCCAAATTAGTGAATATTTAGCCAAGTGGCCTTCGTCTCTCTGTGCTTCAGTTATATGATTTCTTAGAGGTGTTGGGAGGATAGATTAATTATAGTGGGAGCTGAGAGCACCACAAATAAGCTGAGAAAACCACCAAAAAGCCTATGAAGAAAATTGGTAATTTGGTATTCAGTGCAGGGTTTTGTTGATGTCTGCTAAATAAGATCTGGAATCAAACACAGAAGGATGAAGAGAAAAAACTGAATAGCTCCCCATTCAGTAGTGTCCATTTTCTACCCTGAATAAGTCCTGTAAGGGGAGAAAAAGCAACTTGAGTTCTCATCTTTTATAACTTGTCAGGTCTTGAAGCTGTAAATTTAATATTTGTGCAGCATGAGATTAGAGAAAATGCACAGCAGAAAGGGCACAAAAGAGGGCTCTTCCAGGAGGACAGCTCCCAGATCTTTCATTTAAGCAAGATGTAAGAGTGTGTGTGTGAATTTGGAGGCACAAAGAGCTTTTGTTATTGTTGCTGTTCCTGCCGGAAATGAAGCTGCCTGTTATCAGCAGAGCTCTCAGCAGCTGCCCAGCCAACAGCTGCCATGGCTCCTTGTCCAGCTCCTCGGGGCTGTGTACAGCAAGGGGGCCTGGGGGTAGGGAATACTCTTGGAAGAGTTCTAATATTCCTTAACCCACAGGGTGGTCCTGCCTTTGCATGACGAGGAATTAAAGGGTGGGATTCAGACACACAGGAGCTTAGGGTTTAAGCTTTATGACTAAAGTAGAGGCTTCCCTGCCCTCACCTGTCCTCTGTTTGAGTCTCCTGTGTGAATGGCAGCCCTCACTGCAATCAGCAGGTAAAAGAAGTCTCAGTTTTTAATTTCTGCCTGTCACTCACTCCAGCAGAATTGATGACCCAGTCACAGGGCTTACTAAAGCTACCCAGGCAGGAACCCATTTCCCAGGTAATGGAAAACTCCCTTTTTGTTTGGTACCTTCGTGGCTGTAATTAACTTTTCTGTTTTGTTCTAATTATAGTTTTTGTATCTTAGCCATTATGCTAATGGTGTTGTTCAGTAGTATGTGAGATTGCATTCATTATCACTGGTGAATTAAACCTTTATTAAAGAAAAATTCCCCCAGGCCTCATTCTGAAGTTAAGTAATTATTCATTTGGTTTTATCCTGGCAATTAGCTTATATACTGTAGCACTCATGACTGAGTTTCTCTACCTTCCCAGATGAGATTAACCCACCATGGTAAATAAATGCCTAACAGCTCCCAACGTGTTCTTTTAAGCACATTATTCTATAGCAGAAAAAAAGGAGACTCATCCTTCAGTAAAACAGCTTTTGAGTTCCTAGCAGACAAGCCAGTCAGAAGGAGATTGTGCTGGACATTTGGGACTCTGTGGAGCAACAGTAATAACAAAGGAGTTTATGAAGCCCTCCAACAGAGCAGTTAATTCTTGCCTCAACTGCAATGACTTCCTTGGCCAATATGCTTTATAACTGAGATATGCACTGTCCTCAGCCACACTCACATTGGAATTGAAGCCTTCTGAGAGCTTCCAGACATAAATACATTTCCTGGATGATGTAGCCTACCTCTCAGTCAGGGGGAAAAAAAGAAATGTCAGGGAGAATCTTATTCATCCATCCCTACATGTTACTAGCTTGTGAATACCTCACAAGCACTGCTGAATTCAACAATACTTCCCTCAAGAAAGATGAGGTTTTATGCCTTCTTTGCTATCAGAACAGGAAAGCATGGAGAAATTATGGCTTTACCAACAGTCATACAAGAAATCATCAATAGAAACAGATTCTGACTGTGGTTCCCCTGTGACCTGATCAGATGTTTCACTCTTGTTAACAGTTTTCTCTCTCCTATCTCTTCTTAGCACACTTTCAGTTTAGAAATCTCTTACAAAATGTGTCAAATGCACTTGAAGTCTCTTTTTACTGATCCAATTCATCTTATGCTCTTCTGTGGGGAGAGGCAACCCTTGCCCTGCCTTTAATTACAGCTACAGATTTTAGAAGTATTTTTCTGAAGGAGACACCTTAACTGCATTAAACAAATCAGCCAATCATCCTTGATTCCATACTAGACTGCAGTAGTGGCTAATATGTAATCATTCAATAAGGCAAAATCTAAAGTGCTACCACAGCCAAAATACTAATCAGATACCTAAGGGTTTGTCCCAAGACACAGTTTGGGATTTGACCTTGAATTTGGGTAGCTAATGTGTATGAAATGCAGACACTACCTGCACTGTGTTGTGAACCCAGCAAATCTGCACAGATAGGAAAAATTAGTACACAATGATTTTTGATAAGCATCACTTAATCTCTTGTATATTCTGGCAGTATCTACCACATACCCACAGGATTTAGGAACCACCTTAAACATCTCCATTCTCAATTCCAAATGCAAGCTGCATGTCATTAACCTTGCCTCAATATCAAACATGTGAAGCAGAGCAGACATACATAAATGAAAAATAAGTTTGAAAACTGCCACATAATTTTCCCACCCAGAAAAAAAATGACACCAATAACAACAACAACAACAAACAGAGAAGGAAAAGGGAAACACAATGCTGTTCCTGCCTTCTAATGCATGTCATGAAAGTATTTCACTTTGGATTCTATCTGCACTGCTATCAGTGGAAGTTGCATGCCTAAATATATTTGAGAATCTGTGCTTCAACTCCATGCAGCTGAAGGTAGGAGGAAAATCTGAGTAGCATTCAAGGTCATTAATAAATCTTATTAATTTATGTATAATATGTGGACTTAGAGATCACACAACACAGTATTGCTTGCAGTAGGTGTTATCCCACCTCTTGGGATACTGAAGATCTTGATTGATTAATATTTCCAAGGTGTTTTAAAATAATGAAGTGATGGGACAGTACAATAATATTTGTCACATCTAGATCTCATTACTCTAGTAAGGTTGAATTGTGTCCTGTGAGACCTCTACACAGAAGTCATTCTCCTCCAAATGTGCTTTGCAGAGCACTGCATCCACCCAGGGCTCCGTGACAGCATGGGACAATGATCAGGGAGGTTCAAAGCCCAGGCTTTGCTCTTAACCACTTTGTGGAGTGGCAATTACATCACCATGGAAAGAAAGCTCTCATCAAAACAAGGAAATTGCAGATATGGCCTGTCCAGAGTGAGTACTAACTGCTATTCAGGAGAAAAGGGAGGAGTGAGCTTGGGTTTTAGCTGGAAAATCCTCCTGCCAGATTGCATTAAGAAGGCTTCCACGTTCAATCGTGTGTCTGTTATTCCATGGCATCCCCTTTCTGCTTATCAGTAAATGTGGTTTGGATTTCCACAACAGGAAAGGTAAGCAGTCTTGTGTTTCATGCTTTCATGGTAATGAAAATCCTGAAGACCAAATTCTTTGTTCACTGATAGCTATTCAATTGAAATGTAGCCTTGGCCGTTACTGGCCAGTGTTGGGATGCCAGTAGATCATGCCATGCCTCAGGATATCTGTTGCAGTTGTGCAAAAAGTAGGTTTCCTCCACATAAATTTGTCCACAATATGATAGTCCTTTCAATCATGGTCCCTGAAAACCTTTTAAAAAATAGAAGGTGGAAAAAAAGAGGAAGAAAACTCAAATTCCAGGACTTTCCACCGCTGAAATTGTCTTTTCTCGACTCTTACTGTGGATTTTTGTCCCTGCAAGAATGAGAGACCTAAACCTGTATTCTTAATTAGAGACATCTAAATATATATATATTAATGGTTCAAGTGATAGTCTCCTATCCTTTGATGATGGGACCTCAGACCAGCTGAGGTAAGCAGTGCTCTGTTTGGTAGAGCCTGCCGATACGTTGATGCTGTTTCCAGACACTTTGGACTCTACCAAGAAATCCATGAGCTTCTGTGTGTGCTTCTGCTATAGCAAATTAAGTTTTACAAGCTTATTTAGTTAGCAAGACTGATTTTTTTCCCCTTTTGGTATGTAAAGCAGCCCTCCTGTTTATTCTTTTGAACATGACTTTCTTACTGAAATGCTGAATTTCCGCTAATTTTGTCTTAGCTGTGCTCAGTGTAAACAGGAAACATTTGCATTTTGAATCAGGCTGTCATATAAAAGTAGAAGATATTTCACTGGGAGGCTTTTGGAGGTGTCTGTTTGAATGCTCTGCTGCTTTATGATGGTACTAAGGAGTAGAAGCTAGCAGATTGTGACAGGAGTGAACAGGGTTTGGTCTGAGCGGTTGATTGCCTCTAGTAGACATTCCAACAGTGACACTTGTGCAAAGTATTTGAAGTTTATGATTGAAGAACTGCAAGAACCATATCCAGTTGGAGAGAAAAGGATATATAAAACTGATGTAATTGCTTGGTGGGCAGCATATTTCTCTCAGTGGCCTTGTGTGTTAAAGTATTCAAATACATCGGCCTTGCATTAGAGCAGTATCTAATGAAGCCAGGAAGCAGTGTGACTCTAGCTTGTCTGTGGCTTTACATCACTCTCTTCAGTGGTGATCATAACATACACACTCATAGCAATGGCCTTTCATTTCAAATTAGTAGAAAAAGAATTCTTGCTAAAAGGAGATACTGCTGATTTTCTGTTAGGCTCCAAGTCCTTGAAGTAGCAAACTGTGAAATGATGACTGCAAAGGCTGATTAGGAAAACAGGCTGTACAGGCTCTGTAGGGACAGATCCCCAGTGCTGTTGCCTTAGTGAGATCTAAGTTTCCAGATATTCCAGTAAAAAGGTGCTGAAAATATATTTATTAGTGGCTTTCATAAAAATGTTAGCTTCACTTTTTCTATGCCATTGCCTCATTTCTATCTCAGTCTCAGCAGTTCTCTGAAATGTTCAGAAAAGACATGTTAGTTCCTCAGTTATTTGCACAATTCCTTGTATTTACTAGAAATGGAATTCTTACAATTGTAACCTCTTCATGCAGGCTACTCTTCAGCTGTGATATATAGCACATTCTAAAAGATAAGTTAGGAAAATGATCAGTTTCAAAAGAGTATTTCAGAATTGACCTACAGTTGGAATGTCCAGGACTCCAATTTCTTTTTATGTTTAGAACTCTTTTAGGAAGGTGCTCCTTAGCTGTGGTAATCTTGAAGATATTGGTGGCCACCTGAAGCCAGGGCTTTTAGTTCTGAAGGATGCCAAACCTGCTGTCTACAGTTAGGGTATGGATGGTATTAGTCCAATTTCCCCCTCACATTTCCTTTGTACATAGAGTGAAAATCAGGATCTACTCAGATTCTGCTGTGGTAACTCTTGACTGAGTAGTCACCATTCTAATATGCTTTGGAAAAACTGCAAGTTTGTTTCACCTCCATTTGGTTCTGTCTCTTAAGTTTCTGGGTGTACATCCATGTGTTTATTCCCACTGCAAACATGAGAAAAGTTGTAGTCTGTTATCAACATTACTTCTTCTGAAATGGGAAAGATCCTTCAGATGGATGCTGACACCTGACAAGAGCTAATCTGCAAGGAAAGAGATCACAACATGCTGTGCATATGAGCAGAAAGACTTGGTTTTATTCCAAGCTGATACCTAGATTCCCTTAGAAGGAACTTTTCCAGATTACCTTAGAAGGAACTGGCCAGAAATGACACTTTTGTGTCTTCCAGAAGCACATTTGAGTTCCATTGTGATGAAGACCAAATTAAGCTTCTCTGTATTGAGGCTGGAAATAGATTTCCTGAAGAAAGAGAAAGAAAAATAGTTCCAAATCAGACCAAGCTTTTGGTTACTTGTTCCACAGTCAGGTGAAGTAAGACCTTATAAGGTTCAGAAGCAGGAGTGGAAAACCTGCAAATGACTTTGCCACAGGTGAAGGTTTAGTAATATTCAAGTACTTTTAAAAACTTTCTTTAGTTATGTTATTTTAGAAGGCTGCAGGGTCAAAAGTAAAATTTCCAACAGGTTGAAGTACCAGAGTGTATGTTTAAAATCACTTTGATATATTAGTGTTTTTATTGCACAGAGCACAGTAATGGCTTGCTGCCAGTCAGACACATTCTGTTTGCTTTATTTACACATTGAGGTCAATGAGATTCCAAGGCAGAATTACTCACTTGTCCTTAACAAATTTAGATTTGCCAGTGACATGACCTATGCTGTCAGCAGGATTGTCTTGAACTAAAAATCCCAAGTCTGTGCTACCTGAGTTAAAGAGGTTACTAGTGTAAGGGTGATAACAACATCTTTGGTTGATCTAAACTCTTCAATGCATTTCAAGAGTACCAGTTATTATGACAGTCTGATATTAGAACAGTAATATTGCTAACAGCATGCAATGTTGTTGTTGGCATTTAATGGTCTCCTTTCATTTCTGGAAGCCTGACTCATGGTCATGAATGGTCAAGCATCCCACATTGCCTGACTGCTGTGCCAAGCTGCAAGCTCAGAGGGACTGCAAATCCTTTGGTGGGTCTTGTTGGTGTCTCTTTTCTTACCTGAGTAACTTTCATTGCAAGATTAGCCAAGACACAATAGGAAATACACAGTTTAGATCACTTTTCAGTGGCTGGGTAACAGAATATGTACATTAGCCTGAAAGAGATAAATTAGTTAATGCAGTTTTGTAGCTACAGTCTTTGTCACACTCAGAGCCTCGTTGTTTACCCATCCAATTGTATAACCCATTGTTCCCATCATCCTCAGCAGTTCAGAATAAGGTTTCCATGGTAATCTTAGAGTTTGAAAATGCTGATCATTTTTCTAAATGGATAGCTTAACTAAAGAAGTGATCAGCTCTCTTGTAGCCAGCATATACTTCATGGGTATAAAAAGCAGAACTATACCTCTGTTATAAAAATAGCCTGGTTTGTTCAGCCATAATAAGTTCACAATCTGCAGAATCATGACCCTGCTGATAGTGTTAACAAAAGCTTGCTCCTTAATTATCTGCATCACATTCAGCTGCTGTTTCCCTCCTAAACTCAATTATAATTCTAATAGCAGCTGTGCTGCCATTGTTTGTTGCAATTAATTTTAAAGAAGTTTGATTGGATATCATTGGTCTTTTTGACTAAATGTGCAAGGTTCAAAGTATCCACTGCCACTAATAGCCCTCATCTCATCTCAAGATTATACTAATTATTTACATAATTATATATTATACATTATAGAGCTATTATGTATTATTTCTAAATGATAGCTCTCCATCAAAGATGTTGAACAAAAGAATATATATAGTTTTATTGTCCTTACACATATTTCAGTGTTGGTAGAGACACACTTATGATTATTCTCTGTTTCTGTGTTAGCCAAGGATTGAAGTACCCTTCCAGTACACTGGAAATTTATGAGAGTATTCAGGGAGTCTCTCTTGCTTCCATTTATGACTCTTCATTTATTATTTCTTCTCTACATCTATGTCTGCAATAGATGGGATAAGCAAATATTTTTTTCCAGGAGCAAAAATGTCCTTGGATGTCCTTCAAGTTTTGTTGTCCTGTTACATGACACATCTTAATTTCATGATTTAATGTAATAATTAAAACAGCTAGTAAAAATACACTTCATGATTACCACTTTTATAATTGGGAAAAAACTGCTTATCTCTAATGTAATATAAGAATTTATATGATGGAATATTTCTGGTTCTTTATAGAAGAGTAGACAAAGGTAAGTGAAGAAATTGCTGCAGGTCTTGGATTTTGGATTAGACTCCATGTGTGGAGCTAGTTCCATTGACTTTATGTCACCACTATAAGTACAACTTTATTTCAGGATAGCTCCTATATGTCCAAGAAAAGAAAGCAGTAGGAAAAATGATTAAATCTTTGATTGTCTTAAAACAAGGCTATCTGTTTAGATAGAAAAGTAGGTTAATTTGATGTTTTTAGGTGAAATGAAGTGACTTGAAGTGGCAGTTTTATTCCCAGAACTTTGGAGGCTTGAAGTTTGGTTTGGGCACATGTAACAGAACAGCAACACTAGGAGTTCTGCCTTCTTCTAAAGGAAATAATGCTAATGGTCACCTGCATGTCCATGTGGGGCAGCAAAAGGCTCAGTGTCTGCTGAAAGCTCTGGAGTGGCAGTGAATAAAACCAGGAGGTCATTCTTGCAGGCTTTTTCTGTTTGTTCTTTCCAGCATCTTAAATGTTATATACATGAAAAAAAAACAAACCAAAAAACCAAACCACCAACATAACCAACACCCCAACAGCTCCACAAAGCATGAAAAGAGCCCTGCTGGAGTTGCAAAGTCAAATGCTTTAGAGTTTGCACAGCAGCTGCACTGCATATGCAAATTGGCCTCTGTGTGTCTACAGAGTGGAATGGTTTTTGGTTGCACAGTCCTGTACATATTTATGAGAAAGTGCTCCCTCATTCAGTACAGGAAATTCAGAGTTTATGGTGCAATAGACTGCAGTCAGGGCTCCTCTATGTTTTGCAGAAGCTAGAAGGTATGCAGCAAATGGGGATGAGAAGTGCAGGGAGAATGGTTATACAGTTAGGGTAGTTGAAAATTGCCCACAGCAGCTCCACTGAGTTTCTTTTTGCTGCTAGTTCATTTATGTATAGGCATGTGCAGAGGTGGTCAGTATTTTTGGCTGTCTGGCTTGAGATCTTGATGGCTGATACACACAAAAGCTGAAGATTCAGAGCTACAACTTCTGTTTAAATTTCTGCTGCAGCTTGAAGCTTGTGTTTAAAGCACATAAAATGTTAGTAGAATGCCAGACACTGATGATGAGATCCAAGATATCTGAGGGTGGGAATCCACAGTTCCTGGATACCCTCATCCTGAATCTGGTTTGCTCAGATTTTAAACTGTATTTGGCTGGCTAGTGATGGGTATAGTCTCACAGAAGACATTCCAGAAGCACCTTTGTAATGGAAATGAAACGTTTTAGCACTTTTGGGAAAACTATTAGGCTCCTTCAAGCGTTTTTGGGTACCTATTTAACTGTGAAAAAGCTGATCCCTGTGTGCCTTGGCTCCTAAGCAGTGAAATGACCATAATAAAACCCTTGGTTGTTTAAAGGTAAATTTCTTAATGCCTCTGAACATCTAATGCTCTTGTAAAGAGTCCCCTGAAGAAGCTCATGAGGAAATTGCTAATTCCATCTTCATCTCAAAGCAGGAATACAGTGTGGTCATCAAGTCCTAGGAAAAGACAGCAGAAAAGGAGAAAACAAAAAGCCAAATAGCTGCTCCTAAGGTGAACTCTGTCAGCTTGGTGCAGGGAAGGAGACAGGGCTCATGTGGATCAGGAAATTAAGGACCTTGTCATAATGCAAATGCATCTAGGGTCCTAATGCTTGAGCAGTGCTTGACTCTGAAACCTTGGTAATGGTATCAGAATGCATTTCTTTTATCTGCAATAGTCTGCAAAGTTTTGGTTGCCAGTTGTTTGGGAGAATCCATATACCTAACCTGTAGCTCTGCCACCCATTCTTCATGGAGTCTTCTCAAACCAAAGGCAGTACAAGCTTTATTGCACCTCAGGCTGCCATAGATCTATATTAGAGGAGCTGATGAATGCCCTTTTTCTTTGTGTTGGAGTTGGCTACCAAATACTTACAATTGAAATCCTCTGGAAAACAAATATGAATCTGGATAATGAGACAAGTCTGCCATGTTGATGAAAATAAATGCAAAGTTTATTCTAACAGAGCTTCAGAAGCACAATCCATTTAGAGGAGTAATTGTGGATCTGTTCCAACTATCTCTCTCTGTATGGAAGATGAAAATGTGTTTTAGAGTCATGCATGGCATTTCACACAGAATCCAAGTTTGAATCATGTTTAAGATTTCAAGGATAAATTCATGAGCAAAAGAAATTCCATCTATTTGATGGGAAATCTACACTTCCCCTTCCCCCTGCCCCTTCTCTGTTTTGACTGTGTTCTTGGTATCTCTCCATATCTGGGGCTCTGGTCTGGACCTGGCAAATTCTGCAGATCTCTTTAGATTTTTGTTCCAGTACTATCAGATAATTAATTTTTGGAGTCCCTGCTGTGAATGTATTTCTAAACACTGACAGAAAGCAGTCAATACATGGGGTTCATGGTCATTTTAGTGTTATTTCTGCTGCTGCTTTTTGCCCCTGTGGATGAGTAAGAGCTGGCAGTTGTACCATGCTACTCCACTTTGAAACAGAAGCTGTTAAAGGTCTGATTTTTGTCCCAAAGACAAACATGTTAAAACAATTTCTAATTAACTGAGGATTCTGTTTGCTTCCACAGATTGTTTGCATTTTGGCTTGAAAAATGGAAAAGAAATGGAGAGGAGCAAAAGAAAATCCCAGGGTAGACCATTAAGAAATGCCCCTTTTTGATACCAGCCTAACCTGCATTTGTTTTTCTTGTCTGCTATTCTAATTAGCTGGGATCTGTCTTACATTCCTGTTTTTTCTTTTAGTAGATCTTTCTGATTCCACCTTCTTTGGGTCTCCTATTTACAAATTAAAAGCAAAGTGGCACATGGTGTGAGGTACCAAGATCTGGACTGCTTTCTTACCTTTGAAGCAAATAACAGAGTAGCTACAAGTGTTAGGGCAAAATAACAACACCTTGTATTGGATTGGGATCATGATTCAGAAAGTACAGATGAATATTCAGAAGTCAATCTGTGGTTTCTAATCTCAAAGGCATATTGTTTGAAGAGAAAATAAAATCCAGGGTGAGAATAATTATTGAAGTAAAAAACAAAGCAAGTAACAATGGCTACATTTTGGCAAAGACATCACTGCACTGAAAAAGCTGCAGCACTCATGCTCCACAGACCAAGCATGCATCCTTCTGCTTATGGTGTAATTGGTCTAACCATTCCAACCTATCTTCTCTTCCATTAAAAGCAATTTTAGTTTTTAATTAAAGTGAGTGATATCTCTGCACTTTTCAGATGTTCACATTGAATACAGGACAGCTAACAGAAGTGAAGGCTTCCAAATGAATTGATGCAACTAGACAATTTCTGAAGAGCAGTAAGCAATGATGTAAGCAAAACTTTCACAGTCAGGAGATGCACACCTGATTCCAGAAGTAGACAGCATTTCTATTTTATACAGTTACAGAGCAAATCCTCTAGTCCTTGACAGGAGAACACTCACTGCTTGTGGAATGGGGGAAGAGATGTCAATTTAGCAGCAGCAGAAGTCTGCCTGGTTGAATTTGCACTTCTTAATAGCTTGGTAAGGTATCTGTGTTCCTTCTGATCTGACCTGAATTATGCCTGGGATTCTCTGCCTCTCCTTTTAAGAAGCACAAGGGGGTTAGGTTTTCTTCTTCTGTCAGTTGGCCAGAGGGGCTCCCTATGTGCTTTTCTCTACCATCAGCACAGCAAGAGTCAGGATCTGAGTCCCTAGGTCCAGAATACATATAGGATTTGGTTAGATACTGGAACAGGTTGCCCAGAGAGGCTGTGGAAGCTCCACCCCTGGAAGCTTTGAAGGCCAGGCTGGATGACCCTGGGCAACCTGCTCTAGAGGGAGGTGTCCCTGGCAGGCAGGGGGGTTGGAACTAGATTATCTTTAAGGTCTCTTCCAACTCTGGCAACTCTAGGATTCTATGATTTACTTGTGGCATATAGAGGCAGTTGTGACATGCTAGGAAACAGGCTAATGAAGAAGGAAAAGTACAATGGTTTATTCATAAATGTCATATATATTCATGAAAAGAAAAATGAAGCTGGTTCAACAGTTGGAATTTTTGTTGTTGTTGTTAAAATGGAGAAAATGATTTATTTTCTGGAACTTTTGGATGTATTCTGGAAAAGATGAACTTATTATTTATCCAAGTACTTTAGGGCTAAATTGACCAAGGAATCAATTCTGTTGTGTTTCCTGATGAAACTGGGTGTTCTAAGTGTTTCTGTGTTTGCTGGCTTCTAGTTCCCATGTCCTGCAGGAACATTTTTATCATTTGATTTTCAACATGAGGAGTTTCTTGTAACTGACAGGGAAATGACCTTCCTAAAACATTGCAAACTAAGAGCTGGCAATTGGATCTTAAACTGGCTTTGTAACTGCTGAGGTTGTAGACCTACTCCCTCTATAGGGATACTCCCATGTGAGGATGATAGATCTGTGTTCCTCCTTCTGCTATCCATTGTAAGTCTTTCAGTGTACTCAGCATGTGATTTAAAGCCTGGTGTTTGGCAAATGCAAGGTGAGCTATAAAAGGACATTACCAAAATCAAGGTTTTTTCTGCCCAAGTGCTGGGTAGCAATGAGGAACCAGACTGTTCCTCCTGGTGTCTGGCAAAAGGTAACTCTTGTACTTGCTCTGTGCTTCCCTTGCAAGGTAACTCCTGCAGCCTGGTTGTACCTAGAAGATCAGTGGTAGCAACAGCACTGAGCAGGACCCCCAAGTTCAATAATCTTTATATCCTGGACATCTTTTATCTTTGCCCACTCCTGTTTCTGTTGTTTATCACCCTCCTTTCAGCATGCTTTTGCAGAGATTGCAAACTGACTGCTTTTCTAGCTAACTTGGCAAGTGGCATTTGAATTCTCTCTTCTCTGATTCTTCTGCTAGGCTGGCTGGTTTTTATTCTTTCTCTTCAAAACAGGTAATAAGGTTTGTCATTTCCCAGCTCTGAGACCTTGGCTCTTCTCCATTACTTCTGAAGAAGAATAGCCAGTGGTTCCAAAACTATTTCTGCAAGTTCCATTAGCTTGCTGGGATGAATTCCATCTGATTGCTGTGAATTTTCTTTGGTTGCAAAGAAGGTATTGTGTATTAAGAGATCAGTTATTGCAGTAGATAAGAAAGTCTGGGCAGATCTTTTCTACCAGGTATTTGAGAAAGAGGGCTAGGAGTGTGGGTAGAAGTGTCTAGATGGGAAGGTGAGCCCTGAATTGACTAGTGATTCCAGGGGACAGAAAGGTAACATATCCCAATAGCACCAGCAGCTGAAGTGGTCAGTGGTGTGCTTGGGGATGTTGCATGCAAGCAAATTGTCTTTATACATAACAGCTGTTAACCATTACTCTTACTTACAGTGGGAATGATGACAGAAAAAGCACCTAGTTTTGATATTCTCTGTTTAAAATGAAAGTGCTTCTTGTTTCTAAGCCTGACCCTTCCCTAGCACATCTACTTGATTAGTCCTGCACCCTGGGTTCCTACTCAAGCTTTAATGAACTCTGTTGTCCTCTCTCCTTGTCATGTGCTGTGTACATTTCATTATGGGATCAGAGATCAATGATGCTTCCATTTCTTTTCCTAAACTCTATCACTGGATGACATGGCTCTGAAATGCTTTTGGGCAGTTTTTGCCCTTTAGTTGTAAATTGTGTTTCTGGACTTCTTCATTAATGATCTTGGAGTGGTTGCATACCTACTTAAGAGAAAATATTAAATGTAAGATAGTTCCATTAATTTAAGGGCAGGAACATTCTATTTAGACTCCCCTTTCCTTGCTCAGGGAGTACAGCATTCTTCATTTTGATGAATGATTTGCCTTGTTATAACTTTTTAAACTAATGGATACAGAAAAAAACCTCTCTTAAATAAAAATGGCATGACAAAAAAGTGTGACATGCACTTTATTTTACACAGAAACAAATGTAACACCAAGTGATGTTCTTGAACTGTAACAACAAAACATTAGAAGTGCAGTGCTGAATTGGCCTTGAAATTTATTCTTTGTGGAATAGAGATCCCTTTGCCTCCAGATGTAGCTTCAGATAGAGCCCAAAGGGCTGAAGGCTGCTTGCAGTGCAGTGCTGGCAGGCATTTGGCTCCTTTCCCTTTTCTGAAGGATGTGACAGGTGTCCTTACCCTGAGCAGCAGTCTCAACATCCTGGGCATGGATTACAGTTGGATGTTAATCAAAAGGGAAAAAAAACCCCAACCCCAACAAACTTCTAGAGAGACTATTCTAGTTGTGCTGCTCCAGAAAGGTCACATCCAGAATTTGCCATTGCTTTAGCTGTTCCTAGGGTCAGAAGAAGGCTTGAGGAAGGGAGCCCTCCACATGGGAGTGCCAAAGCTCCTTGGGCTCCTGAGGACTCATGCTTCCTGAGCTCAGTAGAAGTATGTGCATGAGTTATACTCAGAGTATCAGGCTCCTTTAAGGATTCCTTTTTCATGTCAGAGCTGTTCCATTTAAAACCAAGTTCTGATCAGCTGCTGTTGAAGGTTATTTGTGGTGGGAATAGTCTCTTGACATGTTAGCTCTTTCTGGTTTTTCACAGGGTACTGTTAACAAATACTTCATTTAACCATGGAACTGAAGAGCCTGACTTCAGGTGTGCTGCACTTTGTGATCAAGAGAAGTATCAGCTTGAGGTGTGCAAGGGGGCAGAAGAATAATTACACACTCATCTCCCAGTCAGTTTTCAATGCCTGTGAACATTTCAGTCATGCTTGTCACTGGACTTACTCAGAAAAGACTGAGTTTATTATTTAATGAGTGTCATTATAGATCACAACTGCATATTGAACTAGCTGAAGTATTAGCACACTAATCAATTAAATCTTGCCAAACTGGACACCTTTATCCTGTTCTTTAATCACATCCAGCAGCTCCCCAGCTTCTAAGCCTACATACAGCTGACCCTTTTTACTTGCAGAAGTTCCTAGTTCCATCTGAATGTGTTTCAGTTAAGTAATAAAAGGAAATCTGTCTGTACAGGTTATTACTGTGAAGGTCAATTACATTTATATATATTTCAGAGGGAAGATGTTGGTCATTATACATTTTTTTCCCTTTTCTTCAGCTTCTGGTATTACTGTGAGAAGCATCAAGAAGCATCAGGCAGTTGAAATGGCTTTCACATTGTTTCCTCCTCGTGGTGCAAAAGTGAAGAACATAATCAAGGTGCCACTCCCATGGCTGAACACAGTCACAGATGGAAAAGATGGATCCAAGAATCCAGGTAAAATTTTCAACCCCTCAGAAGGATATTCATGTGATCAAGGACAGGAAGGTGTTGGACCTCCCACACCACCTGTATATGTGGTGTATACATCTCCCTCACAAAATTTACCCCTGCCCCTGCCACTGAGGAACTGATGTATACTTTCCAAAACCAGAGTTAATTTACCTTTTAGGTTTCCATAAGATGAGACAAAATCCTTTTTTTTTTCCCCCTCAGTAGCTTCCAACACTAAACCAGCAACTGAGCATCACACCTAACCTGTAATGTTTTCTTCTGACTGTTAATGTTAAGAAGGGCATGTTCAGTTAACATCACTTTGGAGGTTCAAATTCAGGGGCAGAGCTCTTTATCTGCCACTTTTGGCTCAGAATTTTAAGCAGAGGAGCTCCACATTTACAAGTAAATGAATCTGGATGTGGAGAAAGAATCCTCAGTGGGTGTGCTGAGGAAAGGAGGTGGAAAGGATGGAGGGGAGAGAGAAGGGGGTTGTGCTGACATTGAGGGTACAGTGCTACCACAAAGCCTAAGCTGATACACTCAGTGTCTCAGGGCATGGTACCACTGAGGAAGGGACAATAGCTGCAGTCAGGGACTGTGTGAGCAGAGGAGAGGCAAAAATAAAAGGAGAAAAAAATAAATCAGCTTAAAAATGAAGTCTGTAGCAGGCTGGGTTTTTGGTTCCTGACATTTGGTTCTGACATTAGTCAGAATGAGAAGAGTTTCTCTTGTCACAAGCTGGGAGTCAGAGGAAATCTCAGACTGAAGTCTGTGTGGGAAATGGTCCATGAGTTGCACTTCTTATACCCTTTCCCTTTGCTTTGCCAGGTCATAACAGCCAAGTTGTATGTTAGAAACTCCAGGCCAAAAATCTCTCTTGGTTCCTCCCACACCTTCATGGGAAATTCCTGCAGTTCATTTAGGATCTGAGCTTATTTCTAGGATCTAGGCCTAAAGACAGAATTTTGTAGGTTGCACAAAAATGGGGAATGTAAAGATTCTGAAAGACAAACATAGGTGATTTTTTAATGTGAGTATAAATCAGGAGGTTGGTGGAAATAAGTGGCAGAGGAGAGCCAGAGCCATCCCTTCTCCAGCCAATGTTCAGTGTTCTTCTGCTGCCTTCAGATGAGAAGAGCACTGGACTGAAATGAAGACAGTTGTGTTATCCTTGATATGTTAACAAGATAGTCTCCTTCTCCTAGCCCTTTTCACAAGTGTCCTCATGAAAGCTGCTGTTCTGAAGAAATGATGATTAAAAAATCACTCTGTCTCACTCCAAGTTGCAGAATCTGGTTTTAAACTGTCTTCTCATGACTAGTTTCATTTCCCTCAGTAATAATTCATGAGTCTAACAGAGATAAGCCTCTGATTGAAAATGAAATGTAAAAGGATTTTATTTTATGGTGGTTTTTTTTTTTACCTGCAGACATAAAAGATTCTTTGAAGGCAAATACACAAAAGTTTTCTCCTGTTTTTGATCCACCATCTTCATTGTCTGTAACTGTGCTTGGACTGATACCATGTTATGCTGAATGATACTTTATTTGGGTCAGATCCCTGCCTGCTGGATGCAGTTATAAATCCACTGATGTAAATGCCACAAGGCTGGTGTACAACTCTTAGGTGCCTTTTTGGTGATGTTATTGGAGCCTGCTTGAAGTATTTAAATGCTCTTCTCGTGCTGGTCAATATTCTGGATAATGACTGTTCAGATCAAATCCTTTGATAACATATTGGTCTGTCAGATTTTGATTACAATATAGACAAGAACAGCAGAGGAGACAAAAGTAGATCTTCAAAGGAGATTATGATGTATCTAGTAAGATCAGCCTCTGGAGGGCTTTGGAGCTCAGTGACCAGAGTATTGCATCTTCTTGAGTTACAGCAGTTATTAAATTGTTTGGCAAGAGAGATGCATTAGTTGCCTTGAAAAGAGATTAGTCTCTTGAAGAAGGACTTTCTGGAGCTTAGAGACTTCTCTTCCAAGAAGTATTTTAGCTCTGGGTAGCCCTGGAAGTTTACTGTATGTCCCACCATTAATACTCAGAAACACTTACAAGAGTCATACATCCTTTTGTTTTTTTTGCTTACTGTGTCTGATTCTGTGGCTTCTGAGAAACATTGAGCTTGCAGTGAGTAACTGTGAAGCAGTGAACACCAACTTACCAACTCATCTTTGGGCAGGGCTTTTCCTGTTTGGTAAAGATCTAAGGCAAGACAGATCATCCTTCAACTGTGATTCTATTTGATTCAAAAGCAGGAGTTCCCCTGGGCATCTCTTTACACCACATGTGTACAGGATGGATTCTGGTGTAGTGTACCTTAATTTCTAATCTAAGGATAAAGATTCTACAGGTGCTTAAATAAACAGGAATGAAGCTGTTCAACTTTTTGGAATCAAACAGGCTTTTTCATGTCATTGATACACAAGGCATGCTTTCAGTGTGCTTCCACACTTCCATCAACTGTTATTGCTCCAAGATTAGCAGTAAGTACTGTGTTAACATCTCTTTTAAGGATGAGCAATCTTCATGTATGGAAATAAAAGGAAAATGGAAGATAATACTCATTTCCCCTTGGAAAACTGACTATACATGAAAATGCATCTTCCTACTCAATTTAGTTGCCAGCTCTTGTATTCAGATAGCTTTACTTCTGGGAGTCAGGGCATCAAGGTTTAATTCCTATTGAATTTTGTCACTGTGGTAAGCTTTGTAAGCATTGCAACTTTCCATGTGTCCCAGTTTCTCTGTTTGAAAACAGGACAGTATTTCAACTTCCCTTTCCTGAAGTGCATTTGGGTGAAAGAAGGCCTGGTTTCCTTATTTAAATCATGGTATGGGAGATTGATCAATACTTTTATTGTGCTGTGTGAGCAATTGGGAATAAATGCTAAGCTGTGCAAGCCTAGCAACAATGACAGAGAGTCAGCTTTTCTCTGCTAGGCTTGTGCACAATATTTCCTTTTGATAGGACCCAGGTTTTTACTTTATCTAATACAAAACTCTTGTTCCTCTGTGGAAGCAGGACATGGTGGGATGGAGGGGTGGTGGTGATTTGGTGTGAAATAAGACTTGTATTCATTGTTTTTAATGCAGTAGAGAAGCAATACCACAAAAATTTCATGTTCTTGTGCTTGCTGGAAAGATACATGCACCTTGAAATCATCAATATTGATAGTACAGCCATGGCCTTAGTGTGGTTAGCTCCAATGGAGAAGTAAAGGTGCAGAAGGTTTCTGAAGAGAAGCTTTTCCTTGAGAAACTGACTCAGCAAACCACCAGAACCTCTAGAAGTCAATGGAAATGTTTGGTGGTGATGTAGCTCAGTCCCTTATGACATGCTGCTGCATGCCCACAGCAGCCTGTTTACTCCTCACTAGCTATCTGACAGGTGTCAAAGACCTCTGCCAGGGCTGGGTTCCTGGTGATGCTCACAACAGACACAGCTCCATCCACTTTCCTTTCACTGCCAGACTAGACTGGGAGAAGAAAGCCCTGAAAGCACCATGCCCTGCTGATTAGGGGAACTGTAATAGTGTGTGCATGTGAGAAGAAGCTTTGTAAATATGGACTCAGCTGTGCTATGGGGAAAGAAAGAAGCAGAGAGGAAGTTGAATGGTGAAGTACTCACACTTCAAGGGGCAGAGTGATTATTTTACTACCTGAGCAAGAGAGGACATGGCAGGTGTTTAAATGCCTGTATGTAGTACATATAAGCTCTTTCTTTTAGCTTTGATGTGCTTTTCCCAGTTTAATTTACATGGTACAGCTTTGAAAATACAAAGAGAAGATATTGAAGAGCTATCATGGCAAGCTTTTCATATGGTGTCAGTTTGGGATAAAGGAATACCAAGTTCTAATAATATCTTTCAAGCATTAATCTCTGCAAGATGTGGTGAGGAGCAGAATGAGAGCAATGTGTGGTCTTTGCCATCTTTGCCTGTTGTGACTCAAAGACACTTTTGATCACTTAAAAAGAAAATGCCACCCTCAAAAGAAAGCACCCAAACCAGTAGAATTTCCACAACAATCCAGTTCTCCATTTACATCCCAACAGGGTCCATTTGCAACACATTCTCACACAAGAAGAAATACCCTGTTCTCACGATTGTTTGTGTGGGGACTTCTCCATCCCCCACGCTGTCAAAATACCCCATGGTGTCAGATCCATGCTGTGACCAACAATATATGCCCAGTGGGCAAAGCTAGCAGTATCTACTGTATGTATATATTTCTTTTCCTTTGCATTATTGCAAAGCTGCTTCCTCCTCTGTCTTCAGCCTGGCAGTATGTAGTGCAGGGGATTGGAAAGCTGTCTCTGAAAACATAGAGGAGTGCAGCATTTGGACTCACAAATGGAAGCTCAAGTGCTCTACTGCAAGGTTTATACCTTCTAAATGTTTGCACCTTGACATGAGTGTTTGTAGGTGGTGCAGATGATCCAGTGGCATCTTAGTGCCTCACTTAAGGTGAGGATTTTCAGGCTGAGAGTGTTGGGGTTGTTCAGCTTGGAGAAGAGAAGGCTCCAGGGAGACCTTAGTGCAGCCTTGCAGTAATTAAAGGTTCTTCTAAGAAGGATAGGGATAAACAATTGAATAGAGCCTGTAGCTGTTGAAAAGGAGAAATTATTTCAAACTAAAAGAGGGAGATGTAAGGAATAAAGCTTTTACAGTGAGGATGGTGAAACACTGGCACAGGTTGCCCAGAGAGGTGGTAGATGCTCCCTCCCCTAGGGGTTTTCAAGGTTAGGCTATCTGGGGCTCTGAGCAGCCTGATCTACTTGCAGATGTCCCTGCTCATTGCAGGGAGGGTTGGATTAGTTTCCTTGAAAGGTCCCTTCCAACCTAAACTATTCCATGGTTGTGGCTCTTTTACTAGGTGGCATTTCACATTAGAGCAAACCTTAGCTTCCTGAGCTGTGTTGGGTATCAAAGGAAGATGAACTAAAGTGCAGCCTAAAAGTCCTTTTAAAATATTCGAAATGACAACTTGGCTGCTCAGAAAGAAGAATTTTATTTCATGAAAAGTGAAAAAATGGTGTTTGAAGTTTCTTTAGAAGAAGGCAAAAGGGGGAGTCCAGCTTTCCTATGATCCAGTGTCAAACCTGAACCATTCTGAAATGGTCTGGGATTACCTAGAATCTTAGAAATGCAGATTTTAGGATAATTCCTAAACTGTATGACATCTACTAGACTAAACTGGTATTTCTTAAATGTAAAGCATAATTCCTGGCAGCTTGGGAGGACTAGTATTTGTGTAGCATTTCTTTTCCTGTTTTTCAAAACAAACAGAGCATGATGCATCTGCTGAGAACAAACTTTCCAAAAGCCTTTAGTAATGAGAAATAGAGAGTTGTATCCACATGTACTTAGATACATGCTTTTACCTATAAATATTTAACATATTAACATTATACATCTCTAAAGATTAAAGGGACTGAGCTGTTGGAGAGCATTGGTTTTAATGATCTGATTGATTGAGTTCCTGATGGCATCTTAGTACTGGCAGGTGAATATGACAGGCTACCCACAGAGATATAAGAAGCTGCTGCATACCTGCAAGTTATTTTCAGTGCTACATCCCATAAACCCAAGCTCTGGCAGCAATAGACTGATAGATCAGTAAAATACTGGCCACCTTGTAAGAAAGTGCTCAGCATCAGTGGGAAGACTGTCATCATGAGAAGAAATCAGTGAGAAGTTTCTAGCCAAAATACCAGGAAAATAGGAATGCAATTATTTCAGGGCATTTTTCCCCCTGGAGCCATTGTTTCTGACCTTATTCCTCTGCCTGATTTGTTCTCTTGAAGAGTCTCCAGCAGCTGCCATATTTAACACAAATGCTCCCAGTCCTCTGTGACATACTGGAGCTGATGGAGTGGTGGCAAAGTTTTAATATTTGCTAATCTGTTTTCAGTTGGTTAGCCTGAAAATAATGTCTGCTTGCCCTATTTGCAGCTCCAAAGACTACAGTGAACAGGTGGGACATTTTCTTTCCAGGAAATGTCAGTTTGATGTCTGGAAGCAGATGTAGTTTTCCCCAACTCAGTGTGGGTCTATCTTCTAACTTAATAGGAGCTCTAAATAGCTGACAGGTGATAATACATGTAGTCAGCTCCAAGCAGATTCTGACTACACTGCCAGCTAGTAAATGGGAAACTTTCCCTTCTGCAATGGTGATCTTAAAGGGATCACCTTTTAGAGCAAGGAATCATTGCCAAACAACCTTCTGATTAGAAAATGAAGTCAGCCACCTTCAGAGATCTGTGTAATTGGTTATTTTGTAAAACAGCTGATCTATTGGTTATCTGATGCTAAAAAGAATTTTTAGGGAAGAAGAGATGAGGAGAGGCTGGAGCATCTCCCTTCTGAGACCAGGCTGAGGGAGCTGGGCTGGGTTAGCCTGGAGAAGAGGAGGCTGAGAGGGAACCTCCATGGAGAGGTTGGCCAGAGAGGCTGTGGAAGCTCCATCCATCCCTGGAAGCTTTTAAGGCCAGGCTAGATGGGACCCTGGGCAACCTGCTCTAGTGGGAGGTGTCCCTGGCAGGCAGGGGGGTTGGAACTAGCTGATCTTTAAGGTCCATTCCAACTCTGACAAGTCTATGATCCTGTGTGTACTGCAGGGATGCAGGTTGTGTGTGTAGCCAACAGACAGGCAGGCTGACTGACCAGCTGAACAACTTGATTTGCTAAGCCTGAGATTCAAGGAAGAAAAATCACTGGCAAGTTAAAAACTTCTGGAAAACCCAGATTTAAATTAGAAAGGATGCCACAACACTAACAATAGCATTGCAAATGGCATCATTGTCATTCTGAATGGAGGTCTGCTGGAGTCAAATTGAATAACAATGCTCTTTTTCTTCATTAAGGCCATTAAAATCTGTAAGGCTATGGGACCTGGGTAGACATAAAGGTTTTAAAAAGCAATGAGGAGAGACTAATGCTTATTGCTGCACACTGACTCGAAGAGCCCAATTAGGGTAAAAGTTTCTGCTAATTTGTGCTCTCTGAAAACTCTAAACAGAAAAGCCTCATTTTTACTGCTGCTTTGGTTCAGAAAAGAAAGCCAACCCATTTTTTTTCCCCCTCAGTATCACCATATAAATATTATGAGTGCAAACTTATTTTTACTATTGGAACTGGAGACAAATGTTGTTTGTTCACAACATCAAAAGAGAAGAATTCACCAAGAATGGAGTGAACTCTGAATGGAGAGTTGTTGGGAAGAGTGCAGTTTTCTGTTGGTTTTTTGGAAGGGCTAATATTAGTATGGAATGTGATAAGAATACTTGAAGGACCTAATTGCATGCTCTCTGTTTGGCATTTGAATTTTGCATCTTTGGAACTCCTCTTTTCAGAGTGCTTTCTTTAGTTTCTGCTAATACCCTGTAATTTTATAATTGTAGTGGGAACATAAGGAGAGTATGGAACAAGGGAAGCTTTGCATCTTTCTTTGTGCCTATTGCTTTGATACAGGAGTTTGTGATAGGGTCTGACCTTTTCTTTTTTAGGCTGATCTTAAAAAGCTGTTTTGCAAAGGCTGGCATGAGCACCACAGAGCATGGAGAGACCAGATAGGGACACTGCTCATCCTTTATTCCACTCATTTGTCATATGACTAAGGGAAGGCTGAATCAATCAATCAAAGCTCTGCAAAGCAGTATTAAGCAATGTAATGCTTTATTAAATCTTGCTTTCAGTGTAGATATCAGCCTGAAGAAAATCTTTTAGGCTAAATCTTACCAGAAAAAGCAGGAAAAAAGAATCATTTTGCTTTTTTGCTCTCTCTCTCTCTCCAACTACACTGAAAAGCACATCTGAAAAAGATTGTGGCTGTGACTTCATGTTTGAGTTTTTGCCTGTTAAAACATATTACTACAGGCCTCTGTTTTTTGCACTTGTAACCCAAGTAAGAAAATGGCATGCAGGAAAGAAATCTTCTGGAAAGATTGGCTAATGGCTGTGTAAACAGCAAATGCTTGCCACATATGGGCATTAGGAGTTTTGATTGCAGAAACTCAGTGACTACTGTGAGCAGGGTAGAGCTCTGAAATGTGGTAGCAAGGCAGATCTTTTGGGTGAAGGTTGGGAGTAGTTTGGCAGTGTCCTTACCAGAAGCTTTGGGACTTTTTTTATGTGAACAAAACCAAAAAGGACTACAGCAGCTAACAGACAAGGCTGTACTGTGCTGCTTGGGTCTTCTGCAATGGCCTGGGGTGATGTGATCTAAGGGAACACAAAACAGGGCTTGAACAGAATCACCTTAAGCAGTTGCATGTGCTCAAGGAAGTGCCTGCAAGGCACCATCATGGGGAAGCCTCTCCCCAACCCTTTCTGGGATATCCACATGCCAAGGTGCCCCTCTGGCCATGACCATGGTGTGTGCAGGTGCAGGGCTGTGACCTTGCTGGGATGATGGAGACATGGTGAGGTGGCTTGCAGGACTGGAGTAGTATCTGGAGGCATAGAGCTCTGCCTGGGAATGCATGACAAGTCAGCTGAGAGCTTTGGGGATGGGAGACATGGTACTGGTTGCCTGCTGTAGGCTGCCTCATCTGGAAGAAGATGTAGATAGAAAGCTAGAAGCAGCCTTGTGTTCACAGACCCTGGTCCTCATGTGGATTTTTAACCACTCCAATATCTGCTGGAGGGACAACACAGTGGGCAAAAGGAGATTCTCTACCCATGATACCTTCTTGGCAAAAGTGATAGAGGAGCCAGAGGGGAAGTGCTCTGCTGGACTTCATACTTACAAGCAAGGAAGGGCTTGCTGGGGATACATGGGCAAGAAATGGTGGAGTTTGGGAACCAGATACAGATGAGCAGGGACCAGAAACCAAGATCACAACTCTGGACTTCAGAAGAGCAGATTTTAGGCAACTACTTGAAAGACTTGCCAGGGGTCTGTGGCTTGTATCAGAGTTTCTCACTTTCTGACAGTGGATGTCTGATGTCATGAGTGTACACACACACACACACACAGAGACTGTATGTCTGGTGTCATGAGTGTACACACACACACAGATATAGGAGTTCTCCTGAATTCCTGCATCCATGTGCACAAACCTGCTTGCACCTCCATTTCCTGGGTGTGGGTTTTAGCAGCATGGAATTATCACTGGATATGTGTGGATCCAGACTGATGCCTGATCTGGACCTTTGGGGAAGCTGGTTACTGGAGCATGGTGCAGCATAATAAAACAAGGAAGTGCAGATGCAGTGGCTGTGTTCTCACTAAATATGACTGGAGTTGGTAAAGAATTTAGAATATTGGGAAAGAACTATGGTACCTGTTCTCCATTTGCTGCACTGTGGTTAAAGGGAAATAAACCTTTTTGATTTATTTTCTTTTCTTGCTCAGTATTTCTCCCTATCCTTTCTCCTGTGGCCCATCAGCCATGTGGATATTTTGCAGAAAGAATAAAGACAGCTATATGAGTAGGAAGGGAGAGAGAACTCAGTATAACTACTTTTTCCTTTCATATATGTCTCTTTTTTTTTGTGGTGTATTTCCCCTCCAGAACATTCACAGGGTGAAAACAACATAAGGGCTACTGAAAATACATAGCAATGTACTGCATGCTCCTTATCCTCATTAATTCAAGAGAGATATCATTTGAATGTAAAATATCCCTCAATATCACTACAAAAAAAAAAGGGAACTACAAGATGAGCAATGCACTATCTGTTTCAATGATCTTAGCATGAAGTTCAGTGCACCACAAGGGACTGGGGCATAAATATTCAGAGGCATTCAGTTTTCTCCCCCTGCATGCCAGAGGATCCAAGGGGAAGCTCTGTGAGTTGGTTTTCTGCTTTTCTGAAGCAGAGAGGTTTGGAGGCACTGTTTCTAACCCCTGGCTGAAGAGTGCCACCACCGTGGGAAGCTACTTGCTGTTCACATCCAACGTGGGACTAGGTATTCAACTAGCATTAAAGAAGCTTGGTAGGAACCTGGATGCTCAGCTGCAAGAACAGCAAGTAACTAAAGACCAGATGGACCACACAGGCACTTTGCCTGCCCATGTGATCCAGGCCACCAGCAAGAGCATTTATGCTCTGCTGAGAAGTCAGTACCAAAACCATTGGTAGGTTCATGTCTCTGCTGCAGTCTGTAGCTGGAGCATTTGTGCTGTGATGCTGAAAGGCTTCAAACCTCCACTGGTCTGGCAGGTATGATGTCAGGGGCAGGTTCTGCTAAGTTTGGTGGGCTTATGAAACTCATCTCTTCTATTTCTTGCTCTCTCAGGTGGTTTTTCAAAGAGCTGAGTACCTGACTGTCCAACCTCAGACCTCTCACTGAAAGACTGGCTCAGGACTTTCTTCCTGTGCTTCCTGCTCTGTTTTTGCTAGGAAGACTAGTTGCTGTGACCAAAATCAATCACCACTTCAAGATTCCTGGCACACATGTGTAAAGACAAATCACTTTCTGTCATGCTTCTGTTATTGCAATTAAGTGATGAAAAGGAGAATGCAACCCAAAATAGAGAAGCCCCAGCTCTTCCAATGAAATGCCCTTGCAGATGAACCCTCTGCCCACAGGGACAGAAGAAATCCAGGCTTAGGTTCACAGTAGCCTGGCTCTCATTCTATGTGTGAGAAAGCTTACTGTAAGACCAAAATCAAATTATCTCTGTGTTCAGAAGGTAGTTACCAATAAATTCCTCTCTGCACCATCTAATTACATTTTCAGATTTCTGCATAGTTTATCCTAGCTAATGAAGGATGTTGACACAGCAGCTCTTGCTGTGCAGAGAGGAACTCCACTGGCTTTCAAAGGGTTGTCTTCAAAACACTGGTGGGCAGAAGGGCATGAATGGAACAATAAACCAGACCTGGAGCTGTAAACCCACATTAGAAAGCTTTATGGTAGTGTGAGGGTCTCAGGGTTGCCTTGTCAAAGAAGGGCAGAGATGCTAAAGGGTTTTGCTAAGGGCAAAGAGTGTGGGAAAGGTTTTATTTTGAGAATGTTTAATTCCTCCTGAAAGCAAGGAAGTGATTGTTTTTCATCATTTCAGACTGCATGTTAATGTCAGTATAGCCAAGTGCAGTCACAATGTGCTTTATTCTAAAAGCACCAATTTATTTGTACTGCAGCATTGTTTCAGTAGTTTTGTTTCAGGCTGCTATTTTTATGTCAGAGAATCCAAATTAGAAACCTTCTGAAGTCTAAGATGTTTCTAGTAATTTACACAAGATTCTCTTTGTCTAATTCCTTCTTGGTTGTCCTAAAGGCTTTTATTTGATTTTATTCTGCAAGAAGATTAGAGCCCAACATCACAAATATTTCCAGTGGGACTTGTATCTAAGGCTGCTGGGGCAGGACTCCACCTACCTAATGTCACTTGCTTTGAGTGAAATGAACTCCCAGGACAAAGTGCCAGGGAAATAATTCAACTTTTCTACCACATGAGTATCCCAGACATGCCTAATGGGCCACTTTGAAACCCATGAAGCCAACTTCTTACCCGTGACCAGCCTCAGAAGAGTTAAGTGCTTGTTACAGCTCCTGTGTATCATCCCACAAAGCTTGAAAGCATAGAGAGCCATAGAAGGGTCAGAGTTGGAAGGGACCTTAGAGATCATTTAGTTCCAACCCCTCTGCCTTCCAGGGACACCTCCCACTAGAGCAAGTTGCCCACAGCCCCAGCCAGCCTGACCTTCAAAACTTCCAGGGATCCTAGAGTTGGACTTAGAGGAGCCAAGATGCTTGCTCCCCATGCCATTCCTCCCTAGCACAGGTGAGACATGAAACCCCAGGGTCCTTCTGTTGCTCTGTGCAGCCCTCACTGATGTACCCACCCCCTCTGAACTAAAGGCAGGACCTCCTGGTCTCTCCCACTGGAATCTCAGCTCTTCAGCAATCTTACACCTTGGTGCTTTGCATCTGATGCATTTCTTCTTGGGAAACTGAATTCAGAATCCCATACTCAGAGGTTACTCAGCTTTTCCAAGTGAAGTCAGTCATCTCCTATGTGTTAACCTGATGATTTAGAGGCTAGGCCACAATTAATTTTACCCTGGAAACAATGGAGATGGATCTTACATTGAGAAGAAGCTGAGGGGCTTTAGTTTGGTTGTGAGGAATGGCTGGCACAGGGAGAATTGAATTTGTATTCATTCTATAATGTGGATATTCTACTACAGGGAGCATATTCCAACAGCAGTGTTTTGTACAGCATTGTACAGTGGAAAATGGGAGCAACAGCACTTTCAGGACCTATAAGAAAACTAAAGAGAATTCCTTCCCATTCTCAGTCCCACAGCCAGAAGACCACCCTCTCTTGGCAAATGCAGTTATCTCACTTAGCATCTGAGAAGCTTAAATACTAACCAGTGTCTGGCTTTTTCTTCTCTCCTTAATACACAGAGGATTACCCTTGTCAAGGACTACATAAATAGAAAATGTGATGGCTTTGCTTTAACTACACTAAGCCTGCCTTTTTTTTTCCCTCCCTGGCAACAGTTTTAAGCACCAGTGTTGCATCCATATTAAGTGTGAATTCCCTCGTGGAAATCCCATTAAGGTTAATAGAATTTTACTTTTACTGCTTAATAAATTTCCAAGTGGATTAACTTTTGAGTGAGAAATATATAACCACCTATAAGGCAGAGAACACAATCTCCTATCAGCATAGCTACACTGGAGCTAAGATATGGGCAGTGCTAATGGAGGCAGGAGGAAGCAGCTTTGTGTTGTGTGTAAAGAAAACAGAATATTTTCAAGGTTGCACCTTAACTAATAGTTCAGTTTCCTTTGTCTTGTATTGTTTGCTGCTTTCTTTTGTCCCTTCTACTCATTTTGAATTTATATTCTTCCAGCTTCTGTGCTGCTGGATTTAAACTAATAATGAGTGATTTGAGACACCATCCTTTCCAAGCTGTTGGATCATAATGCAGTCTTATATACATATATGTGTATAGATATGTACATATGTATGCATATACTGGAGCTGTTGTGGGAACTGGACAGTGAGAGAGCTCTATATATTTGAAGAGGCTCATAGAATCCTATTTTAAGAGGATCTCAAGACTTTACCTCACATATATAACACTATGTATTTCAACTTTGTGGATTTGCAGTTGGTTTCTAGTACTCAGTATAGATTCCCTCTAAAATGACCAGGTTTGTCTCTCAAGACCTTTCAGAGACTCAAGTCTGGTTTAGACTTCCCTAGGTTCTTTTGCCCACAGTTAAAATGCTCAGTATCAGTGTCTGATTGCAAGGTATCATGAAGGAGTTGTGGAGTGGCTGCCTCTGCCCTGCTGTGTGCTTGTGGAGCTTCATGTGTGAACACTGCAAGTGAATTTTTTGGTTGCCTGGGTTTCTCTCAGAGAGCTGATTTACAGCAGCTTTTTCTTTCCATGCTCCATCAGTATCTTGAGGAGTGATTGTGAAGGATGCTTGGGGTAGTCAGTTTTCTGTTGGCTTAACAACATGCTGGCTCTTGGTTGTTGGTTTTGGGGTTGGTTTTAAGCACTTGTGGTGTTGCTTCCTGCACTTCCCACTGTCCCACTTGTGACACATCTCAGTGCTGATGGGACTTTGAGAAGCCACAAACACTCTGTCCAACAGGGAGAGTCTCCATGTGCAGAACCTGAAGAGATCAAGTGCACAGCTAAGGGAAGAAACCAGTTTCACTTGATCCTTATTATCTGGATTGTTCTCTGATCTAGGAAAGGTCCCTTTCTTGAAAAATGGGTTTTTTTTAACTTGAGCAGAATAGGTAATAGCAGAGTTTGACTAAATGTATGATTTCAGTCTTTGGTAATGGATGATTTTATACAGTTCAGCTCTATGGATATGGATCCATTTTCCACAGATCCTGCCAAAAGAGTTTCCATTCTGGAGCTTCCTGCTTATTTCTTCCAGATGCTTCTCTTTCTTATCCCTTCTGTTGTTATTCTTCTCTTGTCTCCTTGTTTTCACTACTGATGGAAGAGAGGCTTGGTTAGCCTTTGAAATCAGAATATAAATGTTCTTGGCAATTGTTTCTTTCTATACTCTTTATAATTACTCTCCAGAGATTCCAGTTGTATTTTCCAATTGGAGATGATCACTGAGGGCTGAATTGCTCAGTCAGAATGTTAAAGGTGCAAATAACCTTTTAAGAGCATTCATGAGGAACATGCCTGACATTGAGACACAGCAGGAGTAACACAGTGCCCAAAACGGTGTTGGCTGTGTTGACCAGGAAGGAAAACTCCTTCAAGAGCTCTTCATTTCCTGCCTAATCCCTACCCTACCCCAGAAACCCTGCCTGCAACACAAAGCCTTCTGCCAACCTCACCCTGCAACTTCACCATCAAGAAGGAGATCTGTGGGACCTGACCTCACCTTCTTCAGGGCTGGTTGACCCCACGAGACGGGAGCGTGCGTCCGTGTCTCTGTCTGCATCATCTGAATCTTCTGTTGCATCACTGACACTTTGAAGAGCAGAAAGTTGTCTGTGGCTTGTGGAAGTCCTTTGCCTACCTGTTAGTCTGATGCCATTAATCCTGGTCTTGTCAGAAGGGAAGCAGTTCTCCTCCCTGCAAAAAATAACAACTGGGAGGAGGCAGCAATTTTCTGGCATGGAAAAGTATTTGTGGAACAAAGTCCTGTGGTGGTTGGTTTGTTTGTTTGTTTGTCTCTTTGTGTGTTTGTTTTCTCTCCTTTTGGAACATATTAGAAAGCATCCTGCTCTTGTTATTCCTTTTGAATAGTCTGTTTTCTGTAGAAAGTAATACCCACATGGTAAACTCCTATTCATCAAACCTGTGCCAAATGTGTGCCATTTTAAAGCTAAATCTATGTTATTTGACTTTCAAGCAAGCCAAAATACATACCAAGAGGATAGCTCTGGATGGTGTTAGGCCTATTTTCAAATGAGTGAGCCACTTGTGTGCAACAAGCTGAGTTGGTAAGGGGCTGCTTTGGGAACTCTGTCCAGAAAGCAGCATTTCTTCCTTCTCTTACTGGGAACTTACCTTTTAATTGTAAAAAATACCTGGGTTTCTACTCCTGGTGAAGCACATGAAGCATGACCCTGAGTGCCTCTTACCTGGCTCCCTAGCCTCCCCTTTCACTTGTTCTCCAGGGGACAAAAACATCATGAAAAAGTCTTTGGTTTGGGGGAAGTGTTAGCACTTAGGAACTTCTGTGCCAACTCTTAAATCCTTCTGTAGGTATGACTGGCTGAGGCACAGGAGGGTACTTTTAGCCCCATTTTTCTTCCTTCATGAAGGGTGCTAAGAAGTCTTTCCTCTTGCCATGTGCTGGTGATATTTTTCTTCCTTAGCTTAGTCAGGATGAAAAAAGATTTCTTAAACCAGCACTTCTCTTCCTCTTCCATCTGCTTTAAGGCAGACAAAAGAAAATAGGGAGATTCCTGGAGTTACAAGACCACATGGTAAATATCTTCCTTTTCCATTCTATTGCTTTATACAATGTTAGAGATGCTTTGTTTCTGAGGATTGCATTTTACCTATCTGGCTCACCTCTTTCTAAAAACCAACAGTTTTTACTCAGCAACTGTATTGGCAAATGCTGAAACTCAAAAAGTCTCTGTTAGAGCATGGCCAAAGGAAGGAATTGTTAGGAGGCTTCTAAATTCAACAAGAAAAGTTTTGTAAAGAATTGAGAATAATCCAAAAGAGCAGAAATTTCTCTTGGATCATATGCAGAACAGTTCTCCATGGCCTGCAAACACTCTGAGAGGGGAAACCAGTGACTGAAAGCAGGAAGAACTTAGCAATTTCTCATCTTCCTTGGCTGATGGAGCTGAACTTTGTTTGCAAATACAACATGGTTCTGTAAACAGCCAGGTCAAGTCACTCTGGCTAATAAATTGTTTACTTCAAATATGAGCTTGCTCTTGAGAGTCTGAAAATTCACCCTAGGTTTTCTGAGTAGTCTCAACTGAGAAAAAGACATTTATCTGCCTGCCCCCAAGAGTGCAGAATTTGGGGGGTTTCTTCCTGGCCTTTCTTGTCAAACTTCTAATTATTAATCTTCTGATACACATCTAATTAATTTTGTTTGTTTTTCTTTCAGCATTTCCCTGTCCAAAGTAAAAGAAAGCTGATTTTCAAGGGCCAGCTGCCTTGACAACATCAGTGGAAAAGAAAATCACCTTGATGGTTGGGATTGCTGGTGCCACTGCATGAAAAGGAGCTGCTGAAGCCTTTAGAAATGAAATTCCACTGTAGGAACACTCTTTTGTAGGGGAAGAACTTACCTCTGAGAGAAAGCAGGACACAGGACTCCTTCCTGTTGAAGACCTTCACAGGGACATAAAAATAAAGGTGAAAATCTAGCAGGCTACATCATTTTAGACCAGTTTTTAAACCAGATTTGCATCTGCTAGGGTGAATCAGTGTGCCATGTGCACAATGGATTCAAAGATCAAACCACTGTGACATAGTCAACTGGGAAGAAAATTGTAAGCTTGTACCAACCAGAGACCTTCCTAGGGCAACAGGGAAGCCAAAGGGCTTTCTGGTTTGAAGTCTTTTTAATTTGACCTGTGCAAGGGACAAATCTATATCCTGACAGTCTTCCTGGGAATGGGTAGGCAACATCCTTCTGTAATCAGTACACACTTCTGAATTTTGAGGCCAAAAAGAGTAAATGGCTCTCCTAATTTTTCTTAATGGATGTCCCACATGTCATAAATCTGTTGTGCAACGTGGAGGCCTGCAGGCAGGGCTTGTTTCTTTTGTCTGTAAGCACAGCTGACAACTGGAGCAAGAAAAGCAATAAGGGATATTGTTTTCTGAGTTTTCTTCCTCACTGATACACAGGAACATCAGCAGCTGGTTCAGCATCCAGCCCACCTGGAGGTGAGAGGCAATGGGGACCCTTCTAAACTAGATATGCTGAGAAGTGTCTGTCCACTGCCAGCTGATGCCAGTCAGGCTTCTGCAACTGTCCATCCCCAGCTGCTCATGCCCTTTCTGCCAAAAACAAGGTGCTTAAGCATCTGGCAGAAGGAAATCAATTGATTATCATTTCTGAGATGAAAATGACCTCCCAGATTATCAGTTAACTACCCTCCTGCTGGTTTGTCTGAAGGCAGATTCATGTTGCATCCAAACAACTGATGCTGCAGCTTTGAGGGTAAATTGGATGCAGAGGAGAATGTGGAGAAGGGGGAAGCATTTACTGCTGTGTGGATTCTGTCTCTTTTCTCTCAGTGGAAATAACAGGGTAACTGGAAGGCTCCTTCTCTGCTTTCCTTCATCCTTTAAACACAAGGGAAAAAATAATCCTCTGAGTAGATGCCTCTGTGGGACATGTGCTCTGGCTTCATCCACCTGCTAGAAGAAAGGTACCTGAGTTCCCCTTTGCCTATTTCTGTCCTCTTCAATATTTTAATCATTACTTTCTTCTAGTATTTCTCCTTTTCCTATTGTGTTTTATCAACTACATTTTTCTATTATCACATTTCTAGTAGTTTCTAAATCTTCTTCTGCAGTGCTCTTGGCTTTATGAATAATGCTTTCCAACAGCACACACCTGAGGCAAAGTGACCAACATCAACCTGAGTGCTTTACTCCTCCTCATCCTCTGCAGGTAGTGGGTGCACATCTACCATCAATTTTCCCTGCCACCAGACCTTTGGGTATGGTTCACTCATGGTTCCTCTGCTCCTCCACTCCCCATAGCAGCTAAGTGCCTAACTGTAGCAAGGGCAGAGGCAGCAGGCACAAACTGGGACACAGGAGGTTCTACCTAATCATGAGGAAGAACTTCTTTGCTGTGAGGGTGAGTGAGCACTGGAACAAGTTGCCTGGAGAGGTTGTGGAGTCTCCTATTCCTGAAGATGTTCAAAATCCACCTGGCCACAACCCTGAGTAATGTGCCCTGGGGACCCTGAGGTTGGGCTAGATGACCTCTAGTTGTCCCTTCCAGTCTTAACCATTCTGTTGTTCATGATTCTATGGCTGAACCCTATTTTGAGTTTACCCAAGGCAGGTGCAGCCCACAGCATCTGGACACCTCCCTCTGCCTTGTGTTTGCTCCAGCTGTGAATCCACTGGCACCCATTATTAGGAGTGACATCCAGGTCACCCTCAGCAGTGGCTGTCCTGTCTCCCAACTTCTTCCAGCCCCAGGGGAGAGAATGTGGCTGTTTGTCCAGCAGCCCCCACACCTCCACATTGCCTGGCCTGGGTGCTGTGGCACTGCAAGACTCAGCCTCCTTTCCTCCCCCCCACCAGATCCAAACCTTGCTGGCTGCCTTGGAGTAAATGTGGTGACTTGTGCTACCAATGAATGTGACCAGGGGTATTTTTCTCTGACACTTCTGGTTGGTTTGATGTTTATTGACACCAGCTTGTTGCCATGGCTCTGGAGGAAGGATCCTGTGTTTAGTGGAATGCCAATATGTCACTCCAGACCTGCAAAAGACACTGTAAGGTCAGTGAAGAGAAGGTTTCACTTTCCAATAGTCAGTTTCTATCTATAAATTGGCACTTGAAGCTCATCAAAGAACAAGAAATATTGGATATGCTTTAAATGTCCATTGTGTTTTTGAGCCAACTACCTGATGGAAGTCATCACTTCTATGTAAATGAACTGTCAATGCCTTGCCTAGGCTGGCAGTCACTGGACTGTGAAGGGTATGTCTTAATAAGAAGCAGAGCTCCTCACAGACTTTGATTTACTGGAAATAAAATAGAAAAGTCCTCTGAGACTACAAAGGACACTTGTTTCAGATAAAATGTCTAGACAGTAGCAATATATTTGGGGCTTTTATTATAGCAAAACTGCAAATTAGAATAGAGTGCTGAGAAAGTTCCTATGACCCAGCTGAGTTCAAAACCACCATTTCAGGCTGATCCTTCAAACACTTAACACTCAAATTAAGTTCAGGAGCATTCAAAAAGTGAAGGAAAAGATGTGCAAGGTCAATATTCAGGTTTGGTAGAACTGCAGAGCTGCCCAGACTTTACCTGCTCTCTGACAAGGAGAGATTTGCAATTCAGCTGTGATTGAAACCACTTAAAGAAGACACAATCCATGCCTTGTGTTTTGGTGTGTTAGAGAGCAGGCTGCTTTACAGCCCTTTCCTGTAAGGTGGCTGTTTTCCTTTGATTATGGGGAATAAAACACAAATGAGAGATTAAATCTGTGGTTTGTTATATCATGGGGAAGAAACAAAATGAAGCTGAGATTTCAGAACATCCAGTTTAACTGAAAACTATGATCATTACTCAAAATGTTAGTTTATTGTTATTATCCTTGGCAGTCTTTTACCCTCCAGAACTTTTTTAAGCTTTACTGAATTGAAACAATAAAAGATGGGGGTGAAGCAATACTTCTTATCACTCTGTGTAACCTGGGCTCAGTATTTTTGCCCAAGAGAATTTCCATGCAAAATAGAAATACTCTGTGTGAGAGCTTGAGTGCTTCAGTTAGGACCTTGATCACCTGCATGGCTGTTGGGGAATCCAGAAGACAACACAGTGAAGCATCAGCTTCCAGCAGCAGGGTGCTCTGAATCATCTTCTGTGTCATTTATCACAGCTTTCCAGGAATCCTCCTGCACTCCTTGTGATCACCTCCTGTTCCATCTGTACAGAGATCAAATGGAGACACATGGTGGTGCACCCTACCAGCATTTCTGCCCAGTTGCCTTCTTCTTCCAAACTCTGGAAGGAGTTACCTGTCAGCTTTTTCAGAGGGAAGGTTTATGATTCTTGGTGGAGTGTAACTCATCTGTGCCATGGATATGAAAGCAGAGATTTGTAGGTGCTCTCCATCTGGGAGGGCTGGTATTGAAGTGGAAGGTCAAGGTGGGATTCAGACTGAAGGCTGAAGAATTTTACTGACCTGAATGAGATAATCCATTTGCTATTGCCTTCCCAATACAAAACCAGAAATAGTTTAAGAGGATCAGGCTGAGTCTGCAAGCAATCTGAAATCTTCTCTCTGAGAGCTACCCAAAGCCCCTTCCTATTCAATAGGCTACTGATGCTGAAAGCTGAACAGTAGCCATTCAGTGTCCTTTTGAGTTCATAGAAATTCAGATTCAACTCAAGGCTTGTGTGCCTAGGTAGTCTATTAAATAATAGTGGTCTTTGGGTTTTGTTCCATTGTAAAGTGAATATAAGCCCTAAGGTTAACTGGTGCACATTGTCAGCATGATGACTGCATTAGCTGTCACTGTTCCAAAAGGCAAATTGATTTGGTAGTAACAGAATTTCTACATGGTCCAGCAGATGAGTCACCAGATAATGTCCACATAGAGGCTTGCAGTTATGCTTTCAGAAGATTAATATGCCCTGTTCTCTAAACCTGAGAGTATGGGTAACAACAGACTGCATTAAAGCTGAGAAATGCCAATGGATAACCAGAATGGCTTTTGGGGCTTCCTAGGGAGTCAGGATTTGATCCTCTGGTCACAGCCTGAGTGTGCCATGTTAGCTTTTATCCTGTCCTATGGCTGGGAAATACCATTGCAGATACAAACCCAACAGACTCAATCCCATACAAGTCTAATTGGGTGCCAATCATAGTAGATTGTTTACAGGCTCCATACCCCATCTACCCTGTCCTGCAGCCCTTCAAATATTTGACAAGTCACTGGTGAGTAGAAAGCATGAAAACCCCACATGCAAAATTAGAAAATCAAGGCTAAAAAAGCACAAAGAGATCAAATTTAGCATATTATCTGTAAATGAGCAAACAGCAATATTCCTACCTATGTCTTCCTTGCTCTGAAGTGTGTGATTCAACCATTACTTGTTGTCACAGAGGGATGAAAGGAGCTGTTTTCCCTGCCATTATCCCTATGAGCAGCACAGAGCTGCTGTATTTTCACTTCCTGAAGTATTACCTGGAACATCTAGGCTGTGTTCACCTCACAGCTATCTTTAGGAACTATTTTTATTCTGCCTGAAGTATACAGCACACTTCTAGACCTTAATGTACCCTCTAACTGCAGACAGGAGCACAGAAGATGTAGGCTAAAAATAGTTCTTACTCTAGAAGGAATAATTTGCTTGAAAGCCATCACCTGAATTCCCAAGCAGCAGTGAATGATTAGGACTCACTTCTCTTCTCTCAATTCCCAAGCAGCAGTGAACGGTTAGGACTCACTTCTCTTCTCTGCTGGAGAGAAACCTCCTCAGCAGATCCTCACTGGAAAAAATAGTGGAAGAAAAAGTTAGGAAAACTTTCAGCATGCCATTGACTCCTGCAGGAGGACAAAGGAGGAGTTGTGAATTCCTCTCAGCACTAGTTCCTTCCCAGGGCTCTGTTTTCTCCACTGGGAGGAAGGTAATTACCAGTAGGAGTAGCAGGGAGGGAGGAACAGAGACTGGTTTATTACTGGAGCAATCGAGCTCAGCCAGATGAAGGCCAAATTGTTTTTTGCTTGTCTGACTTTGATTTCTAGGCAGTCTGGATGTGTTTTTTGTTTAGCAGAGAGCTGCAGTGAGGAGTATGTTGTTTTATGGCTGAGGCCAATCGAAAGTCATTGGCATAATAAAGCTGCAGATTTTACAGTTTCCACGCAGCTGCTCTGTGACTTTTAAGCAACTGTGAAATCACATTGTTTAAATGTGTTCCTAAGGACTGATGCCTGCATTCATCTTCATTCTGGTTTTGGTTTTGAGAAGTCAACAGAAATCCCTTAGCTCAACAACTGCCCTTGCAGCCTAACCATTGTAGTGAGTGTTTACAAGCCTCCATTTAGCAATAATCACCTGGTGACTCTGTTAGCCTGGTGTGTGGCAATGCCCAGGATGTCACCAGTGTCATCAGTGAATTTTGTAGCATGAATCCACCAGGGAAACTCCATTTGTTTAATGACAAACACACTTGTTTAGGTGACACACCCCTTACATGCTCAATACCCTGAGCAAACTGCCATTCCAATTGGGTTTATTACTCTTCTCTGACTTCTTAACCTGCAGCAGTTGGTAGTAGTTGGACATGAGGTTAAGCTGTGTTATCATACTGTGATAGGGGGAAGGGTCTAGAGCACAGGTGTTATAAGGAGCAGCTGAGGGAACTGGGGATGTTTAGCCTGCAGAAAAGGAGGCTCAGGGGAGATCTCACTCTCTACAACTCCCTGGAAGGAGGATGGAGCCAGGTGAGAGTTAGTCTTTTCTCCCAGGTGACTGGCAACAGGACGAGAGGAAATGGCCTCAAGTTGCACCATATGAGGTTCAGATTGGATATTAGGAAGAATTTCTTCCCTGCAAGAGTGGTTAGGCACTGGCCCAGGCTGCCCAGGGCAGTGGTGGAGTCACCATCCCTGGAGGGGTTCAGAAACCATGTAGATGTGGCACTTGGTGACATGGTTTAGCAGCAGAGGGGTGTTGTGTTGATGTTGGACTTGATCTTGAAGGTCTTTTCCAACCTGGATGATGCTATGATTCTATGATCAAGAGCATATTTACCCCATTTACAAGAAGTCTTGCTTCTCATGGAACAAACTCTTTGCAGTGAGAAGTGAATTCTGGACCTTGGCTGCAGTCAGGACCTATGCCCTCCTGCCCAATCCACAAATGTGAGTATTTATGCAAGGGATAACTAAGTAGGTGTGGATTTTTGCAATAAAAAGGGGCTAGTGATGTGGGAAGGAGAGATGTGAACCCAGCAGGTTTTGTGTGCTTGCCAGGAGGGGGGGTGACAAGGAAGAGCTTATCTCTGGACAAGGTCACTATTAAGTTACAGGGTGTAGGAGTTAATTCTTGTGGTGATTGATCCTTAGGTTGAGAAGACCAATAGGTCAAGAATCCCATAACAAAAGTGGAAATCTAGTCCATAAGTTTCTGTGTATTTTGTTTGGCTTTTGAGCTTTGCTGAGAGCCTCAAAGAAGGAGCCCTGGAAGAACAATGAGAAGTAGAGGAGGCTCTGGAGAGGAAAATGTGACAGAGCATTTGAGTTGGAGACAGCAAGTTTGTGGGCATAAACTTCAGAGGAACCTAGCACAAAGACCCCAACACACTTTTATCTGTCTTTCCTGGCATGAAAACACTGAGGATATCTTCAGGATGGTGTGTGTGAATCAACACTGGGTGAAACTGGAAGCTGGGAGAGCTCAGATGGAAGGGATTGTCTAGCAACTTTTAACTGTCCAAGAACTAAAACTCTCCTTTTATCTTCAGTAGCTTAACTCGGTTTCTTGTGTTTGATTCCAAGGGTGCAATAGTTTTACTTACACCTTTTCCTCACAGGTGGTCTGTAGGTGTCCATGGAGTTCCTCTGTTACAGAGGAGGAGAGAAATGAAAGTTTATCCCCATGGGGTTTTTGGTTTGTCAGGGGACAGCCCCTATGGGGTACGAGAGAGAAGTGCAGTCCCATCTTTATAGGCAGGGAAGCAGCCATAGGGAAATAACTGTGCATCACAGGACCAGGTCTCAAGACTACACCCACCCTTAGGTTACCACAGCCCAAAAGATTTCACACACTCATCAGTCTCACGTGCAGAGGTCATCCATGGCAGCCCAATGCCTCATCCACAGCTAGGCTCTGCATTCCCAAGGTGTTATTCCTTTGCAGTACAAGGTATTTCCAACGTGCACCTGGGGGAATCCATAAGGGAAGATGTGTTTTAGGTTGGAGTCATGTGTGCACAGACATTTCTCTGGATGGAGGAGAGGTTTTGGAGCTGTGGAGCCATTTTTGGCTTTTCTTAATAGGAGCCTATCTCTCTGTGGCATGAATGTGATCATCAGTAGTGGTTAGTTATTCCTCTGCTGGGATTTGAACCATGCCTCCTGCACACTGAGGAGTGAAGAGGGAGATTGTTACCATGTCCCCTGTGTACAGAGCTCCTGCAGAGCTGAAGGGAGACATCATTTACCCTGCAGTGCAGAACAGGAGGAGGTTAATGCAGGAAATAGACTGCTTAGATAAAAGCTCAACTGCAGGCTGAGATCTTTTTTAATATGCCTACAAAAATAAGAACTCAGGGATTCAGTTTCTGGTTTGTTTTTCCACTGCACAAAGAAACCAAAAGTGCATCTGTTGCTAGTCTTCCTCTCACTCATTTCTTTGCCATCTCAAATTAAGATTAATTGCTTGTGCTGGCCCCATGAACAGTAACACTGCTCCAGTAGATAAACTGGGATCTTTTGCTGACACGCTGTAATTGTGGGATGAGTCAAGCTGGCATTTACCTGGAAAGTTCACACATGCAAAGCCTCTAGAGTCAGACTCTGTCTAGGCTGCATTATAAACCCAGGAAGCTGACTTTCACAAATGCAGGGAAGAAAAGGGGTGGTGTTTGCAGTGAGCCTGGCAATTCAAGGACCATTCCAAACCAGCCCAGCAATGCATGTAACAAGTGCCTATCATGTCCAACACATATCATATCCAACACATCAGGAATGATCCTCTGTGTCCATGTGTAACAGTGGGAGGGGAAGAGAAGAGGAGGTGGGGGTGAAGAACCCAATCAATTCACCAGCTGGGAAGAGCACAGAGCCCAACTGCTGCCTGAACAGAGTCTGCTTGAAGTGAGTGTTCCCAGAGGTTCCAGCAGGGTTCAGGAACCAGATTATAGATGTATGGTTCTACAGCTAGGACCATGGCTAATGTTTAGCATGTTTTTACTGCCTGGGAGTGTATTCTTTCCTAGCCACAGCATGAACAAAGGAATAAAGATGTGGTCCTGCATGTCTGCTCCCAAGGACAGACTTTATCTCTGTCTGTTAATACATGCTTATGCATGCTGCAAAAACATGAAAAGAAAATGATTCGAGAAACCTTGCACCTCCAGCCATGTCTTTCAAGGCTGTTTATCATCTTGCTACAGCATAGACATCTGAGTAGCCCCAGAGCTGGGGTCAAAAGTATAGAAGGGGATACCTATAGGATACCTGAAACTTGAGGAGGCAGAGTAATGGGTTGGCTTTCTAGTCTTGGGGGAAGACCTGTGTGTCTTTGACCTTCTTCCAGTCTCAACTGTCTTGATGCTTGGTCTGTGTCATGTTAATCATCTGGAAGCTTAAAAGCTTTGATATTAGTGGCATAAATAACTGTAATTATTGGCAGAGCTCCTCTAAAATTATAGGGGCAAGGTAGAATTTACCCACTTACTGCTGACCTGGGAGGCAAGCAAACAAGTTTATTGCTTCTGCTCACATCTAGCCTACTGGCTGCAGAGGTATCCCAAATTAAACACATTTGAATTGTACTGTGTTCTTGCAAAGACAGCAAAATTTATTCTGGACTTGACTTGATACTATGAAATATAATTGATTTTATGTAACTGATGCACAGTTCAGCACACACAAAACCCAAATCCTGAGTTCACTGTCCTCTGCAAAATGTCATTTGAGAGACCCAGGAAGACATCAGCATGGTAGCTTAGGATGGAGCTGCACAGCAGGGACATATTTCTGAGTGGCTATGGAGCACCTTTAAACCTGCCCACTAAAATGAGAATGGATTTGTATTCCTTTCCTTCCTGTTCAGCAGAAAGAGATCAGTAAGTAGGAAGTTCTGAGAGCCTTAACCTTTTGGTTAGAAGAGAGCATCTATTGCTTTGAGTTTGTAGAACATGACCACAAAACAGAGAGGAGATGGTGCTTTAGCACTGGGAACTGGGCTGCTTTTGTTTCTTCTTGTCTTCTCCATTAGCTTTATTCTGTTTCCAAACCTTGGTGCAAGGATCAGGGAAGCAGAACAGCACTGATGGAATTGTAAAATACACATTTCAGAAAACAATAAAAGCAAATATATGTTTAAAAGCAGGGGAATACTTGATAGCCTATATATTTATAATTGAAAGCTGTTCAGAAAGGAATTGCTTTTTGGTTTGCTCTAAATTGTTCTAATCCCAAGACAAAGATCTTCCTCCATTCCAGGAAGTAATAAATCCATCCATCAGCAACCAAGGGATAAAACCACCTGAAATTGCCAGTAGGAAATAAATATAGTAACAAGAACCCTTTGTTGAAAAGAAATGTTTGTCCAATGTGGCAAGGTAAGATTGTTGCCCCAGAAAGCAGAGTCCAAAGCATCTCCCTCTCCTTTTTTTCTTGGTCTTATTTGTGTCTAAAGCAGGTCACAGTGTCCTCTTTAACCATGGATTTTCTGAGCTCTGATTCTTCTGTGCAATGTCTTAACTATTCTTTAGTGAAGTCTTGATGGGTCTATGTACAGAAATGATCCCCACAGTTTGGCCAAATTGGAAGCCATGAACTAAAACCAATCTGATCTTGCAGCAGGAATATCTGCAAGGAGATAACAGTGCAGTTCTTTCATTGACATCACATGAGCTGTTGGAGCTAATCCAGACTCGCTGGAGGTTTACATGCAAACCTGACTCACTCTAAGTCTTCCATTCATATCTGATCTGCTTCCAAATCTGATGTCAATGGAAGCACTGTATCCTCTCTGCTGCTGCTCTCTAGCTTGGCCTCCCTCCAGAAGCTCAATGTTTTTCTTCAGTTGCATCAGTGCCTCTGAGCAACAAGAGGATGACATCCTTATGTTTTAAGATTAAAGCCCAATCAACAATGCCAGTGAAAGAATGTTTACTTCTGTAGACCTGCAGCTATAGGGTGGAAGGGGAAACTTCCTGAAAGAACAGCTTTGGTCTCTGAGCTGCTGAGCTCATGGAGTATGTTCACATTTGCTTGAAGGAGATCAGCAGGAAGATACATGTAGATTGCCATGGTTTTCTGTTGGCAGCTAAATTTTGAGCCATCTAGTTTATTGGCTTTGTTTTAAAAGCAGAGAAGGGAATTTGAGAAGAAATACCTCAATAAACTCCCATCTAGGAGCAGGCACCTCAGAGAGGAAGAGTGCTGGGGCCCTTGGCTGCACCTGAACTGGGCTCAAAGGTGTTTGCTGAGGAGAAATTTGGATTAGTGCAGCCACCTAATGCAATATAGATCCCAACTGCAACTAGATCCCAAAGAATCCAACTCACTTGCACACACAGTGAGACCAGACTGGCCTTTTCTAGCCATTTAAGGAAGAATTCTTCACACTCTTCCACCAACTTTAACATGAATATTATGCTGAGTGATATGAAACAAACCACACCAAGGTGGTTTCTTTCACCTAGAGGTGCTGCTGCAAGGCAGTGTTGTGCAGGCTGGGCCTGGGCACCTCTGCCACAGGGGTCTGTGCTGGGGACCCAGCATTCCCTCCACTGTGTAAAAACATCAGGGACAGAGAGAAAGCAGTTAAAAATGCATTGTGGAGAGGGTAACTTAACTTGTAACCTGGTAGGATCTCATCCTCATACCTTACTCCAAGTAGGACCTGACTGAAGACACAGTGATGGTAAGATCATCTCCTCTGTGTACCAAACATCTTCAGGAATCAGCACTCAATTCATTTATTGCCTCAAGTCTCTTAAATAATAGCAGTATTCTGCCAAAAGCATGATTCCCTCCAAATCCATTTGGTTATGAGTTGTGAAGGAGCTGAAAGGCTAACAAGAATTGTGTAGGGTCACTTCAGGAGCAGTGGTTTTGCAAACTCCTCTGAGAGTGAGATGGGAAATGCTTGGTCCTTACCAGATCTCTTTATTACAAATAATTTCTGAAGCTTTTCCCATATACTAGCAGGTAAAGTTAGCTAAATTCTAGGAGATCAACATGACTTCAATTCCTATTTGCCATGGAAATTTAACAGATAGATCCAAGCACCACCTAGATAGGAAAACCTGATTTTAGCTCCTCTGTTTCTGAGTTTTCCTGAGTCTTTATTCACAAAATCATCAAGAAGCACCAAATCCAGAGGATTTGTAACCTACCCAACTGCTTTGTAATTGGTGATATGGAGTCAAATGTGTGATATTCTGTGAGGAGGATGACTTTGGAATTGCCTGAAGCAGTTCAGGATAGGAGCCTGTGTGCTTCTTCGCCACAAGGGCTGCTGAAAGGGTTGAGGGCTTGAAGCAACTGCAGAGCATGGTGGCATTTGCCTCTTCTTCTCCGTGGTGGGAAGGGGAAGAGCCATGGTGTGTGGAGCTGGGGAAACCCCAACCTGGCAGCTGCCAGCACTGCTACAGCATGCCTCTGCCCTCTGATCTGTCTGCAGGCATCTTCCAGTGCACTTCACAGATATTTTTCAGAGCTTTCTAGAGCCTTGTCTTCCACTGGTGTGAAGAAAAGCCACACAGGAGAGATCATTTTTTGATTAGGATTAAATCTCAACATAAAAAGAAAATGTCAGAAATCTGTTGGCCTGGCTGTTTCCCAGTCCTGTGTCATCTGAATTACATTACCACAGTATTCCAGACATTAAATTAAAGACAGTAGGAACAAGTAAAGTTGACATCTGTGCAGAATTTAAAACTAAGGAACTTCCAGTGGTTTCTTTAATCCCAGCCAAATTAGGGTTTTTACCACACTCTTCCTTCTGTAATGCCAATTTTTTCTCCCCTCCTCTGTCTCTCTCTCTCTCTCAGATACATTCACCAGATCACAACCATGCAGCTGCAAGGCATCCTGTGCTGTTCCTGTGTGGGCTGGCCAGAGCAGTCACACTGGGGAGAAGGTGCCAGCTCACCTCTGAGGGGTTGCTGCCCTGGCTTCTTGCTTTTTGGTGCCACCAGGAACATGCAGTGCCTGGAAGAGGTCATTTCTGGTGTGCCAGGCAGAGCTTTCAACTTCTTGTTGCCCAACATAGGGAAGAAATCAGTAGGAGTGACATTTCTTTGCTGGGAGGAGTGTGCAGCACTGGAACATGGTATCCAGGGAGACTGAAACCTGCATCCTTGCAAGAGTTGCCTTCAGAAAGCCATGGGTGACCTGTGCTAGTGTTACAGGTAAGGGCATGGATGAGTTCACCTCCAAGGTGCACCTCCAGTAAGCACTGTTAACAGTCCCTGCCCTGCCACTGGGGAGAGGGGCAGTGGCCATTGCTAATGGTAGAGCAATGGTTGCTTACTTGTAGCTATGACTTGTGGCAATCTCCCCACAGTGTGCTGGAGGAGTTTTGCTTTTCTCTCTTTTTCTTAGGCTGAAAGATGTTCATGGCTTCTAGTAAGCATGTCTACCCAGCAGTCAGAGATGGGGTTAAAGGGAAAGAGCAACCTTTCATTCAGGGTAGCTAAGTGCCCTGATGAGTAGTGGCACTGGAGAAAGCCAGAGCTGTAGGCAAAGCCTGCTGTGGTCAGAGCAATTAGAAGCTAAATCACATGCACACCCTTTTATTGGGAGAGAGAGAGAGAGGGAGAGAGAGCAACAACACAGCTAGGCTGGCATGCTCCTGCCCTAGAGGCTGCCCCACTCTGGTGGCTGCAGGTTTTTTCCCCTCAAATCCTTCCCTCCAGTGCCCACCATCACCCCTGGGGCTCCTTTCCACACTGTGCCCATGGCATGGGCTGGCCCCCACAGGAGGGAATCTGAATGCCTTGTGACTCCCTTCCTCCCCATGTGTTCCTCTGTGTTTGTTCAGCTGTGGGTATATTTGGAAACTCAGTGCTGGAGGATGGGTTGCTTTGACATTGCAGAAGGAAGAGTGTGGTAAAGGCACTGGCTTTTCCAAGTGATTTGATTGTTGCCATTCTTCCTTCCTCTTAATAGAAACAATCCAGCATGGCTGTAAGATTGCCTTAACCACATAGGCCAGCAAGAAAACTCAACTGCAATAAAAAAGAGAGAAAAGTTCCATTTTGGCTTGTTGTATCCTGAACATCAACTGTTTTCTGAGGAGCTGACAAAAGGTAAATATGATGTTGTGTATGTCAGAAGAAACATCATTCCTCTCCCTTTAATATTTCCATCAAGAAGGATCTTGGTGTGGAAAAGCTGAGATTTTGCAAGTTCTTTTCCCAAGGGGGAGAGCAGCAAAATAACTTGAGAACACATTGATGCTTTCTACCACAATGAAATGAATACTTTGCACAGAAAAATATCTGAATGCTAGTAGAAAGCAGCTTTCCATTTTCAACTCTAACTATCAGTGGACTACACTTCACTTGGTGTTATATTTGGAGGCTCTGAGGTACAGAAATGAAAGCTGGGAGTATACTTTCCTGCTTTTAAAACTCAAAGCAATGGGGATTGTGTCTTGGCCTTATTTTCACAGAACACCTCTGACCCTCTGGAGCTTCCATCCCTCTGTGTTGTCTCTCTTGAGTTCAGTGTCATTAGGGTTGTGCAATCTGTTAAGCTGTAAATAATGGAGGGACAGGAGGATCTTCTCATGGTTTTGGGCCAGGTTCTGGTTCCTGTGGCTTCCTTACCCCTCAGAGGTGAAAATTGAATTGAGAACTCTGCTTCTCAGGTTGCAAGGTAGGGTGTTTGGATATAATCCCTGGGACAAGGAGGTGACAACTGCTTGTGGAGGCCAAGCAGACTAGGAGGAGGGCCTTGGCACATGGTGGCTGCAGTACCAGCCTCCATCCTTCCCCACTTCCCCAGCTTATATGTTTGTAAGTGAACTCAGGATGAGATGCTGGAGCTCTGGCAGCTGCCACATGGACAGAGCAGTGTGTGTTCCACCTTGGTTGTCACACAGCATGTAACCATCCATCCCCTTGCTCTCAGCTTGGGAAGGAAGTCATGAGACCTTCCCCCTCCTGGGCTTCAAGCAAAAAAGTGGCAATTAAAACATGCAGAAGACTTCCCCCATGGCTTTTATGTGTTTGTTAGGTGCTGGCAAGCTCCTTACATCACTGCAAGGCAGAAATGTGAATGATGATCAGCCTCTGTGTTGGTCCAGCCCTCAACCTGAGTATCTGCACAGGCCAAGTGAGCTTCAATGAGGTGTGTGGGGAATCTCCTGTTGCCTCTGAGGGCTCAGAGAGCAGGGCACATGCTACGTGATGTTTGGTTGCTGTTTCCTTGTTCTTTTGTTTTCATTTGCTTGCTATTCAGTCATGCTTTTTAACCAGGCTGCAAACAATGAGATTCAAATACAAAGTCCAACTGTTTTTAACATCAGCCAGGTATCAGATATCTTCTTGGCAATCTGGGATCCAGAAATCAATGAATAAATTGCCATCATCCAGTGAATAAAAGTCATCTGAGTAAGTAGAGCACAGATGTGCCCTTTCACTTCCCTAACATGCACTGTGTGCAGAATACCTTAAACATGATGCAATTGCATCTTTCAAAATATATATGGGGTTTTTATATTATTTGGTTGGTTGGTTGGGGTTTTTTTTTTGGTAAAAGAACATGTATCTTCACTTTTGATTGTTTGAAGGTACTGCTGTAAACTTAATGACTATTCTGATCTCTGTTGCACTTGGCTAGTCATTCCAGAAACCCTTTTTTTCCCCCTGCTAGTAGAAGAGATCACTTTAATATAAATTAACTCAATAAAAATATTTATTAAAACAACAGCCAACCTCCTAGCACTTATCTTGTAGAGCATTAGAGTGAAAGCACATATCATCATATTACCAAACAGAAAACTGCCAAAATAAAAAGTTTAGGGAAGGATATCAGTGAACAATCTGCTCAATCAGGCATCCTAACTACTTAGGTGTGTGATTAGACAATGACACAATGTTTATGCAGGTGCCTTAAGAATAACAATGAAGTGCAATGTGTTTTCTACCAAGAAAGATTTACTTAATAAATATGTTGTAAGCCCAGTGGGACTGCTCACATGACAGCTGAAGAGTAAACAGGGAGAGGCATTCCCTCCTGCACAGTCAAAAGGGCAGAGAGGCAAGGCTATGGAATAGGAGGTTTCAGTGGTGTCTGAAAGGTTAGTGCTGGGCTCATTTGTCTTTTGCTGTGTTTCAAGTGTTTGTGCAGAAGGGGTGAGCAGTGCAAACAGAGCTGAAGGCTGTGACACTCCAGGCTCTCTGCTGTGCCAGGTGAAGAAGAAGTTGGAAAGCTGGGAGGATGCCTGTTTGCATTTGCTGCTCGTGTGTGTCTTTGCTTTGTCACTGTGTTCCACTTCTTCTACCTCATTTGCACCTGGCTCAGGAAAGAAATTTAACCTCTATGTCTTATTTCTAGATCTCTCTCCTCATCACTCAACTTACAGAGCAAATTCATCCTCTTTGCATCAAATGCTTACTCTTCCCAGCCCTCTTTCATCTCTAATCTTCCCACTGTGACAGGAAAATGTGCCCTACAGCAATGCCTTATGATGTCAGAATGAAAGGCTTCTGGCTGGATGAGCAAAAGAGGGTTTAAAAGGCAACTTTATACACACAAATTCTGACTTGCATAGCCATTGCTGACCTCTTAAAAGAAGGGAAAGGCCTCTCTCTAGCTTGACCTGCAGTTTCCCTTCTGTAGCCTCTTAAACCAATACAGAGGAGAAAATAAGGCTGGTTTGAGGGGTGCCCTTCTGCACCTGCTTTGTGCAAGAGTTCCTGGTAGCAGAGCATCAGTTCTGGAGTCAGGTCCTCACTGCTTTTGACCAGCTTGTTTTCTGCAACATTTCAGCAGATCTGCCACTGGCCAACTGCTTTAACATCATAGTCAAAATAATTTGTCATGGTATTCAGGTCACATTAGCAGTCTGCTCCCAGTCCAGTTATTTCCCTGCACTACTATGGCCTAACACCTGTCTCTGAAGTGGAGGCTGTGGTGTTTTCACAGCTGAAAACTCACTCTCTCTGAAGATGCTGCTCAGCAGGATGCAGAAGAAACACCATATTCTCCCACTCTGTGGCTGCATCCCATCATAACTGTCTCTGCTCACTGGCAGACACCCCCTTACCCCAGGGTGGTCCAAGGTGACTTCCTACCAGTGCTAGTAAAACTGAACTGGGTTGCCTCAAAGGTACACAAAGATTTTGGTCACTTTAGCCATAGGTGGAAGTAGAAGATGGGATGTAGAGTCAGTAATGTGAGGTGGAAGCTCTAAAGGGTTGGGTTCAATGCATCTACAATGACATGGTAAGACAAAAGGGCAGCAGCAATTGCTGCTGTGGGGATCAGTGTTTCCCTTCTTCCACAGCCAGCTAGCTCATTCCAGATACTTCTCAGGCCTGACCTATAGTGTTCTGCAGACCACAAATGTTTTGAGGGTTTCCAGACAGGATTTTGGTTTTCCTTTTTCAGTCCATTATTTGTATGATGTTAAGGTAGCAGGTGGGGAGGAATATTTATGACTCTGGCTTCAAGTATTTCCTGGCTGTGGTAGAGCCTCTAGCCCCTAAGGAGCCTGGAAAGTAGCTGTAGTTCTAAGGAAGAGCTTGGGAAGTTCTAACACTGATTTTGACAGTTTTTATTGTCATTTTGACCTGGGATAGTTACCCTTACATTGTTGTCTTTTCTCCTTAAATAAACCTGATTGACACCCATTCTTTTGTAGCATTCCTTCTGTTTCCCTAAAGTTTCCAAAGGGGATCCTGGAAACATCAGCATAGTGTTTGCTTTAAGTTATGCAAGGAATTTAACACACTTAGAACTAATCCACACTTGGCCAGAGGTGCCAAGAATGACTAGAAATAGGTTGAAGTCCATGGAGTTCAGGGTCACTAGGGCCCTTGGTGTGAACAGCTAAATGTTCTGCACCCTCTGCTCACAGAGCTCAGGAGGGAAAGAGGAATCCAAAACATGACCAAAGAAGAAATACAAACCCCACAAATACTACCTACCTCTGTAAGTGCAAATCCATGTTGTGAAGGGCAAATTCAGCAGCTAAGGAGTGGACACTGCTTCAGTAAGTAGTAATGAAAGAAGGGACAGGGCTGGGTTTGCATCAAAAATCAACAAGATCCAGCAAATCAGCTGCTGGTCTGACAGTCAGAGACACTCCTCTTACCAGCAAAGGTATCCCCAAAACCCACAGAGTATGTGGCACACTTTCAGATCCCTGGTTTCAGGGTGGTGCATGTCACATCCTAGTTCTCTGGTCACACTCTTCTTGTTGCTAAGGCCTCTTGTTTTGGGGTTTGATTTTCTCCAAAGCAGGCTTGCCATGGGGTGCTGATCCCCAGGCTTTGACCTGACTGTGCTTGCATTCAGGAGCTGCAGATGAGCAGTAGAGAGGACACCAGGAACATATTAATCACCCTGGGGCACTCAATGAGCCTTGTGGTGGCGTGACCCTGCAGTGTTGGTATACAGCCAGCCAGTGCCAGCTCACCCAGAGCTGCAGTGGTCCAGCAGCCCCTGGGTCCTCAGCAACCACTGAGCCAAGCTGTGAGTCCTCCCCATGTGAGCTGTGGGAAAGTTAAATGACTTTTGGGGCACTTAAGGAGAATGTGAAAAAATGTTGGAGGGCTGTCAGCACTTGCATGATTTAGCCTAAATCCTCTCAGCAGTGCTAATGTTCACAGTCTGAGGGGAAATCTCGCCTGTAGCTGTGTGCATGCCAACTAACTTAGTCTGAAAGGACCAAATTAACCTTGGATAAGAGGTTTTTGTGCATGGATGGTTAGTGGATTAAAGGAGATGTCGAAGTGAAAGCCCAAGCTAAGCAAGGAGAAGGAGCAGCCCTGGCTGTGCATTTGCTCAGCTTAAGCTCTGCTTCTCCCAGGCCCTAAAGTGCTGGCCTTGGGGCTGCAGGTGGCCATGGGGCCATGAGGCTGTGGGGCTGCAGGTGGCCATGGGGCTGCAGGTGGCCATGGAGCTGTGGGGCTGAAGGTGAACTTGGAGCCATGGGACTGCAGGTGGCCATGGGGCTGTGGGGCTGCAGGTAGCCATGGGGCCATGGGGCTGCAGGTGGCCATGGGGCTGTGGGGGTGCAGGTGGCCATGGGGCTGCAGGTGGACTTGGGGCTGTGGGGCTGCAGGTGGCCATGGGGATGTGGGGCTGTGGGTGGTCTCAGGGCCATGAGGCTGCAGACAGCCTGTGCCATCCAGACTTCCCTTCAGAAAATCATAGCAAAGTAGGGGATGGAAAGGACCTGTGGAGATCATCTAGTCTACCCCGTCCCTGCCAAAGCAGATTTGCCTAGATCAGGTTGCCCAGGATCATATCCAGGTGGGTCTGGAATCTCTCCAGAGAAGGAGACTCCACAACCTCTCTGGGCAGCCTGGGCCAGGGCTCTGGCACTCTCACAGCAAATATCTTCCTTATGTTTAGGTGGAATTTTCTGTGTTCCAGTTGGTGCCCAGTGCCCCTTGGGCTGGCCTTGGGCACCAGTGAGCAGAGTGTGGCCCCAGCCTCTTGCCCCCAGCCTTCAGCTCTTGCTCAGCATTGAGCAGCTCCCCTCTGGGGCTGCTCCTCTCCAGGCTAAGCAGCCCCAGGGCTCTCAGCCTTTCCTTCTCCCAGAGATGCTCCAGTGCCCTCAGCATCTTTTGCTCACACCTTCTAGGGCTGCTGGCAAAGATCAACACAAAACTTGGGCCCATGGTTTATTGAGAGCTAGTAATTGCTTTTGGTGGTCTTTTTCAGACCCACCCACCCTCACTCAAGAGGCAAGAAGTTGCATCCATCAGGCCCCAGCTCCAGCAGGGCTAGCAACATTGGGAGCTCACAAGTACAGTGATGCTCTCTGGACCCCATCGTATCCTTTCAGTGAGCAGTGGGACTAGCAGGGGACCCACAACTGTCCATAGCCTGGATGATAATTTCCAGCTCTACTGTACTCACTGTGGGGAGAATAAAGGTGGCTTGTGGCATCTGGTAGCATTAGCAGGGTGTGTAGCAGCTGCTGTGGATCAGCTCCATGCTGATGGAGGGGCAGTGATTGCCTGACAGGTAGAGAGAAGCCCATTCCTTGTCAAGGTGCTTCCAAGCTGCTGGGAATGTAAAGTCAAAGGCTGTCTAGAAATATGGCTCAGTGCTGGTAGTGTCCTGGGAAATGCCACACACAGAAGGGGCCAACAGCCTCCATGCATACTGAGAGCAGGAATTACAGGCAGGACAACTGAATCAGGAGGTCTTTAAGACCCAAAATAACCTTGAAGCTGCCTTATACCATTTCTTTCAGGCTTCTTTTTGTGTACCTATGGAAAAGAGGGAGTAGCTGACTTGCTGTTGCACTGTGCAGTCTCCTGTGGTGCCAGAATGCTCTTCTTGCAGTCAAAGTCACACACTAACAGTCTTGGATGGCTTTGAAGTTGAAATTTGGGTCCAACCTGCTGTGTAATGAGCAAAGATCAGGGAATCACAAAGACACTTATGGCCATTTTTGGATTCTCTGAATTTGACTGGAGACTGAATGGATTAGACCAGGATCTCCAGTCTGCTCTCATTGTTACACTAAAAATATTTTACAGTGGCCTTGGAGATGGTAAAGTTTAACATAATATCCACCTCATTATATTTAAGTTACCTTGTAAACAAAGCTGTTATTTGCCCTGCTATAGAACTAGAGCAATGCAGAGACATTGAGAGCAGCCCCATTGATCTCTCCTATTGAGCAGCAACATGAAATGAACAGAAAAATAAATATTTTTCTGGTCTTTAACCAGCAGCTGGAGTTAATAATAACTGAAATTTGGAGTTAATTATAACTGAAGCCTGAGATATTCCTTTTTAGGTTTAGGACAAACCCCCTGAGGTTTCTCTGACCAGGATTCTATAGCCAGAGAGAAGAAATTTCACCAGCACAGGAGACACAGATATTCAGTTAGAGAAGGAAAATAACCACCTTACAGGAACATGCCCAGAAACATCCAAAAGGTAGGCTTAGGTTAGCCATGGAAGATCTTCTCCCTCCTAACTCCTATGTATTGCAGATAGTAAGAATCACTGGGATGACTTTAAATATTCAGAGGGAGGCAGCAAATACAACAGAAATGGTTCCAATGCCTTTACTTTCCAATACCTGTCTAGAGACACAACTGGCACCAAGCAGATCCAGCAAATGGATGAACTCATTCCTGTGAGCTGCAATTCCTAGCTCTCAGCTGCCTAGGAAACAGTTTTGCTATCCTTCAGAATTTACAATTCTTCTTCTCCTTCCCATTCCTTTCAATGGAATCCAAAACTGTCCCAGACTTTTTGTGAAGCCTGAAGGTCATTCCTGGCAGGTGAGTCCATGGAGGATCTTCCCAGGATTGAGAGAGCCTGGGTTGGAGTGATTGTGCTGTCATTTTCTGCCTCTCAGGTGGGACAGGCTTCTGTAGCCAGACTCTTCCACTCCCCCTTTGGCACAAACCACACACAGGACAAGAGAGATTAGCCAGGGTAAAGCTCAGTGGAAAATACTTTTGTGAACGTTTTGCTTTTGATGAAAAAGCATTTTCTTTTCCTTCATGAAATGAAAACACGACCCCCATCCTGTAATAGCTCTCTTTTGCATGCAAGCAAACACAATTCCCCCCAACAATAGCTCTATTTTGCATGCAAGCATCCTCACATTTCCCTTTGTTATTGTTTGTAGAGTCCTTTGAATAGGAAATGGTGTTTGGTGCTAGGCGCTAGTGCAGCCTGCCAGCAGCAGATTCAGCCTGGTGCTAATAGTTGGTTGAAAGAGTTGCAGCCTCTCTCTTTCAGAAACCTTTGGATGTTAGGAACACACCTCCAGCCTCCCTCCTGCAGTAGCTGTGAACTTCAGAAGAGCTGGAAAGGTGTGATTGCAGCATGCAGGATAAAAATTACAGATGAGGCAGTGTTAGATTAGGGCTACTGAGAGGAAACAGCCACAGGCAGCACCAGGGCAGGCTTAGATTGGATATTAGGAAATGTATTCTATGTGACAAGAACAATTAGTCTGACCTGCTAAATGAAGCTGTCCCTGCCTCTTCAGCTGCCACCCTTTTGGCAGGTTGTGTCTTAGAGAGGAGAAGGACCAAAGCTGGGCATTAAAACTGAAATCACATTAATGAATAGGTGTGAACAAATGACATGAATTTGCTTCTGAAGCCCAGATACTCTGCTTATTCCCACTGTCAGAAAGTGATCTCTCATGGATGTTTGTCACTGGAAAGAGTGCACAGGAAGGAGGAACATAGGTGGGCAGAGAGCCAGACACCTAAAGGAAAGGGTACCTAGGTGTAGGCAGGGAGGTACATGGGTAGGTAGGTAGACAGCTACCTAAAGGAAAGGGTAGGTAGGTAGGTAACTAGGTAGGTAGGTAGGTAGGTAAAGACCTAAAGGAAATGGTAGGTAGGTAGACAGACACCTAAAAGAAAGAGGAGGTAGGTAGGTAGGTAACTAGTTAGGTAGTCAGCTACCTAAAGGAAATGGTAGGTAGGTAACTAGGTAGGTAGGTAGCTACCTAAAGGAAAGGGTGGGCAGGTAGATAGGTAGGTAGGTAAGTAAAGAAAAGGGCAGAAGAAGCAAATGTGGAAAAGTGCACTGAATATTACTTCCTAGAGGCTTTCCTAATGCAGTCCAAAGGTTTTGTGTCTAGCAGGTAATTGTGGTCTGCCCAGGTTTGATGATGGAGAAGCAAACACAAACATCATTCATTAAACATGTCCACAGGTCAGGAGCTCCAATCAGCTGGGTCAGGTGGCAGTGTAGGAAGAGCCTGCTGACAAGAGCTGGGCAGTCAGAGCAGCTGTGCTCTAACCCCCAGGTACTATTTATTATTTATTCACCTCTGCTTAAGCTGGGATATGCAGACCAATACAAATTTGCTTTGCCTTTTAGAGGATGTTTGACCAGGCACAATAGGTGCCTGTCAGTGAGCTCATCTCATGTGAAAGCTCTTGCCCTAATTAACAAGGCAATTTGTATTGAAGGGCAGGACTTCAGAGACCTTGGAAGTGTGGGTTTCCATGGGTGATGTATAGCCCAGGGTTCTGCAAAGCACAAGGTTGTTGCAACTGTGTTGGTCTTGCTTGCCTACAGACATCCCTGAGGGTAAGTCCCTTGAAGCCAACCTTTGTTAACTGTGATGCTGCCAGGAGGCAAACTTAAAGACCCAACAGAACAACCTGCATCAGCAATAGGAGTTTCTTTGCCCATCAGTTGCCTGCAGTTAGATTTCTGACTGCACAAAGCTAGATTGCTTTTCATGCTGGTAGCCAACACTGCTTTATTTGTCTGGAAATCATGATTTTTTTAAAGTGTTTTTCTATGTTTCATGTTTGTCCTGCAAGTGGCATGATGTGAGCCTGCTCTGAAGAAGAAAGCACATAGCTGCTGTGGGAATAAATATGTTCTGGGCTCTGAAAGCCTCAGCTCTGCATTAACCACAGCAACATGGCTTCTGTTTCAGAGCTGTCTCACATCTGTCCAAAGAGAAGTGCAGGCAGCTGGGGTTCACATCTGCCTGGAAAGCAGCATGTAGACATACCCATATGTGTGCTAGGAGTCTTTTAAGTACAGAGAAAGCCTATGAGAAATAAAAGGGAATATATGCAAACTTCAGCTAGGGAAATTTGATGTTAATCTTCACCTGGCTAGGGTTTTAGATCTGTGATCTTGCTCAGGAGTGGGAGTTTGATGCTGAGAAATGGCTAGAAGTGGTGCATTCTGACTGGATTTTCAAATGTTTTTGTGTGTTGCTCAAGCTGTGTGATTGAAGAAGGGAAGAAATGCTGTCTCCCTGAATGAGCCACATTGTGCATGGCTACTTGTCAAGATAAGACAGCCCTGAGTTGGATTCCCAGGTCTTGGATAGAGTAACTTGCAATTTATTCAGCACTTTCCCCCAAATTACTTTACTTAAGCATCAGTGCCAGACTAGCAGCTGCATGGTAGAGGGATTGCTGACCCCTGGAAGCTGGAAAGCTTCCTGAAGGTCTCTGTCTCAGCCAGCCATGCAAGTTATGTCTTCACAACTGCAATTTGCTGCAGAACCCAAAACTGCTGGGGGTCAATAACACAGTGCCAGTTTCACTAGAGGCTGCACAGCCTCCTAGTCTGGAGGCAGCAGCAACCAGGATTAGTTTCTTTGGTGTTTCTTGCCTGAACTTTCTCTTTTCTATTTGTGCTTAAGCTTTCATCTCTCTGGCTTTGTAAGTGAGCTGTGAAGCAGAGGCCACAGCCTGTGAAGGAGGTGCTGCTAGTATTTCAGTCAAGAATTACTGTCATTTTATTGCTGGGCTTCATTTTTTGTGCAGCTTGAGCTCTGTGGTGTTGTCCCTGGTGAAGTAAATGATGACACTGAGCAAAGTCTCTCTCTTCCATTTTGTCTGCTTCTAAATGAATTCTAGTTTTATTTCTTAGCATAATACAGGCTCTAGATCTAGTTTACTTATGATTTATGTTCTGTTCAAAGATGTAAGCCTTCATGAAGCCTACTGGCTAATAATTAATTAAGCTCATTTGGAGTCATTAATCTATTGTTCTGCATGATCTTTCCAGAACACACTGAAGATGGCTGATGTAATGTTTATTCTCAGCCTTCTCTCTAGCTGCCTGCCTTTATTTTCCATTTGCATCACCTTCAAATGATTGCCTACACAAGCCTAATGGTTTACAGTAACCCTTTAAGGATTAGACACTGGAGGTGAACCCACTTAAGGTGGTTAGTATCCCTCACAAGCAGCAGAGGATATCTTCTGAGCAGAAAGCCAAGGGTCCTAAATATATCAGCATGCTGATAGCCTCAACCCATTTGCTGTGGTATTGAGGACTGCCACACAAATGACCCTGGGTCTCAGCCCATGGAAATTACTTGTAATTCTTCTCTAGTTTCCAACCCCCAACCTGTTCAACTTTAACCCTCTGGTAGAGACTCCTTTGAGCCAGCTCTGACAATATCAGGGGACATTCTGAGCCAAGAAGCTGTCCCATTTTTATTCAGAGCAATGAGTCTTTGGTTATAAAATCACCATTCCTGGTGAATTTCAATCTGATTTATATTCCCAATTTTTCTCAAGGTGTTTCAGCCCAGCTGATATCAAACCCTGAGCTTTAATCATTACCAAAGGTTTCCATGGGATTTCATAGTGAGAAAGGATGTTGGTTTTCCTCATCAGTTTCTTAATTCCTCCTAACCTGAATATCAAATTCACTAACTTTCATCCCAAAACCTGTAGGAAAGGAGACCTGGAAAGAACATCCTCCTACCATCATTTCTGTCACTCTATCCAGTCTTCTTCCTATCTCCTGTTAGTTGGAATCATCACTCTACCTTAAAAGTAGCAAGTTGTGCAGCAAAATGGCATCATACTGCTTAATTTATCTGGTAGGGAAGAGTCCTCTGATTTTTTTTTTTGCTGCATATTCTACTGAACTTCTCTTTTTTGGCTGTTTTTTAACACTAGTGAGTCAATAGAGCTGTGAAACTGTGCCTATTTCTCTATTTTGAATCATCAGAAAATAATGCATTCTCTCTTCTGAGGCCAGGATCTTTTAAGGGTGAGCAGAATGTAAATCAGAATTGAGAAGGATTTGGTTCCCACTTGCCAAGGGGAGGTTCCCATCTGCTCTCCCTGAAGTGTGTGTGTGGATTTTTACTGCTGACCCTCTGGAGAAAAGGGTCAGACCTTAATTTGAGGGAGGAGAGAGCATTTAGCTGGTTTGTATTTTTATCCAGAGTAAAAATGCTTCAGCTTGTGGCCATCTGAAGAAGCTGCTGATTAAAAAACACTCTCAGTTTTGCAAAGGAGTCAACCCCTAGAAATCAGGTGGCCTTGCCCACCACAGCAGCACCTCCACAGAGGTTGAGGAGGTGCTTCAGTACCTCTTGCACCCCAGGGAAGCCAAATCTAACCCATCAAGGCTTTTTTCCATTGAAAATACATCTTGCTCAGAAAAGAATGTTAAAAAGATCATCAAGGTCATGCTGGTTTCTATCCCCACCCTGAGGAATCTCCTGGCAAAGAGCTAATCAAACATAACCTTACCATCAGCTTTTGCCACCAATCTAGGTGAACACCATGCTCTTGAGACAGAGATTCCATTCTGATCTGACCACTTGGACAAGGCTTTTTTTTTTTCCAGTAGTTTCTCTAGTTCAAACAGTGCCATATTTCTCCTGAAGTGTTTCTTTGATTACCTCCAGGACAGAACTGGGGACTCTAATTCCAGCTCAGGCTGGAGGGGGCTACACAACAGACCAATTTTCCAGATTTTGTAGCTGCTGAGTACAAAATTGCTACCCCTTGCCCTCCAGCTTGCTCCCAGAGAAAGGTAATGGCAATATTTATTCTCCATGTGCAGTTTGTTTTCCCCTTCAAGCCAATGTAGTCCCTTTGACTCCCTTTTCTTTCTGCCTTTGCAGTGGCTAACACATGTAGTGTGAAGGCTGCCTTCAACATCAGACTTCTGCTGGTCAGGGCAGTGAGCATTGGGTTCAATGTATACAACAAACCCATGAAGTAGCCATAATAAATCAATTTATGAACTCAATTTATGACATAAAGAAACATTCCAAGAGGATATTAGAACAGGAAAAGCTTTAAAGCAATGATGAAGCACATAGCATGCCCATACCATCAAGCTACAAGCTCACAAAGGACTTTTCCAGTTGGTACCTAAATGTCCACACACAGAGTTCCCTACTCTGCCTGGTCCCAGCAAACCTTCCCAGGAGTATCTGTAGCTGTCTTACCAAAGTTGAGAGTCCTGTCTAGGAGTGTGCTGGTGTTGGAAATCATCAGCTGGTGTTAGAGCAGCCTTGGTCTTCACTGCCTAAGCAGATAGTCAGAGAACATCTCTTGTGACTCTCAGATCTTTGGTTTTGGAGCCTCTGCTGGTCAGGACCTACTAAAATGTTCACTTGTATACAAGTGTAACACACATGTACATTTTTTATCAGCCAGCCTCTTCTAAAAGACTGCCCCCCACCAAATTGCTCAGCTTTCTGTAGGAACTTGAAGTGCTAGTTCTTAGTAAACACCTCAGGTAGGTCATGCAGTGTAACTTGCAGCTCAGCTGCTGGCAGGAGATGTAAAGCTGCATGAGATCTATCTTTTATTACTGTAGGAAGGTTTGTGGAGTCACTGCTTTCATATCATGCTAGTTACTGCCTTGACTTTTAAAGAGCAGATAGTTTTCTCTTGCTTTGGTCACCACTTTGAGACAAACAATTGCAACTCAAGGGAGTTGTGCCAGCTGAACAAGCTAAGGGTGTTGCCTTCTCTCTACTCTTACAGCTCCTGAGGATGTGGGACTCAAATTCCACGGGGGTGGCTCTTTTTATCTTTGCAGTCAAAAAGTCACTCTTCTTTGTCCTTCCACTGCTCCCAGAGCCACAGAAGACCTGTGTGTTAATGTGTGCTGCCAAAATGGGCTTCAGGAAAGTAGATTGTAACTGTTCCTGTGAATAACTTTGACTTAGTTCAGCTGCAGTTCCAACAGCTTCAATTGTATTTTCTAGTCATGTTCACAGGAGCTTGTTAGCAAAGAAGTAAGCTGGGATTGCAAACTGTCTTGTAAGATTTGAAGTTCCTTGCATATCCTTACAAAACCAACCCAAATAACTAACCAGTTTTGAGGCATGAGCTGTGGGGAGAAAGCTGTAGCATGTTAAAGCACACAGCAAGAACAACACATTGTCAGAGGGACTGGTCCCACACTCATGCTGCCTGGAGATTGCTCAGCAAAAGCTATTCAGCAGGAGGAGAACATATCTACACAGATCCAGTTTATATTTAGAGGCAGCTGGAGCACAGACACTCAGTGGAACAGATCTCTGGTAAACACCTTGTCTCCAAGTGGTTGCTGAGCACCACATGGGACCAAGGGTAAAAATAACCTAAGTAGAATGGAGAACTTCAAATCTCTGTGAAAGCCAAAGCCCTCTGGAGATAGGGAAGGCAACTGAAGGAAATTCAGTAGACAGTGTGCTCTATGTTTGTAAGCAAGCAGAGCCCAGTTAGGAATGGAGACATTCAGAAGGTGGACTTGTTTTTGACAGTGGCTGCTTCTCAGAAGCTTGTTGCAGTTCATTTTCCACTCAGTAGAGCAGAGGCTGATTGTCAAGTGGTAGTAGAGAAATGTGAGGAGCCCTGAATTCCATGTAAAAATGAAACATATGTGTGAGGTTTGCTCAGAGGAAGCAGATCCTTGCAGTTTTGAGGCTGAAAAGAAGACTGTGTCCTAATGGGAGCTAGGAAGAAAATTCAGAGGAGCTACCAGAGGAAAATCCAGAGTGGAGCTGAGCATAGCTCTTATAAAGTGCTGGCTAATGCATGTTAGTGAGGAAGGAAGGCAGTGGGCAGAGTCTCCAGTGAACTCCATAGTTCTTTGACACCACAGACCTGATTTGGGATGCAAAAATGTCACCAAAACCCCAGCTCCTTCAAGCTTGGCTCAAAGCAAGAAAAAACACAGCAGCTTGCATATATTGGACAACCAGCACTTAAAAGGATGTTGTCCAGAAAAAGAAATCAAAATCCCCAAAGGCAATGGTTTGCACCATGTTTTTAAGTGATTACAGACATACCCAATGTGGCCAGTGCAGGCAAAGGATGAGAAATATGCTTCTAGCTCAGATGAACTCCACCTAGCAGCAACAAATAATCTTCTGCCAAAACAGGGAGACTGTCAACCTGGAAGTAACTGTGACAGCTATTATTTCCAAGCTGCACACTGAGACATAAACCACTCTTCCCAGAAACTCTATTAAAAGAGCTCAACAAAAAGCCTCAAAAATAGAAGATAAACTGATGAAGGGTGTTATTTACACATCAGCTAAAGAAATATTGGAGGTAGAGCCACAGTTAAACAGTAACAACTGTCTGGATGCTCCTACTTGACTTAGCAAGATGCTAGATTTTTTCTCTTAGCCAGGAGTATGATCCTGAAGTGGCAGAAACCAAACTAAGTAAGGATTTCTTTAGAAGATCTCAGAGGAGGGGGGATGCTTTTGCTCCTGCTGGGCTACTAGAGAGCTGACAGTGTTCTCCCACTCCCATAGCAGTGCTGTGTGCATTATCCTGCTGTACTTTGAGCATGTCACACCAGAGGGGTGGATGTGGCACTACCCAAACAAATGACTTGCTGCTCCTTGATGCTACCATTCATGGATCAGAGGAGACATACAAATTTAGGTGTCAGTAGCATCCTAGACTAACTGGACTTTGTTGCTAAGGTAGGTTAGCAGACAGGCTGGGAGCTCCTGGGATCCTGTGTTATGTGAACACTGCTCACTTGTCATTCAAAGGTGCTCTGGGGAATTACTGTTTGGTATTTGGGCTGTTCAGAGACACGTGCTTGTCCCACTACAAGCACAATACACTGGGGAAACAGGGAATGAAACAATCATTGCCAAGTTCCTTGCTGCAGGGTGGTGACTGAACCATGCAGGGAGCTTGAACTCACACAATTAACTCTTTCTATTCTTCTACAGTGCCCCAGTTAGTATTTTCCTTGTAGCCAGAGTTGGGATTTTAGAAACCAGACCTCTTGGGCAATAAAGCAAAGCAGTGACTGAAGTTTCTCTGCCTGACTTGGACAGTAAAGCTAACTGGAAGAAGTCCACCTTCTTCTTTTTGTCTCCAGTATGGAATACTTGACTGAAAATACACTGGAAATTCTGTGTCTTCAACACAAGGACTGAAAAGTAGAAAGCCAACTTCTTTCATTTTTTTTCATCAGTTACAAGTTTTGGTTTTCCACTCTTTTGAAAGAGTTCTCTTCTTTTTTTTGGCTACAAAAGAAATTGCAAGAGAGATCATTAGCAGAGTTTTCCACCTAGCTCAAGTGTCATTCTTCAAGCAGCTCTACCCTTTTCAGCTCTCCTCTGCTGGAGGTGTTAGACCAGGCAACTGGGAAAATTTGGTAGCTGTTATCATGTGTGATAGGAATTGCCCTGAGCCATTGCATTTGTCCAACAAATTAATTTCCTCTTTTAATTAGGATTGAGGTACAAGTTGCACCCTGGTGTTGAATCAGTCTCCAGCCAGCTCTGAATTTTGGGCCATTGATGACAGTGATTGCAAGTCTTTGGGTGGTTCCTCCAGCATAACTTCCCTCCTTCAACATGATTGGCAGAGCTTGGGCCAAAGAGAGGAGACAGCTGAGGAAAAGTTTGGTAAAAATCATGCCTAATGGAACAGAACTGATCCAAGTTAGTTTCATTTGAAGAAGATGTGCTCTGGAAGGTGCTGTTCAGCAGAACAGAGCTGAGATCATTCTCTGGATGGCATAAAGGGCTTTAAGAAAGAGTGTGCATGTGCACAAGGTCACTTTCTGCTACATCCAAGCAAAGGCTCCTGTTCATAGCAACAAAAAAGCCACAAATCACTTCCAGGGCTTAATTTCACATCACTACCAAATGGGCAGGATAAGCCATATTGAGCTTGTTGGGCTATCTATTACCTGGGAGCTTCCCTAACCTGTATTCTGACAGGCACTCTGGCTGCTGCTTGGTTTCCAGAGCAATGGGAAGATGTTTTGATGAGTAAAAGGCAAATGAGCTGTGATATGCCTGTCTGAGAAAGCCTCTCAGGTAACAGTAAAGTGATTGCAGCTGCACCAGGAAGGAACTAAAGTCTCACCATTAGAAGAGGGAAGAGGTAGCTGGCAGGTTGCTCAAGCTTGGGACCCCAGATTTGGTGAGGGACTTTCTAGGATGTCAGGTAGTGATAGGACTAGGGGGAATGGATGTAAACTATAGGAGGGGAGATTTAGATTGGATATTAGGAGGAAGTTCTTCCCTGTGAGGGTGGGGAGACACTGGGACAGGTTGCCCAGAGAGGCTGTGGAAGCTCCATGCATCCCTGGAAGCTTTGAAGGCCAAGGCTGGCTGGGGCTGTGGGCAAGCTGCTCTAGTGGGAGGTGTCCCTGGCAGGCAGGGGGGTTGGAACTAGGTGATCTTTAAGGTCCCTTCCAACTCTGACAACTCTAGGATTCTATTCTTTTAAAGTCTTTTATCCCCTAGAGTGGTTTAGCTTTCCCTAGGGAGTCCCTTCTAATTTTGCTAGTGAGAGAAGAAAGATGTAGTAACAGTGTACTTTGTCCCTGAGGAAGGTGAGGAGAGTGGCTAACACCAGCTAGAGTGGCCACTGTGGCCAGATATTGATTTTTGCCTTCAGAAGAAGTGTGAACCAAAATAATTCTTGTGTATTGCTAGCAATTTTTCCTGCCTAAAGCAGAGGTCAGACGTGATGATAGCAGGCAAAGATTTGGACATCATCATTTAGTAAGATGCCTGAATGGTAGGATGAGGTATTTAATCACACAGGAATAGCTGCATACCTCATTGACTATGGAAACACTCTCTGTGTGCTTTTTGGAGTGTGCCACATATTGCAAAGCATATATTATCCTGTAAATATTAATGGGAAGTAATTTAAGAGCAGTAGTTGCCTTCTTTCCAGAGTAACTCAGATGTGATGGTTACATTTCTGCCTTATTGGACTTGCTCTTTTGGGGCCATTTAGTCAATCCTGGCTTGGTAGATTTTTCAAATCTCTTACAAATATAGTTCACTTTGTTCACTTTGATATACCCTCAATAGAAGCCATTAATTGCTCAATGAGCCCAATGGACAATTAATGGTTTCTGTGGATAATGCATCAAACTGCTTACATATGGAACTGCTAAGTGGAGCATAGCAGAAAGTTTAAAGGATACACACAGGAGTCAGGTGTTCTGATTTCTACATCCAGTTTTTCCCCTGACTTGAAGGAACTGGAAGAGTTATGACCCTGAAGGCTGCAGAACACAACCCCCCAGGCTGGAAAACCCAAGGAGCTGCCTACAGCATGCTGACAGGATGGATAGAAGAGTGAAATGCCAACAGTTTGGGGACATAAGTGGTTTATTCTGTACTTCATGGAGGTTTGTTATAACTCTTGGGTTTCAAGGAGTCAGACAACTGCTCCAAGAGCTAAAGGTCTTGGCTTCATGAAGTTAGGAGTAGCATAAAGGGTGGTAGACAGCATCCCCTCATGTGGAATGGTCTTACACCATGATGTGGAGGAGGGAGGACGTAAGCTTGAGTCTCTGCTGGGGCTTGGACCAGGGGGAGTTACTCTGGCAAGAGCAGCATGCTCAGAGGGGCTGCCTGAGGTGTCCTGAGCACATTTAAGCAAAAAAATCCAATTTGGGGCTGCACAGCATTAGATAGCAGCTGAGTAAGAATGTTTAGGACCCTGCTTTTCAGTCACTTGCAACATTTAAGTCCCTTCCTGGATTCAGCTCTTAATCTTGGTTACTTGGTTTTGCCATCTGTTGAAGTGGAATAATTCCTTTCTATATAGGCTTTATATGAAGAGATTAGTGGAATTCAATTTATAATCTGTCAACTTGATTTAATTAATTCAGGGGGGATGATATACACATAGTATATGGTATTTCTGGTGTAAAATTAGCAGAGGATGTTTTATTACAAGCAAAGTAGTTCCAGATATGTTACCCTTCTTTTTATCAGCCAGTGTTTCAGTTAACATTTGTCTCCTTCTTTCTACCTCTTTTCTGTTTTTATTAGTGGCTACCTTGTCACAAACAAAAAGTTTGGCTTCTTTTCCCTTCTCTCACATTCCACTGAACATATACTGCTTTGCTTCCACCAAAATATGGTGGAAGTCATGCTAAGACCAGAAAGCACAATATTCAGAGAGGGAGAAGTGATTTAGGAGCTTCAAGAGCTGAAAGTCACAAGATTCTGGAGTGGTGGAACACCTCCATTAGTTGTGGTTGAGTAAGTTTTCCTTTTAAAAGTAATTAATACTGTTGCCATTGTTTTTTAACTGGAATAGTGTAGCCTGACCCTGCAGAAATGTACATCTGGAAGTAACTTCACACACAAGTAATCTTGTTTAGTTCAAACAGAAGCAGGGAATTCATTCTGTTATGCTAGCATGTATTTAGGAGGAGTATGCTTTCACTTCTCTATTGAACATGTCCCTTGTTCAAAGAACAGAAATCTGCTCACAGACATACATGAAAAGAGATAAGGAAAGGAAACATGCACAAGCTGAAAGCAAAAGCCCTGCCTCTGCCCTTCAGTTTCCTAAAGTAATGTTTGTTTTATACATATCAACCCAAAAAGCCAAACCACCTTGGCTGTTTCCCTACTGAGCCTCAGTTTGTCCTCATCTGCTGCTAATTCTGAGCCTGACAACCTGAAAAATATATCTTCAAAATCAGAATAGCTTCTCTAGGAGATAAATATCATCTTTGTGTACTACAGGATAAATGTGCCTCCAGTACAGAAGGTGTGATAACTAGGACTACTGATAACCTCTTTTCTTGGCTGCTGTCCCACCAGATGAGTCACATTTAGTCAGGATTTTGGCCTTGTTACATGCCTGGGGTCAGTATCCTGGAGATTCAGTTGTTACTAATGGTTACTGGAGCAGACAAGTGAAGGAAGAAGAGAGGCAGGAAAAAAAGCATACACATAAGACATCTTCTTCTAAGTCCTGCTGCTGTGAAAGCTAAAGGCACCTGTGTCCCTCCAACCCAAATATCTCCCTTTTGGGGCTTGCAAAGTGCCATCTCTTGTGGTGTCAGAGAAGGAGGGTGACAGTAACCCCAGTTTTGAGTAGTTTTTAAAAGAAATCCTTAACAGCAGTGCAGGAAAAAAACCCAACAGTAAAGTTGTGATTTAGGTCCAGCACCTGTGAAATACCAGGTTGGGGACAATATATTATAGGTGGTTCTCACCTCAGGCCCCCAACATCCAACTGTGTAACTCATGCTGTAAACAAGAGCACTAAAGGGCAACAAGAGCCTGTATAAAGATAAATTCTAGGTACAATAATTAACCTCATCATGCAAGATGAATGTTTCTGTAGTTCAGGTAATTGTCTCTTTTCCAAAGTCTGCTCATGTATCTGTCTGCACTTCAGATCATTGTTGTCATTTTGTGTCACTCTCCTTTGAGCTAATCCCTGGAAGTTGTATTCATGGGGAAAGGCCTCAGTGAAATGGCTCCTTAACCAAATGCCCACATTTCAGCAGCTCCACCAAATGCCCAGCATTTGACAGAATGACTCTGAGAAGAATTAGAGCTAGTGCAGCTCCCTTATTAATCATTGCTCATTGACCTTTAACTGCAGCCAAACTGCCTCTGAGTGTAAAGCATCCAGGGGGGTTGTGTGCTGCAGGAGGAGGAGATGGAGTGGAGAGCAAGGAGGGAAGAGAGATGGTTTTTGAGGGAGATGTTGTCCCCCTTGAAAGCAGCCCCAGAAATACCATGACCCCAAAGGTGTGTGTGGACCAGATCATTGAATCTTGAATGTTGCTGTGGTCTTGCTATATGAACCTTCTGAAGTTGAACAGAGGCAGGTGCAGGGTCCTGCACCCAGGGAGGAATAACCCCTGGGGGCTGACTTGCTGGAAAGCAGCTCAGCAAGAGGATATCTGCCCATGTAAGATGCAGTAGTCTGGGTTGAAAGTCAATAATGAAGTGTTTAGCCTTTCTGTGACCAAAGAAACTCTGGCATGGGACAATTAATGAAGAGTGTGCCTGAACCTGCAGAGCTGGAACCCATCATTCAGGCCACAATACTTAATCCATCATTCAGTATTGATCCATCAACACTTAATATTGATCAGAGAGCAAATCAGCAGCTGAAGAAGGGGAGTCTGCCCACCTGCTGTTGTCAGCTCAGGCTGGAAATAGGTAAATGTGGAGAAATAGTGAAATTATTTGTCCTTTCAGTTGCATTGGGTGGATCATAGAATCAGGAACAAAATCAGGCTAAAAGAGAATCCTTTGTGATGGTTTCCTTCCCATTTCCCTTCCATTCCAGCTACTGAACTGGAAGGCAGGTGAGCTCTTTGGAACAATCCTCCCCCAAAAGAAACTAGGGGAGCTCTGAAATATTGCTGCAGTCCAGTTAGCTCTGCAATGCTGATCTGCCTGGCTACCAGGGAGCCAAAATGCAGTTCTTCCCTTTGACTTGGAGTCAGTTGTGAATTTCCCAGATGAACTTCCTTGACAAATGGCTGCCACCCACTCAATCTATCACTTCAGGGAAGCTGGGCCTGCCTCACACTTTTTCTTTCCTGTGCTTTTATCTTTTGTTCTGCTTCTCCAAAAGATCAAGGGGTAAAAATCCAACCCAGTCCTCCAAAGCATGTGGTTAGAGCCCCAAACAAGTAACAAAGATCTCTGCAAATTGCATGTTAGACAGTAATCATGGGCTTCAGAACTTTTCTTAATATAGAAGAAAAATCAGCTAGACTTCTTCATTAATATTTTAATTGGCATGAGTGTTGAGTTCCCCACTATCCACATGGTAATTTACACTTACAACTGTGGCTTGTGGGGTTTGGTTTATTTTTCTTTGTGCTAATCCCAGGATCTCACTTTCTGTGACAGAAAAGCTGCAGATGACAGTTGCACTGCATGGGTGGAAGGCACAAAAGGAAAGGTACAATACATAAGGAATAGTTTCCCTAAGAATTAGAAGAAAGATATATATTTATCTATTAGACCAGGGAGATTAAAGTCAGCATTTTATGGTGATGAACAACTCTCAGCCTTGTCTTACCTAAGCAGCCAATGGTGCATTTGGAATGAATTCATATGTAAAATGTAATGCTTTTTTACTTCTGTTCAGAACCCAGTGTGAGAAGAGGGAGAGAATGCTCAGCAGGTATTCATCCTCTTGGAAAATTAGGTGGCAGAGCAACCTATGGATTTTCTCATCTATGCATGTTCTGCTTTCACATTAGCTTTGGGGATATCTCTGAGAGTTACCACCCCATGCCCTCTCCTGAGGGGGATATGGCCCAGCACAGAGCTGGGGTTGAAACACAGCTCCAAAGGAGCTGCTGAGAGAAAACCTGGGCCAGCAAATGACTTCTCCCTGTGGGCCTTGGCACATGGGAAGACTGAAATGCCCTCAGTGAAGCTTGGCAGATGGTGGGGCCAGGGCTAGGAGACAGAGAAAGCCCAGACCCTACAGCTGGTGGTCACATGGAGCTGCTCTCAGGCATCTCCTTCCCCTGCACTTCTTGGACTGAATAACTCCTAGTACCTTGTGCCTCAGGTCCCTGCTGATGGGACAGGGAGAGGAGGCATTGCCCCTCCTGGGGCTTCCTCAGGAGTCCTTGGGATTGCTTTGGAAAGTGTTTGATCTTTGGCCCTGCGTGGTGTTGCTGTTGTCAGCAGCATTGCTGCTGCTGTTTAGTTTCTTTATTAAGGGAATAAGGCTGAGAGCAGCATGGGCTCTGCCTGGATATCTGTCTCTTTAGTTTTCATATAGTTTTTCTGAGCCTCAGTGGCAGATTTCAGCCAAATGTGAGAGGGCTTGAGCTCTCCCAGATAATTAAGTAACAAATGTCATGAAAACAGAGGAATGGGGAGAGGAGGCAGCTGCTGTGAGTGCCCTTGCTGTGGGAAAAGCTGGAGAGTGGTATCTCACACCATTAAACACTAGAGCAACCCCATGGGAAAAGGGCCCCTCTCCATGCCCCAAACACAGAGTGAGCTCTCAGCTGGCTTTGTGTTCCAAGAATGCCAGAGCCAACCACTTTTATAAGACAAAGCTCCACAGAAAGCAGGATTAATTCCTTCTGTGCCCAAATAGCTGTTGCTTTTCTGATTGGAACCAACTTCAAGATGTTCTTTGGATCCAGCTATTTGCTTTTTTCAGGAAGGTATTCTCTACCTGGGAACAGGTGTGCTGAGGTACAGAAGGTTTAAACAGGGGGGAAAAAAAAAGCCAGTTCCATTTTTCTCCTCCCAACTACTTTACCTGCAGTAAGATCTGCACTTCAAGGGCTTAGGAAAATGGGCACAGCTAAGACTGCTTTCTGTTGTACCACCAAAACTGTAGCTTTCAGGAGAATTCAACTGACAGTGTGGCCAGGGCTGCATATGTTTATGGTGCACAGGATGCTAGAAGAGAGAGTAGAGCCCAGCTGCGAAATTAGGAGAATCATCTCATCCCATGGTACAATGATGCCCTAGCCATAAGGGCAATGAAACAGTTCCTCCAGCCAAGGTGGTTGAAGGTAGCAAGACCAGGAGCTACCAGCTCTCAAGACCAGGAGCTCTGTACTTCTCAAGTAAACCATATTAAATATTTGACCATCCTGGAATAAGACTGAGTAAGAGATACAGGAGGAGCCCTACTGTGGCCAAACACATCTGGGGAGCACTGCCAGGTGGTCCTGGCCAGTTTTATGAATAGAGGAAGTTTCAGGTTCAGACAAACTACCTGGAAATTCAGAAGATGGCAGGAAGGTCTTTTGCAGACCCATTCCTGGGGTTCTGGAGCTGATCATGCTTCCTCCTAGCTTTCTGTTCTGCTGCAAGCTCCTGGTGGGTTTTGTGGGACTTGAGCCACAGTCCAGGGGAGTGGAGGTTAGAAAATAGACACCTCTTGGCTTTGTAGCCCATAATTTGAGGAGTGGTTTAGATCTGTGGCTCAGCCCAGAGTTCAAGGGAGGGAGTAGAGTCAAACTTCCTTCTGTAGTCCAGCTCTATTTAAAGATACATTTTAAAGTAAAAGCCTTTTCTGGGTAGCCTGTGCAGAATCTATTCCTAAGCAGAACCCCAGTTGTTTTGATAGCAGCAACCCCTTCTGTGGTATATTCTGTGCTCTTTCCACTACCATCAAACAAGGAAGAAAGAGAATAGTCTTCTCCTTCAAGTCTCTGTTTTAGCTCAGTGCTGGTTGTGCACTCCTCTGGGTGCTATCCTGTTGCCTGCCCTCTGTGGCATGACATGCAGACCTCCTGGGAGTAAAGCACCACAGTATTTTAGCAGATGTTCAGGACCAACAAACCAGCAGAAGCAAGTGGCAAAAGAAGAAGCCTCCTTACTCCATGTTGCTGGTGCAGAGAGAGGTTGTCCACCCACACACCCTCTGATGGATGCCAAGTCTTTTGCAAGCTCAGGGCTTTGGTTCAGCTGCTCTGATTTACACTTGTGCATTTGTCCTGTCTCCCACTTTTTGGGGGGCATCAGGAACTGACTGAGCAGGAGCTATTCTGCCACAAGCTACAGAAAATAAAGGGGTGCTGGGAATGTAAAGCTGAGTTCTAATTGTCAGAGAATCCTTTGGGTTGGAAGAGACCTTAAAGATCATCAAGTCCAACCAATATCTGCTCAGACTTTCGAGTTACTCAGGAGGAAAACTTTAAGGTTCTTTCATTCAGAAAGGCAAAGACCAAAGTCCTCTTCATACCTTTGAGGGCTTCAGGACATAACATGATGGGTTTAGGCTTGATAGGATTTCATCAGGCTGTACACAGTCACACAGAGCTACCCACTTGGCATCTCTTTACCCCTCTTCCTCTGTCTTGCTCATCATTGCCAATGCTCTAGGAGCTACTGCATCTCTCTCCTCTCCATCTGGGTGTTCCATAATTTCCTGAGCAGGGAATGGCTCTCTTTTGAGTGAGCTCTGAAGTACTGCTACAGTGACATCATTTCATTCAAAAGGTGCTCAGGAAACTCAAGACCATTTATCTACTGTCCTTCTTTATGACTTAAAATGTTCTGTTGGGTTGTAATCCAAAGTAGTCATGTCTCAGTCATGGGCAAACAGTGGAGAAGCTTCTGAGGAAGATGATTCACCCACTGCAGACACATTGGTGAAGAAAAGGCTTTTTACTCTAAAAAAATCCCAAATCCCTCCAAACACTAAGGGGTGGTCATCTTGCCATGAGATTCATTAGTCTTGCATCCAAATTACCTAACAATGTAGAGCATTGGTAGGAAATGTTCACTGCAAGGATCTAATCCCCTGGTACTATGGGTGGTATAGGAGTAGTATTACTACTTTACAGGGACTATTGTAGAGGGAGTCTGTGTAAACCCCTGGGTAGGGGCTAATGCACCCCATACTGTCAGAAAGCTGTGCTTGCCCTCCTCCTTGGCAGTTCTTACAGTTCTGGATACATCATCAATGACAGCATCATCACTTGCCCCCCAAAAGCTCCAAAATATATTGAGAACTTGGGTTCCAGTGGGAGCTTACTAGAGGAGTCACAGGCTCTAATTAAAACTCTTTTATTTGGTGCAACAATCACCAGCTCTACTGCTTGAACAAATGCAGGCAGTCTTTGAAAGAAACAGTTATTAGAAAGACTTTGTCTCCTTTTGTCTGTATAAAAACAACCCAAAAAAAAGTGAAGATAAGCTTTTGACACTGGCAGTTAGAATGAGGAATTAAATTAGCCTTACTGAAGGTTAATGTTTGGTGTGTCAGAGGACTAAGGAACCTAATCTCCTTGCTTATGAATATCCACTAGCAACAGAGATGATCAGCAAGGGCAAGGGGGAGGGTTTCTTCATGTGAAATAGCTATTATTCACAGCTGAAATCTTTTCTGTGGGCTTGTGTGTGTGTGTGTGTGTGTGTGTTCATGCAGACCTGGCCATGTTTGCTTACACTTGGAAAACTCACTGAGGTTTTCTATATGAGTAATGTAATTTCCTAGTAAGTCAATGGGGTCAGCCATGGAGCATTTATATTTCATTTCCACCCCTCTCCTCCCAACTTTCTTCCTCTCTAGTTTCCTGTAGGGAAGGATATTTTTGTTCCTCTGTGGCCCCTGTTAGTCAGGGTTACATTTCTCCCAACACATTATGGTTCTAATCAATACCAGGGTAAATCTTGCCACTGATGTCACTGAATCATAGAATGAATCACAGAATGGTTTGGGTTGGAAGGGACCTTAAAGATCATCTAATTCCAACTCCTCCTGCCATGGGCAGGGATGCCACCTACTAGACCAGGTTGCCCAGGGCCACATCTAACCTGGCTTTGAACACTGCCAGGGATGGGGCAGCCACAACCCCTGAAGAGAGGATTAGGTCTTTATACATGTTAGTGATCCAGAAAAACCTAACAAGGAAGATAACATAAAATCTCCCAATGCTCATATTCTTTTATGTAGGAGGCTTTGAGGTTACAAGGTTGGGCTTATGCTAAAGCAACAATCCAATTTACTGTTAGCTGGCTTTAATGAGTACTCAGAGTCTCTTCCACTCCAGGGCCTGATCCTCTCATGCACTGCAACATCTGGAGCCTTTTGTATGGAAACTAATAGGTGAACATTGTGACAGCAGCAAGAACACTGCCACTCTGCTTACTGCCCAGCATCTTAGCACTGAAGACACTAATGCCCCTACATTGTGCAAGATTGTGCAGGCTTGTTCTGATGAAATAAATATTAAGATTTCAATTTCTCATAAGCATTGTCAGAAACATCCTTTTCAAGCTGTCTGCATTGTTAGATTCAATTCACTCCAGTTTACAAGATTATTGACAGAGTTTTTCTTTCAACTAGATGATGTGTTTTGCCTTTTCAGATCTGTTATGAATAGAGGACTTTTGCCCATTATGAATTCATTAACATGTTACAATTTGTATTTTATTTACAAATTATCTCTGGCCCCAGCAAAACTGAAGGCAAACAGCACCATGGAACTCTCAAGGCTATGCTGGAGAGCAATATTTCCCTGTAACTAAGATTCTCAGTCAAGCAGGGGACAAGGCTTTTCTCCACAAGGAGCTATACAGCAACAAGAGTAATTACCTAGTCAAGAAATCATGCTGGGTTGCTCTAGGGCTGTGGCTTCAGGATTCAAAAAGAAAAGAAGAGTTGCAACTATTTCACTCAGGGCTGTTTAGCCAGCTTTTATCATGAAGGTTTAGCTGCCTCTCTCACTCACTGCTTCACTTCCAGCAGTGGAAAATGGGTTTGAACCTTGTGTGTCTGTCTCTGCACTGATGGCTGGGTGTGAAACAGACTTAAATGTAAAATCCTAGTTAATAAAATAGACTTTTTGCCAGAGGAGTGAAATGGAACAGGAGGATCTTGAGCTAAATTCTGTGATCTTCTGGAGTTAAGAAATAAGTTTATTCATTATGATGTTTGGCTTCTCTTCCTGCTCCAAGAAGCAAGAGTCCAGACTGTTCCCTCTTGTTCTTTGACCAGCATGAAGCTGATGGTGAATCTGTGCCAGTCTTTAAGTAGCATTAAGGTGAAGGTTTCAAGATCACATAATAGGTCTAAGCCATATTTAAGAGCAGAGAAGTCAGTTCAGAGCCTACTTAAACCCCTAAGTTGTATGAGCAAGCAACCAAAGAAACAGCTGTGGGTGACAGCACTTCCAAGTGAGACTCCTGGAAAGGAAAGCAGGCAGAGAGGACATTGATCTCCTCACCCAAAGAGCTGTTGCAGAAAGCATGGGGTGGTTGTGAAAGATGAAAGCCTTAGCAGGAGACTTGCCTTTTGTGCTGTTTTGGTTAAGCTTCCAACAGTGGACCCTGAAGTTGTCACTCAGGCCCTGCAAGCTCTGATATGTAAGCCACAAGCAAGGCAGCTCCACAGAGCTGGAAGGAGTGCTGCTAGATAGCAGAGGCAGATTTGGAGGCTGCCATCAGGCCAGCCAAACAGGCACTGCTGAGGTGTGAATTATGCAAGTTAGTTTCCAACTGGCCAAGGGGCAATAAACATTAATATCAACTAGACATGAGCCCATGCCAAATAGCCCCAGGTCTCAGGGTGTTGGGATAGCAAACATTTGATCAGGAGCCAAGCTTTGCAGCTGGCCTTATCTTTGCAGTGGCCAAGCCAACACCCTGGGGTTTGTGACCACCTGGCACATCCTGTGATCCAAGGAAGCAGTGGCTGATTACCTGCTCCTTTGCCACCTCCAGCTAACAGTCCTTTTTATCAACCATCCCTTGTGCTCCTTGTCTTGCTCTGGTATTCTTGCTCTGGCTTCATGGTTTTTTCTCTCTCTTATTCATACTTGGATGTTCTCTGAATAAGGGACATGCATGGAATCTGTTGTGAGCAAAGCTGGGTTGAATTATGCTCTAGTGTGGAAAACCCATCAACAGAAGGCATGGAGTCTGAGTGTGAACTTCATACTTGCTATGCAAGGCTGCCAAAGGGCACTAGGCTGCTGTGCTTGTGAGAGAGAGGTGGGTAAGAAGCAGTTAACAAACATCCCCAATTCAACTCAGAAGATATTTTAGAAGGCTCCTAGGGCTGGGAGGCAACAGGTGCTTGCAGAATCTGAGGCAGAAAGCTCCAACAGTTCCTGGGGTCAAAGACTGGACTCTGTAACCCTCTGTGTTTATTCTTTAGACCTCAAATCCCACTGACTAAGTTTCAGATGGAGATTGGAAGTCTTATTGCATGAGAGATAGTTAAAAGCTGTGTAGATGTGGCACTTAGGGACATGATGGTTTAGTGGTGACCTGGCAGCAGTAGGTTAGTGGTTGGACTTGATGATCTTAAAGCTCTTTTCCAACCTAAAAGATTCTCTGATTCTGTGTGTGTGTGTTTTTATCCTCCAGGATGTAATGTAGAGAATCACTCAGACTTGCCAACATACACACTTGATTCCCTTGTTTCACCTCCAGCAGCAACAGCCATGGAAGGAGTTGTGTGGTCACCTTGCTCTTGGGGAACTCTCCTTTTCTCCCTGGACTTTAGTAAGGGGCAGAGAGAAAACACTGTGCATTGCTGTAAGCCTTAGAGCCAGCCCAGCATTCTGATCCTATAGTTTCTGGGGGTTCTTTTTGTCTTCTGTAAAAGAAAAATACTCAAACATCATGTAAATATCAAAAAATGCTGATTTTCCTTGAATTCTAAGAGGTTAATTATCAGTAATTAATATATGTATAGAGAGAGAGGGGAAGTGGAGATTTTCTTGGGATGAAATTTGCCCATTAGCTACACTTCACCCTCCTCAAACCCAAAGTTTCTGAAGCAGTAAGACTATTGATCTCCATTATGGATTCTGCTGGTGTAATTGTGATGTGTGTTTAATATCCTCATCTCAGAACAGAGCAATGGGATGCTGAGCTTGCATCTGGAGCTGTGACCATTGCCTTTTCTCCCTCAGTGGCTGAAAAACCACACCACATTTTATCATCATTTCACCTCTGGTTAGAGCTGTCTCTGCTTTTAGCTGAACAGGTTTCCTGAGTGCACATTGCTTGGCTGTAGTAATTATGTTGTTGACTTGTGGTCATGGAGGAAAAACTTTGTAGGTTCCACACTGATAAAATCTCTCCAGGGATCTTACCTGAATCTCTAGAAAATCAAAGGTTAATAATGTAAAAGCTTCAGTTCCCAACTTTTGGAGACATAGCTCTGTTCACTGATAAATAAACCCAGTGCTGTGGCAAATATATATATATATTCTCTCTATATATATATAGAATCATAGAAAGCATACTTCTGATCCAGGAGGGCTGTGTGGGAAACTTGGTCTAGCATGTTTCTATATCAATGGGAACAGTAAAAACCAGAAGGAAAATATATATACCTATCAAATAGATATATATCAAGAGGAGAGTGGCCAGCAGGTCAGGGGAGGTGATTCTCCCCCTCTACTCTGCTCTCCTGAGACCCCACCTGGAATACTGCATCCAGTTCTGGAGTCCCTGCTCCAAGAGGGATATGGAGGTGCTGAAGAGAGTCCAAAGAAGGGCCAGGAGAATGATCAGAGGCCTGGAGCACCTCTGCTATGAGGACAGGCTGAGAGAGTTGGGGTTGTTCAGGCTGGAGAAGAGAAGGATCCCAGGAGACCTTCTGGTGGCCTTCTAGGATCTTTGGGGGCCTACAGGAAAGCTGGGGAGGGACTTTGGAGGAGGTCAGGTAGTGATAGGACTAGGGGGAATGGATGCAAACTAGAGGAAGGGAGATTTAGATTGGATATTAGGAGGAGGTTCTTCCCTGTGAGGGTGGGGAGACACTGGCACAGGTTGCCCAGAGAGGCTGTGGAAGCCTCATCCCTGGAAGTTTTTAAGGTCAGGCTGGCTGGGGCTGTGGGCAAGCTGCTCTAGTGGGAGGTGTCCCTGGCAGGCAGAGGGGCTGGAACTAGCTGATCTTTAAGGTCCTTTCCAACTCTGGCAACTCTGTGATTCTATGAATGATTTAATGCCTTCAGCTGTTCAGGGATGAACACTCCCAGGCTTGTGTTTTCTGCTGGGTGGTAGGATTGGAGTGAGTGGGAAGCAGGGTTCTGCTTCTTCAGCTCACATCTCACAAATCTGCCAATATGTTGTCATCATCTTCTCCACTCAGACTGCCACAGGAACCCCAGTTTCATTGCTTGTTCTTGTTGCTGACTGTGTTTTCTGTTGGGTTTGTTTGTTTGTTTGCTTTTTTTAAAGTCATTCATTTCTGCTGGCTCAAGATTCAGAGGTGATGAATGAACTTCCCAAGGGCTATCCTGTCACACATGATCCCTGACAGTCTCACTGAGACTATGGGGCAACCCATCATTTGTCCAGGGGGTAGCAAGTAGGCAAATGACAGTGCAAATCTACCTTAACACAGCTGCAGCCAGAAACAAGAGAGCTCCAGGTTTTGCAGTGTCACCTACTGAGAGCCCAGGAAAGATTGGAAGGTCAAACTGTGAGCTGTTTCACTTTCATCTCTTTGTGAAGGCTGTGCAACTCTTTGTAGGCATTTTCACAAATCAAGCTTCAGAAATATCTCTTCTCCTAACATCCTGCTCCTTTTTACTTCCCCAGTTGAAAAGCCAACAACAACTCAGCAAGCATGTTTTAAGTGGGATAAAAGGAGCTGGTAAGAATGCATGTTTCACCCTTCCAGAGGGGTCATTATCAGAGAAGGAAGGTTAAAAATAATGTTAACATGAGCTGCAAAAAAAGATGAACTCTTCATTCTTCTGCATCTTTCAAGACATTCTGAAATGTCTCTGCATGAGTCCTTTTCTCATCCTCCTCCTTTTCCCCTTTGCCCCACACCCAGCCTCTCCCTCTCAGAAAAGGAAAGTTTTTGGAACCTCTGGCTAGAAGTGAGTGAGAGAACCCTCAATGCTCTGCCAGCTCTAGCTCAGGATGAAGCTGATGCATGTTTTCCCTCCTCATTTTTGTCCCTTTTGCCTCTGGCATGACAATGGGAAGACACTCAGGTGCCTAACTGTAATGGTTGCAAGGGTGTTGCAGGATGCACCTCTCTGCTGCTCTAGGCTCCATCACCCTATCTTAGTGTAGCTCTTCAGGGAACCCCAGAGAATTTGCAGGAAATTCAAAATGACCATGCCCTGGCCTTAAAAAAACAAATGTTACAGTGTTGTTGAGAATTTAAAGACACTTTTTAGTTGTTTTCCTAAAACTGCTAACAGATTGAAGGCTGCCTTTGTAAAAAATGCAGGAGAACACATCCTGAAACACTTGGAAAGGAGTCTGCTTCACAGACCAGGTGAGATACTCACCTTCAGCCCCAGAACTGGGGTAGAGAGCCCTAGTTTGTAGTGACAGTCATGTTCATCCTTCATTTCTTTCTCTAGAAGTCTCATGTGCAGAACATGATAGAATAGAACAGAGTAGAATGGCACTAGTGAACAAGATGAATATGTGAAACATCACCTTATAACAACTCATATTAAGGAAATAATTCTTCCTATGAAATCTAGGCATCTTCCTGAAGTAGAAAGTCAAGTTCAATGTTGTTACTGCTTTGGCTCCTTCCAGTTTTTGGCTCTGCACTACTGTGCACTAGCTGGACTTTGAAACTACTAATGGGATTTGCATTGGCTTCCAAGTGTATTACAGCAGCTCATAAAGCTGCACATGAGAGGGACAAGGTTCCTACTCTTTAGTGCTTACTGGTACTGTTCTGGGATGGGCTGCAGGGAAAAAAACATGGAAGAGGAGCATGGCTTCTTCAGACTGAGGCACATCCCTTCTTTTTTAACCCCCAGACTCAAGAGTAAGAAGCCTGTAGGTGCAGAAGGACCAGCTATTGAGCCTAGGGCTTCTGAGATGGAGGCATTTGGGCAAATGCAGCTCAGAAGTTACAAGCACAAACTGCACTTGCAAAAGAAAAGCAGCTATCCCTTGAAGATTTGACCCCATGCTTTCCAAGGGTCATAAGACTACCTGTGGCTAGTTCAGTTTATGACCCAATTTCCCCTCATTTTCAGGGCCAGATCTAACAGAGAAATGGCCTCCATCACCATTAGTGGCACATGGTATCACATGTGCAGTCTCAGCAGTGCGACTGCAGATGGAAGCTGGTGGCTTACACGTGCACAGGTACCTGCACATCCAAGGAACAGCTGCATCTGGTCCTTCTCCCTCTTTTCTGTAGGCTCCCTTTAAGGATTGGAAGGTCTCCCTGGAGGCTTCTCTTCTCCAGGGTGAACAACCCCAACTCCCTCAGCCTCTCCCCACAGGGGAGATGCTCCAGCACTCAGACCAAGGACCCTGTCAAGCCTGGCTGTTGTGTGGGCAAGCTCAAAAGTGGAAAGGGCAAAACTCTACCTTTCCTCCTGAAAGCCCTGGTTTTTCCTCCTGGAAATTTGACAGAGGTTGCTACCACAGCCATGGCTGAATCCTACCACCCCTGAAAAGGACAGGGAGGAAAGGGGATGTGTAACAGCAGTGCCTGGCTTCAGCAGCTGGGGGAACTTGCCCTGTCTTCTCTGGGTTGTTTTGATAGCCCTGATCATGCCATGGGATAGAGGCCAGAAAACACTCTCTCATCATCATCCCACAGACAGCCTCTCCTTTAGTCTGTGCCCTGGGCATGATCCTGCCAGTTTCACTGGCACAGATAGAGAAGAAAGTATTTGCTCTTCCCTCTAACCTATTTTTCAGGGCTTTCTTCTGAACTTCCAGAATTTCACCCAGAGTAGGACAACCCCCATGCTGTTCTCAGTTAGTGTCATGAATAACATTGTCCAACCAAACACCTGGCTGTGCTCAGCCCAAAAGGTTTCTGTCCCAAAGCATTTGCCAAACACAGGCCAGGATTTCATTTGCAATTTTGACTTTTTAGGGCAGCTTGCTCGTGAGCTGAGAACCTTTGGAGTCCAAGGTCATCAGTGCAGTGTGACCTAGCTCTTCCCTGCTTGGCACAGGGAGCAGAAAAGCTCAGGAAGCCTTGACTGTAAAGAAGGCCACAAACCTTGAAGTTGAGACAGCTGCTCAACAGAACCATTTTTCCTTGCATTAATGAAAATGAGGAAAATGGCAATTTTATTGAGCAAATGCAAGGCCTGGGGAAAATATTTAACCTGGGAAGTATTGTATGTCTTGGGTTTGACAGAAAAAAGTCCTCAGCATTTCTGGTCCATAGCAAATTATGAAACCTTTTAGGTTTTGCTTCAATTTTGATTAAGGAGAAGTTTGGAAAAGAGAGTTTTTCATGCACCAAAAAAGCTCCTTTACCTCCAGTTCTCCTTCTGCAGCAAGCCAGGGCTAATTAGCCAAAGAGGTGGCCAAGAAAAACTGAATAGCTGTGCTACTAATTTCTTGAACTTGAGGAAAGTTCACAGCATCATTGATGTTATTGTAACTAGGATTTGAAAGCAGGATAAGCAATAAATGTCATTGCCTTGTCCAAGAGATGTAAGACATATACTGGCTGTGTATTTGCCCTCTGGACTGGAGGAAGGCAGTGGAAAGAGGATGGAAAAAAATAGAAGTAGTTGAAAAAATAGAATGGAAAAGGGAAATAACCAAACCCATTTTGTAGTTGTACCTAAGAATCTGAATTTATGTTTACCCAACCCAGTCTTAAAATAGCAAGGTACACATTGCAAGGGTGTTTAGGAACACATCACAGGGACCTCACTGTCTCCCATCTCCTCAACTTTCAGAGAAAGGGAATGATGCAGTGTCATGCAATGACCTCTCCATGTTCCAAATGCACTTCAGGGTCATGAGTGGGCAAAAGCCACTAGCAAGGCCAACCCTAACGTGGGAGGAACAGAGTACAGAACAGAACCCAAGGGACTCAGATTTGGCCTCTGAAGAGCAGGAGCTGGAGAGTCTCTGAGCATTAAAAAGCTGTAGCACCTGGCATCTTTGTGCAGTTTTAGACAGCCAGAATCCCTACCTTCCTGTACAAGGAAGCCAGGCTTAACTAGGCATGAAAAAGGAAAGAAGTTACCCACCTGCCAGTGGTGGACTCTAAATACACATACCCTTGTGTGCTCATTCAGAGAGCAGTCAGGTGCCATCCCTTTGGCTGCTCAAAGTGGTCAACAGTGCCACTGCAAGCCAAGTGGAAACAAAGAGTTTGTCTGGAGTGAAAGTTGGGTTTTGGTTGGTTTTGGGTTTGGGTTTGTTTTCCAAATAAAATGACCATCATCAGCAGGTGCTGGTAGAGAAAGTTCCTTTTAAATAGAAATGGAACCCAGTGTGGGGGGGAAAGAGACACAATACTTTATGCAAAGGTAATTAAAAAGGAGATGGTTTGCATGGGAATATGGGACTTGGTGTCTGGCTTTCTATTTTAATGAAACACTAGGTTGTTTTTTTTTACTCTGAGGAATGTTGTTGCACAAGATGTTTGCTGCTCCCATTTTTCCCCTTGGCTTGGACAAATTCCTCTGCAAACCAGTTTTACAGAGCACTGCCTTGGGTGAGTTTGCCAGAGATGCTATTGTAGCCTGGGTAGTCAACAGGCTGCAGCAGCTGGCCCATGATGGCAAACCACCTCCTCTTCAAACTGGTGTCTTCAGTTACTGCATCAATTCATTGGTTTCTAAAGATAGCTGTGACAGCTCTCAGGCTGGGCAGCCCAACTGCTCCATTTATACCAGGGACTTGGCCTTCTGGGCAATGTCAACATTTGCCTGCAAAATGTTTGGCCAAAGATCAACAGTAAACTGCAACTGTGATGGCTTCACTTTATGGCACCTCTCCATGGTTTGCTCCAGTGTTGTGGCAGTTTAACGTGGTTGAGAGCTACCTTTTGCTTGCGTTTTGGATTTCAGCATCATTTTAGGTGGCCCCTTTAGCCTCCCTGGGATGTAAGATTAAAAACAGGAAAGAGGAAGGAGAAAGGTACCAAAATCTGGGGCCTGAAATGATTGGTTTAGATCAGGCTCATTATGGGAATATTGATCTTTCCTGGTGAAGAAGACTGAAGGTGGCTGTGAAAACACATCCCCCCCTTGCTTCACTCAGCCCTGCAACTGGTGTGATGAGCATTAGCTGTGGTTGCACACATGCCACAGGGGAAGTGATTAGGTCCAAGCAGGCTTCCAAGCTGCAAGTACAAAGATCTGAGCTCCAGCCAAGAGGGGAGGTTTTTATGAAGAGATCAACATGAGCCATGCTGTTGAGAGTTCTGCACTGCTTCACACTTACAGTCTGGCACATGGGCTCCTCAGAACAGTTACTGGTTTAGTGCTTAGCCCAAAGACTTTATCACTTTAAAAAAACTCATGGTTTTCTCTGAACACTTTGTGCATTGCATTACTAAGGAAGAGAAATTCCAGTAGGGGAAAAAATAATGCAGAGTATTAGTGAAATGGTTAAAGAAATGGTCCTGATTTTCCCTCTGTAAAACTGTTGCCATTTTGCAAGTAGTCAGTTCCATGTTTTGCTGGTGGATTTTGTAGCTCTAGTCTCTGGTTGATGTGGTTTTGATATATGACCAGAGAAAAGTTGGGTTTTTTTAGCCAAATGGAAAAAACCCTGTCTTTATTGTCCTGGGGGACTTAGGACACCATCTACTGCTATTTAAAGGCCACTTTTTGGAAGTAGTTTAGAGAAGTGATCTTGTATATTTAAACACTAGAATAGCAAAATACAAATTAGCAGCAACCCTTTCACACTCCATCCCAGGATCAGGAAAAGGATCTTCTTCCATTATGCTCTTCCTAAGGAACAGATCAACACAATTACCTTCCAACTGAGCCACGTAACTGTGGACAAATTCAACTGCCTCAAGTGTAGAAGACACAAAGCTCTTCAAAATCATAAAGTAAAATCCATCTTCAAACAAAATCTCAGTGCAATGACCTTGGTTTGACTCCAGCTTCCATTCTGTACATGTTGGGAACCAAGTCCTGGGCTAAGAAAGAAAGACCTTCCTAGCTTGCAGATGGTTAGCAGAAGGCCTTTTCCTCACTTCTGGCTTACTGAAACCTTCTGGCATGGAAGCAGAAGAGACTTTGTGACTCACCTCTCTGCCTGACTTAAACACAGAGGTGAATACAATCCTTAAAGAGAGGAGAAAACCAGAGGTGATTCAGGCTGAACCTTGCTAAAGTGAAATAGTGGCTTTAAATGTTCAGAAGTCTGAGGGCAACTGATTGAATCTGCAGCTGTCTAGGTGAAAGCAAGTGATTGGTGGATCTCAGAAGATTTGGGACCAGATCCACTCATCTGGTTTGAGTCATTCTGACAATAGAAACCAGCTGTAAAATTGTTTTCCTGGCCAGAAACTGTTGAGTTGATGGTTGCTTTGCGTCTCCAAGCCTCTGATGAATACAGTCCTTTGTCTCCAGAAGCATCTGAAACCTCAGATGCTTATCTGCATTTCTCAGCTAAATAAATTGGGATAGTAATTTTGTGGTGATAGCCCTTCCTGAGCTTTTTCTGTCATTTTTCTGGTATTGAGTAATTGGGGAGAGAAGATTTGAACAGGAACTCTCTCTGTGCCAAAAGGAGGTTCTGTCTTTTATGGACTCCATTTATTACAAGGAAGCCCCTGCTCTGGGAAACTCAGCCTAGGTATAAAACAGCAGAAGGACAATTAACAATCAGTCTAGATAGACAGAAGAAGACAAACAGTGTGGGAATAAAGCTGAAAAAGGAAGAGTCACTGAGCACTTGCACTGGGCTCATTTTCATGTCTTAGTAGGTCTGTAGGGGGTTGTTTGTTTTTATCTCTGTTGCTTTGATGGTCTCGATGGGAGGACTGGGGCTTAGAGGTTTTACAAGATGAGTATTTTGAGAAGAGACTTTAAAGAATAAGGATGGAGGCAAAGTGGATTGGACAAGAGAGGAGATTTCAGGCAGGAGGGCTCTATTGAAGAAGGCACTAGAGAATGGGCTGGTGAAGCAGATGTGTGCAACTGTAGCCAAGTAAATGAGGCAAGGGTGAAAGGATGAGAGCAGAGCTCTTCCAGCAGCTTTTCCCTACTCCTCCTCCTACTCCCACTTCAAGCCTGAAATGCATGAAAATAGGGAGTGAGAAGGTCCTAATGGAGAAAGGACTGCAGTGGCAAAAACTAGCTCAACATCCTCAACTTTCCCAAAAGATAGACTGGCTGTTCTGAATTGAGAGGTAGCTTAGAAATGGTGCCTTGGATTGCACCCAATCCCCTGCCCTGGCAGGTAACAGCATTTTCTCATTCTTTTTCTGCTGTGATTTTCACATTTTCTAATTCTTTTTACAATGTAATTTGCAAGAAGTCTGCTGTGGTTTTGTGTTTGCTTCAGACCCTTTGCACACTTGCATCCTCTGAATGCAGAGAGTCTGGAGGCTCAAGACTGAAAGAGGTGCTTTATTGTTTGCTCTCTTGCTCAGTCTCTCTCTCTCTTCCCCTCACACACATATCCTTTCTCTCTTTTTTTTTCCCCTCTCTCTGAAGGAAATATTTCCAAATGTGCACTTTCTCAGTCTTGTCTGAATGCTTGTTAGATTAAAGGTCAGAAATACAATTCCTGTCATTGTGTAGAAACCAAAGAGAATGGTAAAAATGGAACAGTATCTGTTCTGTGGACTCCAGTAAAAATAACCAAAAGCAACAGCTTTAGGACTGATTTAAAAAGTCATGCAAATGTGTAAAATCTAACAGCCTTAGGACACAGTTTAACACTCTCAGACATATTGCAGACTTTTATAAAGATCCTTTCAAAGTTGGCAGGAGATAAATCACCTTTTCCAATTAGTTTGAAATTATGCAAGCTAGGCACACCAGAACTTTTGATCACAAGTCCTTACTGAATTGCAGATTCTCCAGACATCCTCTTTCAAGGTCACACTCAGATCTAGACCCTACTGGCTGGCTTTCAGACCACTGGTGGGCTGAGGGCTCTCTGCCCTTCCACTGGCAGTGGTGGGAGTGAGACAAGTGCATCAAGACAGGGAAGTCTGATTGCTCTGGGGCTAGTTAAGACTTTGCACTCACTAGAAATAACTTTGCAGCTGTGAAATGGCAATGGAATGCCAAAAGAGGCAAGGTCAGTGTTTGAAGGGCTTTGAATTCATGTGTTCCTTATGACCATAGGATCATTAGAGAATGTCACCAAGTTAACTGGAGCCCTTACTATTCAATGGAATGCAGAAGGTAAAAAACCCTGACATGAGCACAGGAAAAGCCTATTTGTTCAATCCCAGTTGCAGGGATTCACACTTCAGCTGTTCACACTGACTCTACAGGCAGTGGTATGCTCTTTGCCAGTATGGGATGCACATCTATTGGCCATGGGAGAGGAAACAAAATCAATCATTTAGTTTAAGCAATTCAATAGGCAAGGACATGCTAGCAGTAAAGGGAAAAACTTTTGTGTCCTTTTAGAAATAAGACAGTTAGTGCAAAATCAACATTCTCTGACTGAAAGGGATACTTCTGAGAGGGTTATTCAGGCCTTAACAGAGTGCTTGTCCCTGGCATAATTGTAATAGAATTAGTAGAGAGTTTGATGGGATTACTTCTCCTCATGCTAATCCATTTTCTCTGCCATACTGAGAATTTCTGGTGACAAACGTGGCCACTGGCTTGAACAGTTGTGGTTTGGGGTTTTTGGTTTGGTTTAATTTTGGTTTTTCTTGGAGTTTTTTCAAGCTCCTTTGGAGAAGTCACTGTGTCATTGAGCATTGTCGTGATTAGATATGGACCCTTGCCAGAGCTCAGAGCTGCACAGTCCCAAATGGGGAGAAATTTGGGACTGCAGAGATTTCCACTTTGAAATTACCTCTCATGAATTATCATTAATGATTATGATTTCTCTTTTATTGTTAAATGTGGATTCCAGCAAGAAGTATGGAGAATAAAAGAGCCCTGAAACGTTTGTAAATCAGAGGTGACATTGGAAATACAGATGAAAGGACAAGCAAGGAGAAAGCAGGTTAGCTTCACACTAAGGAAGAAGTAAGATAATAGGGTAGAGGATATCAGGGACAACTTTTACCTGGCAGTGCAGTAAAATGTTTGCCCAAGCTGAGTGCCTTCCCAGGTGTATTATTATAGGTCAGGGCTTGAGAAGGCAGTTAGCAGGTAACAGGGAGTACCAGCCTAGATCATTTTCTAGGCTCTGCCTGAGGCTTAATTTCTAAGCCTCTGCTTACAACCAGATGGTGGGGGAATGCTTTCTTTGCTAGGCATGGAAAAAGACCACCATGGTACAAAATTAGAACCAGGGCCACTTCTACAATGTATCTTCTGCTACTGATTTAGAGCCTGTATCCAAAGTAGAAAGGGGAAGGCAAGGTCCCATCTCTGCCTCCCTCTATTCCATCTGCTCCTTTGCCTCACAGGAGCTTCTGTGAGCAAGAGGAGAGTTGCCTCCAGTGTTATGTGATGCACAGCTGAGCCAGGACAGGGAAGGACAAAAGTGACCCTCATGCTATGCAGTCATGACTAAGACTCTGACAAATCATTAGGAGGGATGGAGTGTAACAATTGGTACAGAAGAAGGAGCCTTAGAGGACCATGAAGATATAAGATAAGGAATGAAATGGAGCCCAGTGGAATCAATGAGGAGATAATAGAGCTTTCTGGTACCCAGAAGTAAGGTTTCCATGACTACCTCCCTATGGGAATACAGCATATTCTTCTTCCAGACCTAATACCACTGCCAAGCTGGAGACTATAAAGCAGCAAAGTTCCTTTTGAGGACTTCCCCATTGCTGGCTTATTTGGCAGTTCTCATCCATATGTCCTTTGAGGTTTGGATATAATCTTCCCTTCCAACTCCAATCATTAAGACCTTTCAGGGACCTCATTTCATTTGGATTAAAAAAAATGAATTTCAACCTGGAGTCTCAGAGCTAATCTGAGGCAGAGGCAGTAGCTACCACCAAAGAAAGAGATCATTTAAAACCATCTCAGCATATAAACATAGGAATCTTTCTGAAGTTTCTTCTCTGGTTTACTAGAAATGGTTTCAGTCAGACATCTGAAAGTCCAGATGTAAAATAATCTGGCACTGCTGAAAATTGTGTTTATTATGAAAAGTTGCTTTAATTTGTAACTGATTTCTACATGAGCTTGGATGTGTACACAGAGAAATGGGATCCTTCCTGGACCTGGGGGGTAATAGATGTAGTCTAAGAAGGGGTAAGTAAGAAAAGTGGTGTGAAAATATATAAATAATGGAATATCCAGGCAGTAGAAATCTCAATCAGGTTTTTTTTCTGCTCCTCCAGGGAGTAGAAATCTCAGTTTTTGCAGTGCTATTCTTGAAATGTGTGGCCACAAGAAAGTAGAAAAAATCCCTCATCATAGAGACAAGATAGCTCTTACACTGTTTGGGTATTCCTTACTATGATCTCCTGCTCTGCAGAGATAGCCACAATGTGCAAAGAGAAAAGAGAAGTATAAACTGGATGCTGAAGACTGTGACAGGTGAGACCCCAGTGAATGTACAGTGAGAAATGAAGGAAGCAAGGACACTGAAGCATTCCAGGTTTTATTATCTTGCTTGGACTAGTGCACATTTCAGTTGCATGTGGTGTACAGCATAGGAATGAGATGTATTTGCAACACAGAGCAAAATGGAAGAGAAGCAAGAAGGCTTTTCCACCAGAGGAACTGTGGGGCAAGCTTGTCTGTAGAGCATCCTCACTGCCATCCTCCTAAAAGAAGGAAGCTGTAAAGTTGGAAATCAAGGCTGGTGAACTGAAACATAAATTCCCCAGGAGACTTGCTAGAGAGCTGGAGAGTTTTAAGGTCTATATAGCACTTGGGTATTTTTACATGGGGCTTTTCTGTGCATGCTCTGGAGTGTAACACCCCAGGGCTGTAGGAGAAATGGTGCTGGCGGAGCCAGAGGGCTAGAGGAGACTCAGAGAGTGCATTCCTGGTGCTATCAAAAGCAGAGAAAGGCTCCCTTCTGTTCTTCTCTCTGTGAGACCCTGAAGAAGGTGCTGTGAGGCTCTGGGAATAGCAGTAGGAAATATTTCTAAACCAACTAAAACCAGGAATGCAAAAAGAAAAAGGGAGGAATATCCTGGTGAGTGATTCCATGTCAGCATCATGTAAATGATTTAATGAGTGGGCATGGGGCATGACTGGCTGGGGGAGTTCAGGCACATTTCCCAGAAGATACAAGCAATGGTTTGTGTCTCTTTGTAGCTCTTGTTGTTTCTGGATGTGTATGAACCTCCTGTAGGCAGTTTTATGGATGGTGCCTAGAGAAACTCAGCCTGCAATGAGAGTGGAACAACTGCAGAAATTCATGCCAAGGCTCTTCTGAAGAAGATCAGCTGTTTGGCATCATGACCCTGTAGACAGAAAGGGTTCTGAGTGACATATCTGCAAGATGAAAGGCATTTGTTTCTGAAAAGGTGATGTTCCAAATTGGGGAGGAGTTACATCATTGAAATGCAAGAACTTGGGATTTCTGATTGAGTAGAAGAAGGGACCTCTGGATGGGGCTCAGCATGTTCTTCCCTCTGCTTACCTGTGAATAGAATTCCATTTCTTTGCACCCCAGTTTTCAATTAATCTGTGAAAGAATGCCAGCCATATGCTTCTTTAGCAGGTTTGACTTCTTGTTGAGTTTGGGTCACCATGTAGTATTTGTGTCACCTTGTTAGAGCACAACCTTCTCCAGGGTTTGACTCTTCTTGCTGTAGCCCATGGTGTGAAAAAAAGAGCCTGCAAGGTTAACTCACACATTCTAAGACATTCTGCTTTTTTTTTTCCCCTTTAGTTACTTCTGAAAGTTCATTTTGCATCTGAGTGGCTTGACTGCTAAATGGATTCTCCCTCCAGTAGTAGTGTCTTGTGAAAGTAACAACAAACAGCAAGCTGTAAAAGGAACAATAACAGCAAAAGTAACAACAGTTCTCCTTCAACAGGTGATTAAGTCTCTGAAGCAAACCATTGCAGTTTATCTCTGTTCCTACAGCTCTTAAAATGCTCTCTTCTCTAAATTTGCATTTGTTTGAACTTAATTTACTATTAAAAAGAGCCAGGTATTTAACTACAATGAAATATTTATGCAAGGTATCTAGCTGTTGCTTATAAGGTTGCAGATAACTGCTGCTGAACGTTTCTAGTTTACAATATCTGGTACATGAGTAATTATTCCAACATACATGCATAAGAGAATAAATGAACATAGGCACAGCCATTCCTGTGGCTACATTTTTGGGTGGTAAATATACCCTCATGTTAAGGACTTGATAGAATACATAAGGCCCAGAACATGGTATGTGTTGCTTGCTCTTGGGTGGTCTAGCAGATCATTTCTCCAGCTCAAAGCCCCTTGACATTTCATGAAGATACAATATAGTCTTTTTTCCATGACTATTTATATTCCCTTTTTTTTTTTTGCAGCAACTTCAAATGCATACATTGGGCATTTCTTCCCTCTTGTCTTTTTTGATCTTCTTGAAGACAAGTTTAATTGTGATGTCAAAGTGTAGCACAGGCCACTCATTCATTAGAGACAGATCTTATTTACAGAAGTATTATTTATTGTACTGAGAAAGAGAGCATAGTCCTGCAGAATGGGCATGGAAGGAAAAGAAAACCAACACAAATAACAAGACTTTAAAGTGGCTCTTTTATCCCCCCCAAGCCTTTGTACAGCTGGGGAAAGGATGGAGAAGATACTGGAGAAGAGAAAAGCAGAGTATGTTATTATTTTAGGGCTTTCTGGGCAGGCAAGTTCTGCAGTTCTTTGGAAGCTCAATTATCATTCAGCAGGAAGATTTAGTTCAACTTTAGTTCAGGAGTATTTAGTTCAACCATAGCTCAGATAAAGTCCTTCCCAAATTCTCCTTTGTAAAACCAGTCTGGATTTTAAAGGGGGGAAAAGAACCTCAGTTGTTCAAAACCGGGGGAAAAGAACCTAGGAGATTGCAGTGCTCTTCCTTGTGGAGGATCTCAGAACAGTCCAAGCATGAATCAAACTTCCCAATGACCAGGCAAAATATTTCAGATTATTCCTAGAACAATCAGAATGATTTGCAGGCAGGAAATGCTGATTTGTCAGAACAAGAATGGGCTGCCTAAAGATTTCTTCTGCTAAGGTTGAGTGTTGTGGGGTTGATAATATTGAAGAGCATGTTTTGACTTGTGCAGCTCTCAGACCATATTATACACCCAGCTAGGGAGGATGGAAGTCCAGCTGAAGGTCATACAATTGTTTTGATCCTGTGAAAGCAGCAACTCCAGATCTTCAAAGTTTCTGTTCAGGTTTTGATGATGAAAATCCTCAGAAATATAGTTTTGCAGGAACTTAGTGCTGTTGACTTTTTGTTCCATTCCCAGATGAAAAGTGCAGTTCTTTTCACTTTCAGGTACTGAAAGATTTGAGATGTTAGCAAAGGTAATTATGGTATCAGACTTCCCACCTTCAGCCCTGGGTCTGTAAATGCTGCTGCCTGGGTTGACATTGAAATACAGAGGTACCCAATATGCAGTGGACAAACTGATGATCTTCATTATGCATTTGCAGAACTGGAGTGTCCCAGAAATGGAAAAAAACCCTGTCCCTCTGCAATGAAATGAAAGATTTTCTAGCATGACTTTGCAGATGGATGTGAACCATGCAGCCACCATTTCAACCATCACCCACAAGCTCAGGCACACAGAAACCTGCAGGTACAGACACTGTGGATAAAGCAGATTTACATGCACTATAATACTTACCATTTCCAAACTACCCTTGGAATTGGCAAGACTAGCAAGGTAAGTGTTATATAGACAGATCCAAGAGCAGTAGGATGTGGTCTTTTACTAGAGAGAGAGTCCCTGCATGGCTAAAATTGAGCAAAAGTTTGGTTTGTAGCTGGGTCAAGGTGTTGGGACAGAGTGGACAGGAATTAAAGGGCACTTGTAACAGTAAAGAGAAAGCAGGGAACAAAGGGTTGTTAGTGAAGCAGGGAAAAACAGGGGAGGACAGAAAGTCAGATGAAGTCAAAAAGCCATCACCACACTTCAAGGCAGCTTGATAGACTAAGTGGAAGAAATGCTCAACTACAAGGTCAGGAAGCATGGTGATGAGGAGAAGGTGTTTGCACAGCTACAAAATAAGCTTCAAATAGAAGAGACAAGGTAATTAGGAACTCCAGAAAGAGGCATGCTGCTGCTGGACCTCTGCAAGGGTGATCATCACAGATGAGTCTGGTAAGTGTTTCTATCAGTGTCCTAGAATCATAGAACCTCCTGAGTTGGGAGGGGCCCACAAGGATCAGAGTCCAACTCCTCTTTAGGCACAGGACAAGCCCAGAGTCACCCCATGTGTCTAAGAGCATTGTCCAAATGCTTCTGGGGTTCCATGAGAGTTGGTGCCATGACTGCATCCCTGGGGAGCCTGTGCCAGTGCTCCACAACTCCCTGGGTGAACAGAAGAGGTAATGCTACTGCTGAGAGAGTAGGAGCTGGAGAGGAAGGCTAGTTATCAGCTGGAAGTTGCCTGAGCCTAGAAAATGATGTGATTTAGAGTAGAGCAGAGACTATTAGTGCCAGAAATGAAAGACACCCAGCAAGCAGATGTGCAATAGAAAACACTAATAAAGAGAATGATCTCAATGAAGTAATCTAGAATAGAAATTTGGTTTATTAGATTCTGAAGTTAAATAACTGAGAAAATTACCATAAATATAAGTTAGAATAATATTTGCCAGAAGACAAATATTACTGAATATTCAAACAAACCCTTGAATGCATGTTACAAATATATTTATGTAAATACATCCACACTCCAACTGTAAAGGTAACCATCAGCCAGCCCCAAAATTAAGGGAGAGTTAAGCAGCTTTCATTTGCTCCTTAATAAGATAGAGATTGGGTGTGATGCTCTACACATTCAAGGCAGATGTAAGGCTCTCAAAAAAGGAAATATGATGATTATTTCTTGTACAAATGCATTGGGTTAGCATTATAATGCATGAGCTAGTCATTTAGATCACCTCATGCTTTTGGGGTCTTTGCTATTCAACATTTTCTTGTTCTATATTGGGTAAACAGTTACAAATGCAAAATGTTTCATGAATTCTCTACAAATTAAAACCAAAATTAAACTCTGTTTTTTACCTTTTAGATAATTTCTAGAAGCAGCATATTTTGAAGCTGTTGAAACTTCTTAAACAATTCATACAGTGTCTCTTATGAATCTGAATTTATAAACAGAAATACAACATATATAATTCACATTATATAATTAATGCATAAGATAATACAGATTTTCTTATCCTGGAAGCTTCTAAATTCTGATGGAATTTTCTGTACTGCAAACTGCTCTTGGCTAACATTTTTTTTTCTTCTCAAACACATAAGCTGAAATTTTTTTTTCACTCTTTGACCTGTGAGCCAAGTTCCCCAAAGCCTGATGCAAATGAAAGTGGCTGAGTTATAAATATCTCTGAAACTAGGTTTATAATGGAAACCCAAGCAGATCCTTCACTACAGCAGGACTCCAGGGGGCTGTTAGGGCACTTTATAGAGCTATCAGCACCAAACTATAAGTTAACAAGGAGGAGGAACTGACTAATAAAAGCATCCCTAAACAAGAAGAGAGCATTAAACACAGGAGCTGCAAATTCCTGTTGGGCTTTCCATTGGCTATGTCCCTGCATGTAGCTTCAGGACAACATTGCCTTTGTTTCTTATGTTGTCACAGGATGAATTCAGTCAGGACACTTTTGTAGGGCTGAGGAAGGGATGTGTGTGAGACCTGAAGGTAGAAGCCAGTTGTCAAAACCCAACGTTTCCATCCTCATCTAATCTCAGCCTTCCCTCTCTTCTCCTTGTTATTGCATGAGTGGGAATGCCCCATAGGATGACAGCAAGATAAAAAGCAGACATGGCTCCATTTGACTTTTGTGCCTTTTCACATCCATCTACTCCTGCAAGTTTTCTTGTTCACATTTGAAGAGGGCACAGAGTACAAGTGTCTATGGCAGACAATCAGTGCTTGAGAAAAGAGAGCACAAAGTCCTGGCTTAGTTAGTGTTAGGCTGCAGGGGCAGGGTGGGCAAGGGAGACAGTTGTCATGATGCCAGTCATACAAAAGGATCACTGAGGAGATGTCATGTGTGCTAAGACAGTCATTATACAGCCAACATTCACTGTAGAAAAGAGAACAGAAATACTCTTCTCAGTTGAGAAATGATTGGTGACAGCTCAGACTGATCCATTTTTTGTTGTTTGTTTTGGGGGTTTTTTTTCTAGCCAGAAATCATTGCACTCTGTTTTGGAAAAGATATTTAGAAGATTGAGATTGAGTGAAACTCTGGTAAATAATGGTGCTGGAGGGAGATGTGTGCTGCCATTCAGGGACACTGAGACAGGCTGGAGAGTTGGGCAGGGAGAAATGGAATG